>CM050172.1:97525055-97632555 GCA_027410445.1 Discoglossus pictus
AAACTTCTGTAAAAAAATATGCTCTGTGCTTATATAGAGCCCTATTCAATTGGCCAAATCGCAATTGAATGAGGCCCATAGATAGATAGATAGAAGGAAATATGTTAGTGAAAACATCAAACATACCAACTCTAATTAAGAAACTGCGATCACAACCTGAAACACTCAAGTGTCTTACTTGAAAAGCTAAAATTTTCAAGAAAAATGAAAGCAATTTCCGTGCTATAGAGAAGCTGCTGTATTTGCATTATGAGCTGCTCCAGCGCTGTGGATCCAGTTCTCTCGCTCGCCCACTTTGTCATGTACATTAGGTGTTATCGCCCATGAAATGAGTACACAGTCGCCTGCCGCTGGCTGCAGCTCCTGGAAGCGATCGTCTACGGCCGGCAGCTAACACTATTTTTTATGATTTTTTTCTGCATGGCCACATTGCAAGTCACCAGACAACATTGGGATTTATGAACCAGTCAGAGCTGTCAGTGATCCTAAAGTACGGGGCAAAAAGTCATTTTTTTTAAAGCAGCAACAAACACAGTTTTTTTTTCCAAGGTGTAACAGTTTGATATACAGAGCATGACACTGCCATGTTTCCAGAAGATAAATAGTTACCAGGAGCGACAGCCATCCATAAACGTGAAGCATCATTTCACCCTGGAACAGTATGTGGAGGTTGAAGAAGTTGATCAGAATTATGTTACTTTATCTGGAGCTTTACAGTTTTGTGAAGAATTTTCTTTCGAGTTCATTCCCTCTTACTGAACCGAAATTATTTGTTTTATAACATATATCTCGTATTAAAGGTCACATGTGGTCATTTTATTAAATGTACTACTTTGAAGAACTACACTAAAATATATATTGATGTTTCAAGGACTAGGAATGCATCTGTTAGAGGAGTATCAGTAGTGGATGCAAAAAAAAAATGTTTGCATGAAAAAAATCTCAAAATAAACATTAAAAAGCTTACCGTCAATTTTGCAAATCAACAGCATTTTCCAGGCAGTTGATTTGGAGAAGGAAATTCTAAATTAGCATAAAATTCATAATCAATTGTGACCAATCTGAGGCAGCTACAACAATGTACAGTGGATATAAAAAGTCTACACACCCCTGTTAAAATGTAAGGTTTCTGTGCTGTAAAAAAATGAGACAAAAATAAATCATTTCAGAACTTTTTCCACCTTTAATGTGACCTATAAACTGTACCAGTCAATTGAAAACAAACTGAAATCTTTTAGGTAGAGGGAAGAAAAAATATAAAAATTAAATAATATGGTTGCATAAGTCTGCACACCCTTAAACTAATACTTTATTGAAGCACCTTTTGATTTTATTACAGCACTCAGTCTTTTTGGGTATGAGTCTATCAGCATGGCACATTTTAACTTGGCAAGACTTGCCCACTCTTCTTTGCAAAAACACTCCAAATCTGTCAGATTGCGAGGGCATCTCCTGTGCACAGCCCTCTTCAGATCACCCCACAGATTTTCAATCGGATTCAGGTCTGGGCTCTGGCTGGGCCATTCCAAAACGTTAATCTTCTTCTGGTGAAGCCATTCCTTTGTTGATTTGGATGTATGCTTTGGGTCGTTGTCATGCTGAAAGATGAAGTTCCTCTTCATGTTCAGCTTTCTTGCAGAAGCCTGCAGGTTTTGTGCCAATATTGACTGGTATTTGGAACTGTTCATAATTCCCTCTGTCTTAACTAAGGCCCCAGTTCCAGCTGAAGAAAAACAGCCCCAAAGCATGATGCTGCCACCACCATGCTTCACTGTGGGTATGGTGTTCTTTTGGTGATGTGCAGTGCTGTTTTGGCACCAAACATGTCTTTTGGAATTATGGCCAAAAAGTTCAACCTTGGTTTCATCAGACCATAACACCATTTCCCACATGCTTTTGGGAGACTTCAGATGTGTTTTTGCAAAATGTAGCCTGGCTTGGATGTTTTTCTTCGTAAGAAAAGGCTTTCATCTTGCCACTCTACCCCATAGCCCAGACATATGAAGAATACAGGAGATTGTTGTCACATGTACCACACAGCCAGTACTTGCCAGATAGTCCTGCAGCTCCTTTAATGTTGCTGTAGGCCTCTTGGTAGCCTCCCAGACCATTTTTTTTCTCGTCTTTTGATCAATTTTTGAGGGAGCTCCAGTTCTTGGTAATGTCACTGTTGTGTCTTTACTGTGTTCCATGGTATATCTAATGCCTTGGAAATTATTTTGTACCCTTCTCCTGACTGATGCCTTTTAACAATGAGATCCCTCTGGTGCTTTGGAAGCTCTCTGTGGACCATGGCTTTTGCTGTGGGAAGTGAAATTTTTTTTTCAGGAAAGACCAACTAGAGCAGCTGAACTTTATTTGGGGTTAATCAGAGGCACTTTAAATTATGGCAGATGTATGCTGACTCCTATTTAACAGGATTTGGAATGTGATTGTTTAATTCTGAACAGAGCTACATCCCCAGTTATAAGAGGGTGTGCAGACTTATGCAATCACATTATTTTTCCTTTTTTTTCTTCCCTCCACCTAAAAGATTTCAGTTTGTTTTTCAATTGAGTTGTACAGTTTATAGGTCACATTAAAGGTGGAAAAAGTTCTGAAATGATTTATCTTTGTCTCATTTTTTTACAGCACAGAAATCTGACATTTTAACAGGGGTGTGTAGACTTTTTATATCCACTGTATCTGTTTCCCTTATTGGCAAAGCAACTCAGTAGGCAGCGGTAATACTGACAGCTGATTCGCACGGACACAACTCCACACATCTCATTGGCTAGGACGCTCTGCCAACATAGGTGCTTTGGGGGTGTAACTCACACAAGAAATTAAAAGGGGTGTGCTGTGGGCATGTTATGGGCGTGTAATCTACATCTACCATGGCAACCCAGGTTCTCCAAAGTTTCTAACCCCCCATCCTGAATCTACTGCTGATATTCAGTATCAAGTGTTTCTACTACACTACAGCAGCATATTTTATATTTAAATAAAAAAATATAAGCAATATATAGACATTAACACTGCTCAATGTTATATTTAGCAGTGCTGTGCATTATATGAATATTAGCTTTATAATGTTATTTAAATAAAAAATATACTACTATGGTGTGGCTGAAACATGATCCTGAACATCAGTAGTAAAATGTTTTAGACCCCATGGGGCCTCTAGGTATAATAATTGGGGTCCTTATATATGCCATGACACCTAACATTAACCCTTTACCATAAAATAATGGAGGTTTACATTTAAAAAAAAATACTGAAAATAAAAAAGCACTACAGAAAAATAAATAAATACATAAAATAATAAAAAGTAGAATTAAAATAAATAAGAGGAACAAACACCTCTGCTTACAACTACATCTGACCAGACACTGGCATCCCTGCTAGTTACTGTATAGGATGAAGGGTGGCTCTGTGTATTATAGGAGGGAGGAGCAGAAAGGATAGAGGACCAGGCAGAGGGGAGATGAGAAGTTCAGAAGAAGATAACAGAAAATGAAAAGAGGAGTGGAGAAGATGGGGAAAGAAGGGAGGAAGGGGAATGAGATGCACAGAAAAAAATGGGGAAATTGAGAAGTGAAGAACAGAGAGAGGAGAGAAGGGACAGAAGGGTGAGAAATGGGGGAGAAGAGGGGAGGTGGAAAAGGGAGGAGAGGAGTAGAGGAGGAGGGAGGAAAGAAAGAGGAGATGAGAAAAAGAAAAACTGGGAGGTAAAGGGGGGGGGATGAGGAGGACAGAAGGGCTGAAGAGAAAGGGGAATAGGAAAGAGATAAGAGGAGATGTGTAGGTGTGAAGAGATGGAGACAGAAGGGAAGAGAAGAGGAGGAAAGGGAGAGAAAAAGAGAATAGAAGATATTTGGAAAGAGGGAAAGATTGGAATTAGGGGAGGGAGAGGGGAAAAGTGAATTGATGGCGAGATAAGGGAAAGGGTTGGGAGAAAGGCATGGGAGGGAGAGAAAAACATGAGAGAGAGGGTGAGTGGGAGAAAGAGATATGGAAGGAAGAGAGGGGTGGGGAGAGAAATAGATTGGCATAAGAGATACAGATACAAGAAGGGATGAGAGAGATGTATGAAAGAAAAAGAGAGGGATGCAAGTGAGAAAGAGTGAGATCGGAGGGAGAGAAAATGGAAAAGATATAGAGATTTGAGAAAGAGACAGGATGGGAGAGAGATAGAGAGGGAAAGAGAAAGAAAGAGAGGGAGATACTGAGAGAGAAACGATTGGGGAGAAGAGTGAGAAAGGAAGAGAAAGAGAAGGAGAAGGAAGAGAGAAGAAAGGGAAGGCAGAGAGAGGGAATGTGGTAAAGGGAAGGCGCATAAAAAAGGGAAGAGGGAGAAAGCTGGAGAGAAGGGTGGAGAGATAGAGATAGGTAATGAGAGAGGGAGAGGGGAGAAAGAAGGCAGGGAGAGAGAGGATTTATCTTGTTCCCACTACACAAAATCAAACTTCACAACTTGTGCATGTTCAAGCTGATAAAATATGTAAAGGGACCAAAAAAATGGACAAATGTGAATAATACAATTCTGACTGGACAAATCCTTAAAACTCTGGTCAGTAAAAGAACACTTAGTGACCCTACAGGGAGGAGTAATTGGGGGATGGCAGGTGAGGTAGGAGGATGATAAAACAGCCAACACTGTATCATATTCAATGGTCCCCACACAACCCACGACAGCACTTTGTCCAACTCCAATGGCTTCCTGTCTGCTACTGCTACCTTTTCAAATGCTTAACCCGTGTCTACAAACCACACAAGGCTCCTCCATATCTCGCCCCACTAATCTCACCCCATGAACCACACTCTCTGAGATAATATAGCATCTGAACACTCACAGTCCCATTGTTATTCTGGGTGTGTGGAGAGGCCAGGCTTGGATACTTGTTATGACATTTGGATTTTACAGATTTCACAAATTTTAAGACTAAAAATATATATTTCCACTATTCATATTCACAAAACATCATTTAGACCACTGTATTTATGTAAAAACGCATTTTTGGAGAAAAAGTGTATTCTGATGACTCTGTGTGATTGGGAGTCCCATTTCGGACTGTTTGTCTGCCTGTAGCTTCAGGAAGTTTGTTATCCAATTGGAACCTTTCTCTGTCAATAGAATTTATAGTCAAGTGTCCTATTTGGAGAGGACGTGTTCAACAGAATCCAATACAGATCTTATCTGAAACAACAGCTTCTCCCATTTCTCCCATGTTTCTATAAACAGATTTGATTTGATAAACCAGATTGTAAAGTTATAAACCTAAGGTTGAAATTATCTATTTTAAATGATGTAAAAAAAAATTGTACATCATGAAGTCAAGTTCTTCAATATATATATATATATATAATCATATCAAACAGGACTTCCCTTAAGCATATGACAAACACGTTTGAGCAAAGCTAGGGTTTGATTATACACAAGCTAGGAATCCCACCCACATACAGCTGTTTCAAGGTTACTGCCTATCATCAGCGTGGAGCTGGTTCCATAGCTTGTGCAGTGTAATAACTGTATTTCTCAGGAATTCTGGGCATGAAACAGGTTTTTTTTTCACTTGTTTTAGACATTTAAATGTGAACACAGATGTACTTTTTATTTACTGTACTACTGTATGGTGGAGGCTTCTATCGCTCTTTGCCCACCATATTATATATGATTGTTGTGGTGAACTACCTACTCATAAAGTCCACAACACAGGCTGAGATCCTGCTCCCCGTTGATGATAGGCAGTAAGCTTGAAACAGCTGTACATGGAAAGGATTCCCAGCTTATGTACAATCCAACCTTGGCTTTGCATAAAAGTTGTGTAATGCAGCAGGCCTAAGCTTAAAGGAAGCCATATTTGAAATGGGCTATGGATTGAAGAGCCAGGCATTTGTGAGCACATTTGCATGTCCCTGCTCAGCTTCCCAGAATGCAATGTAATAACTGTATTTTTCAGAATTCTGAGCTGGAAACAGTTTTTTTTAACTAGTTTTAGACATTCAAATGTGTTCAGATGTACTTTTTATTTACTACTAGCGACTTGCCCGTCAAAAAATGACGGCAATAAGATTGTAAGGCAGGTAATGGTGTTTGGTTGAGAGATTAATTTTGTTGGGGTTCAAAGATGCTTCGGCGCTCATTGCGAGCCTCGTCCTGAGTGCCTTTGGCGCTCATTGCGAGGCTGTTGGTTGTTTGTGTGCTATGAGCATTGTTTTTTTTTTGCTAATGCTAATGAAATAATTAATAAAATAATAAATTAATATACTTTACCTATTTTGAAGTAATATCTGCAGGAAGCATTGTGCTGAAGAGCTGGCAATCTGTTGCTGCAGCCTACAATGTGTGTTTTGAGTGTTGTGGAGCTGCTGTGTAAGTGTCAGCAAAGTGTGCAGTGTAAATAGGCTGCGTGCTCGAGGAAAATCTGTTAGGGTAGCTGTGTACTTCCGCATTGTGTAAGTTAGTGTTGTAAAATGGTGTTTAATGTGTGGTACGCATCTGTGCTGATTTAGCGTCCTTGTTGTTGTTGTACCACGTACGTCTTTTTCAGAAAATCCGTAGGTGTTTGGTGCTGTTTTGCGTCTTTAGAGTCCTGTAGCCTCGTTTTCGTTTTTTTCGGTGGCCATTTTTTCTCTCGCTTAGGGGATTTTCGTGTGTCTAAACTCTTGTATTTCTAGTGAAATTGAGGTGTAACTTCAGTTTCCGAGGTCCTGGGTGCCCCCCCCTTGCTGTGGGTAAGCTTTTTATGTAAACGTTGTGTGCATTTATTGTGTTTTTAATTGGTTTGGGGTGGTAAGGTCGTATTTTTGCGAGGTCGTAATGTTTTTTTTTCTAAGTTCCGCGTCTTGTATTTGTTTCTCGTAAGTCCGTAAATTCTGCGAGGTCCGCAGGCTCACAACTATATATGTGTTATAATACCATAAATATGACATTTCAGTTGTCCTTTACATGTGTTAAGCTTTCTGCCCTTGTATTTTGGGCTCTACTCTCCTTTAAATGAACTCCATGCATCTTAATAGCCGGTATATTGTAATATGTGCTCTGGAAGTGCAACTCATTAGTTTAAATTTCCCCATGTCAGTAATGGACTAACTAATTGCTGTTTGAGTGTTGTTGACAGCCTTAATGAGTTGTGGTCTCAATCCCATTCCCTGACACAGATGAACACCAGTCTATATAAACTGCATTGAGATATTTCAGCACCACGGACAGCAGCTACAATAATCTTCTAATATTGCCATCTTTAAATTACTCGAGAACTTTAAAAGCTTTGCCAACTAAATCTATTTTAAAATCTCAGCTAAACTGAATGTATTTTATGAGTTTAACATTTGAAACAAAAATATCAGAAAGGCAGCGAGAGCTCAACTGAATATTTAAATACTCGCTAAAGCCATTCTGTCCGTGGAGTTAAAGGATGGAGTACTTGGAATGATTGCTACTGTTTTATTAATGTCACTGAAGGTGACAAATCAAAATATTTTAATGGGAACATTATAGGAAGCAGGGTCGTTTATTTGGCTAGTTTCTAAGTTTCGGTAATGTGTCCAGTTCCTGCCACATTATTTTTGTTTTATTTACTATGGTTTTTCATATTGGATCTGGGAGTTTAGAAACAATAATAATGGTTTGTTGAGAATTTAACATTGAAAGGACACAAACCATGATAAGGAACGGCGGATATGTTTTATAATTTAATGTGGATGGTAATGTGGAAACATTGTGTGGTGCGGGAGAAGAAAGAGGAAAAGACATGGCAGGGAGAAGGGAAGTGTTAGAGAGTGGAAAGGAAGGTGCGATCAGTGACTTCATTTGGGAATCCCTGCCCAGGAGAGAAGATATGATTACAGGAGGGTCCTAGGAAGCCCGCAGGAGTCCAGGGAATGGGCCAAGCTGGGGGGCCCTTTTGTTGTTGTTTTTCAGGCGTGTCCGACTCTCCGTGAACAGATGCCAGACACACAGTTGTCAGTTCCTTCTCCAGTTGACCACTATTTGTATGACTTCTCTGCAGGTGGCATGACTAGAGAACAGAGTGCCCTTGAGCAAAAAAAAAATATTTTGCCCCCCCCCTCTACCAACTCACTAAGTGTCCCCTATGGCTCACCTTGCCTTCCTCCTGCCTGCAGGAAGCTCCTTGGCCTGCACCACAGCTGCCAGAAGCCTTCTCCACATAGCACCCATTTGCTCAAAATCCACCTCAACCGAGTACCCACCCCTCTTGGCATCCATCCCGACAGAGGACCAAGTCCTTTTAGCAGCCATCCCCTCAGCATCTATACTATGCACCCACCTCACATAGCACTCAGTTTACTATGCCCCCCCTCACAGAACCCATCCATATGTACTTTGCTGTCAATTAGCCTGTGCTCTCTTTCACCTCTTCCCTGATACTTTTATCCAGCGTGCTGAACTGCTCCACACCTCTACCTCTAGGAGCTTCAGTAAAAGTGTTCTTTATTTAAACAGAAATAGACCAAATTCCAGCCGGGGTGTGTGCGGCCAAGGAGGCCCAGAGGGGTTGCGGCTGGAGGGGGTGGGGTTGGAAGGGGGGGGCAGAGAAGCCCCAACACTACAGAAAAAAATAAAATAAATGGAATATATATATATATATATATATATATATATATATATATATATATATAGAGCCGCCCCTGCTCTCTGCTATACAAGGTACGCAAGCCCCTTCATCACGACAAGGTAGCGATTTAGAAGGGGGGGGGGCCTATACTACAGAAATGTAATAAAATATATAAGCAAATGTGAGTGTGCTGGGGCCCACCTTGCCCCGGTGATAGCTCTATCCATGGGGTGACATGGAAGGATGGGAAAGGATGAAAACAGAGAGAGAAGATAAAAGCAATGGAGGATAAGATAAAGAGAAATACGGTGATAAATAGAGATACACTGGGAGAATGATAATGGGAGAGGAAGATATTGGGAAAGAATGCCAGAGAAAAATTATGAGCGAAAGGGGTAAAAGAAAAAGGATGAGCGAGAGGGGTAAAAGAAAAATGATGAGCAAGAGGGGTAAAAGAAAAAGGATGAGCGAGAGGGGTAAAAGAAAAATTATGAGCAAGAGGGGTAAAAGAAAAATTATGAGCAAGAGGGGTAAAAGAAAAATGATGAGCAAGAGAGGTAAAAGAAAAAGGATGAGTGAGAGGGGTAAAAGAAAAAGGATGAGTGAGAGGGGTAAAAGAAAAATGATGAGCGAGAGGGGTAAAAGAAAAAGGATGAGTGAGAGGGGTAAAAGAAAAAGGATGAGTGAGAGGGGTAAAAGAAAAAGGATGAGTGAGAGGGGTAAAAGAAAAAGGATGAGTGAGAGGGGTAAAAGAAAAAGGATGAGCGAGAGGGGTAAAAGAAAAATGATGAGTAAGAGGGGTAAAAGAAAAAGGATGAGCGAGAGGGGTAAAAGAAAAATGATGAGCAAGAGGGGTAAAAGAAAAATTATGAGCAAGAGGAGTAAAAGAAAAATGATGAGCAAGAGGGTAAAAGAAAAATTATGAGCAAGAGGGGTAAAAGAAAAATTATGAGCAAGAGGGGTAAAAGAAAAATTATGAGCAAGAGGGTAAAAGAAAAATTATGAGCGAGAGGGTAAAAGAAAAATTATGAGCAAGAGGGGTAAAAGAAAAATTATGAGCAAGAGGGGTAAAAGAAAAATTATGAGCGAGAGGGGTAAAAGAAAAATTATGAGCGAGAGGGTAAAAGACAAATTATGAGCAAGAGGGGTAAAAGAAAAATTATGAGCGAGAGGGGTAAAAGAAAAATTAAGAGCAAGAGGGGTAAAAGAAAAATTATGAGCGAGAGGGGTAAAAGAAAAATTATGAGCGAGAGGGGTAAAAGAAAAATTAAGAGCAAGAGGGGTAAAAGAAAAATTATGAGCGAGAGGGGTAAAAGAAAAATTATGAGCGAGAGGGTAAAAGAAAAATTATGAGCAAGAGGGGTAAAAGAAAAATTATGAGCGAGAGGGGTAAAAGAAAAATGATGAGCAAGAGGGGTAAAAGAAAAATTATGAGCGAGAGGGGTAAAAGAAAAATTATGAGCAAGAGGGGTAAAAGAAAAATTATGAGCAAGAGGGTAAAAGAAAAATTATGAGCGAGAGGGTAAAAGAAAAATTATGAGCAAGAGGGGTAAAAGAAAAATTAAGAGCAAGAGGGGTAAAAGAAAAATTATGAGCGAGAGGGGTAAAAGAAAAATTATGAGCAAGAGGGGTAAAAGAAAAATTATGAGCAAGAGGGGTAAAAGAAAAATTATGAGCGAGAGGGGTAAAAGAAAAATTATGAGCGAGAGGGTAAAAGAAAAATTATGAGCAAGAGGGGTAAAAGAAAAATTATGAGCGAGAGGGGTAAAAGAAAAATTAAGAGCAAGAGGGGTAAAAGAAAAATTATGAGCGAGAGGGGTAAAAGAAAAATTATGAGCGAGAGGGTAAAAGAAAAATTATGAGCAAGAGGGGTAAAAGAAAAATTATGAGCGAGAGGGGTAAAAGAAAAATTATGAGCAAGAGGGGTAAAAGAAAAATTATGAGCGAGAGGGGTAAAAGAAAAATTATGAGCAAGAGGGGTAAAAGAAAAATTATGAGCAAGAGGGTAAAAGAAAAATTATGAGCGAGAGGGTAAAAGAAAAATTATGAGCAAGAGGGGTAAAAGAAAAATTAAGAGCAAGAGGGGTAAAAGAAAAATTATGAGCGAGAGGGTAAAAGAAAAATTATGAGCAAGAGGGGTAAAAGAAAAATTATGAGCGAGAGGGGTAAAAGAAAAATTAAGAGCAAGAGGGGTAAAAGAAAAATTATGAGCGAGAGGGGTAAAAGAAAAATTATGAGCAAGAGGGGTAAAAGAAAAATTATGAGCAAGAGGGGTAAAAGAAAAATTATGAGCGAGAGGGTAAAAGAAAAATTATGAGCAAGAGGGGTAAAAGAAAAATTATGAGCGAGAGGGGTAAAAGAAAAATTAAGAGCAAGAGGGGTAAAAGAAAAATTATGAGCGAGAGGGGTAAAAGAAAAATTATGAGCGAGAGGGTAAAAGAAAAATTATGAGCAAGAGGGGTAAAAGAAAAATTATGAGCGAGAGGGGTAAAAGAAAAATTAAGAGCAAGAGGGGTAAAAGAAAAATTATGAGCGAGAGGGGTAAAAGAAAAATTATGAGCAAGAGGGGTAAAAGAAAAATTATGAGCAAGAGGGTAAAAGAAAAATTATGAGCGAGAGGGTAAAAGAAAAATTATGAGCAAGAGGGGTAAAAGAAAAATTATGAGCAAGAGGGTAAAAGAAAAATTATGAGCGAGAGGGTAAAAGAAAAATTATGAGCAAGAGGGGTAAAAGAAAAATTATGAGCGAGAGGGGTAAAAGAAAAATTATGAGCAAGAGGGTAAAAGAAAAATTATGAGCGAGAGGGTAAAAGAAAAATTATGAGCAAGAGGGGTAAAAGAAAAATTATGAGCGAGAGGGGTAAAAGAAAAATTAAGAGCAAGAGGGGTAAAAGAAAAATTATGAGCGAGAGGGGTAAAAGAAAAATTATGAGCAAGAGGGGTAAAAGAAAAATTATGAGCAAGAGGGTAAAAGAAAAATTATGAGCGAGAGGGTAAAAGAAAAATTATGAGCAAGAGGGGTAAAAGAAAAATTATGAGCAAGAGGGTAAAAGAAAAATTATGAGCGAGAGGGTAAAAGAAAAATTATGAGCAAGAGGGGTAAAAGAAAAATTATGAGCGAGAGGGGTAAAAGAAAAATTATGAGCGAGAGGGGTAAAAGAAAAATTATGAGCAAGAGGGGTAAAAGAAAAATTATGAGCGAGAGGGTAAAAGAAAAATTATGAGCAAGAGGGGTAAAAGAAAAATTATGAGCGAGAGGGTAAAAGAAAAATTATGAGCGAGAGGGGTAAAAGAAAAAGGATTAGTGAATATAAGTGTGAAAGGACTTAATACCTATTTCCCGTGGGAAAAAACTAAATAAGAGCTTCATAGCAACTTTAGTAACTTGAATCTATGACTATGAGAGTGAGGGAGAAAGTATGAGAGAGAGAAAAATAAGTGAATATAAAAGTGGAGATAAGTGGAATTAAAGCAAAATACTTCCACTTTCAATGTTTTCTCAAGCAATAGAGCTATTTAATTCTACTTTTTATTCCCACTTTTATATATCTTTGATAAATATTCCCCAAAGAAACATAAGAATGTGACAGTTATCTAGAAGAATATAATTAAGAGTGAGACAAGACAAGCTAAAGACAGAGATGGTTAGAGAGCTAGGGATATAAAGAAGGGATAAGGATACGTTCCTGAAGCCACCCCAGTTTGGTGGTGCACCAATGACCACAGAGACCACCTGAAATAAAATAGTACATTGTATTATCAAACAGGGTTAGTAAGTGGGGATAAATGGGGAAAATTTGGAATAATAATTAAGTGAAGTTAAAACATAAAATATCCTCACATCCTATGTTTATTTGTAAACATTTCATAAATTGCTCCTATGGATAACATAGGACATGGAGATAACATAGGACATGTGTGACAGATCCATCTATATGGACTGATATTGCTGGTTCGTCTGTTTTGCCTCCGTCCATGGAATAATATATATGGATTGTGATCGTTTGCTCCTTTGAAGTATGACAAGCAAGTGGAGTATGGAGTTCGTGTCAGAAGTGAAGGAGTTAAAACTTCTGAAGAACTCCTAATTAGAGCAACTGCCCTTTAAAAGCCTGAAAGCAGACCTAGAGAAGGGGGGTGTGGCCGGCTAGGCTCTGTGCACGTTGTGTGCTGCTGGTAAGAAGCAAGCCACAGAGAGTGGAGACTGATTCCTGTGTGGAATTGCAGTGGGCCTTGTGAACCCAGATTTACCAGGGAGTGCGAGTACTGGACTACAGAAAGAAGTGTGTGCTGTCTTGAAGTCGTTGGACTAACAGAGCGGTCAGAGCACCTACACCGTCAGGAGGTGAAGCTACAAAAGCACCCAGTAAGTGAATGACAGACTGAGGAGGATTCCCAGGCAGAGTAGCCTAAAAGAGACAAGGTCTATGCTAGTGAGGAGTCTGGGAGTTGCAGCTTGCAAGAGAACATTGTCAGCTTGGTGGACTGCTATAAGAGAAGCTTGTGTGAAAGTTTGCTCACACAGATATTAAGGATTAGCTGCTGTTGGAGCAAAGCCAGCCCTGCATGCTAATTGTGGAACTCCTGGATGTAAAGGTACCATTGCAGAGTCTTATAACCCCAGGGAGAAGTCTGTGTCGTTAAACAGATTTGTAGCCTTCACCATAGGACGGTGCTAAGGGTCCCTGGAGGTTGGGGTATCTGGAGAGTAGGGCGGGCCAGAACCCCACCCTATGGTATGAAGTAAAGACGACGGTCTACCGAGTGAAGACTGCTAATAATAAGAGACTGTTTATTTGTTTCCTGGCCACAAGCTGGCATTTTCAACCAAGTAAGAGACTGTGTGTTTCCTAGCCACAAGCTGGCATTTTCAACAAGATAAGGTGGCACTCTCACCAGTCTCCCAAACATAAAAGACCGTTGACAAGCTGGCGACAAGGGGGGCAGTTCCCAAGTTAAAGGACTGTTTGGATATACCTGGCCACAAGGTGGCATTCTCCCACCTCGCAGAGACAAAGTTATTTATGTTTCGTTATTTAAGCAGAGCTACTGCTTCAACTGTTAATTTCCGTTTTGCAAATAAACCAATTTGCTGCATTTGAAGTCGGTGTCAGCCCTTTATTTTAGAAACCAGCGCTATACGCGGCCATCCTGATCACAGGATGTATATAATATTATGGGGTAGTCATGTTGTACACATTGCAACATACATATTGCAATATGAGAAGGGCACCCAGCTGGACACAAAGGCTAATCACTTAAGTACACACACTTAAGTGATAGCAGCCAGGAACAATAAGGTCCTAACAGACAGAGAGGCGCCTTAACCCCATGAAATCTACAGGTTGTCCCACTCACAAAATCAAGGCAAAAGTTCAGGCTCAGAGAGATGTTACTCTCTCCACCGCCAGAGGTAGTATGAGCAGTTAGCCACGCCTAGTGGGCGGCTCCTGGGGGAGGGACTCCTGGTTCCCACGGCTTAACTCTGTCTGATTGGCCAGAGGTAATTAGGGGTTGACCAAAGGTTGTCACTGCCCCTATTGTGTATGTGAAGGGTTTAAAAATGTGTGTTGTTTCAATAAAAGAGAGTTCACTTTTTTGACCCTCAACACGGAGCGTGGTCTCGTTTCTTGGAGGTGTCGTAATAACTGGTGGCAAGTGACGGGATGAACCTCATCGCCCAGAGAGACAACTATATCTAAGATTAATGGAAATACAATACCAAAGGCTGAAAAGAGCTACCCTTAAATACCTACTGGAACAAAGAGGCAGACAAGCCAGCAATCTCAGGAAAAGTGAGATTATTGCAATGCTAAACGAAATGGATGAAGGAACCAATGGGCCCAGCACATCTGAAAGAACCCTTGAAGAGGCAAGCTTTGACCGGGCGGTAAGAATCAGACTGGCTCATTATGGTCCCAACCCGTCTCCAAAGATCATCAGCCGGGTCATGGACGCTGTGGATGCCAACCTGCGACGCCAAAGCGGTGCTGCAGCAATTCCAGTTCTAGCATCTCCGGTGGAGAAAAGGAAGGTACCGTTTGCAGCTTTTAAATCCTTCCTGGAAACAGAAGGGGGGATTGATGGGTACCTTGCTGATTTTGAGCGGCAATGTGCGCTACACAAGGTACCCGCAGAAGACTGGGTAACTATATTGTCCAGAAAGTTATCCGGCCGGGCCAGTGATGCTTTTCGGGCCATTCCTGATGAGGAGATCGGGGATTATGTGGCTGTAAAGGAAGCTTTGCTCTCCAGGTATGCTGTTACACTGGAGGCATACCGGAGGCGGTTCAGAGACTGCAAAACTAACTGGGGATTCCTACGTCGAATGGGCATGTAAAGTACACTGCACAGCTGCTAACTGGATGGCGGGGTGTCAAGCCGTATCCGGGGAAGAGGTGCTGCAGATGTTCCTGCTGGAACATTGTTTTGAGAAATTATCCCCAGGCGTCAGAGAGTGGGTAAGGGACCGCAAACCCTCCACCCTGCATGAAGCAGCCCGCCTGGCTGATGAGTACACGGATGCCCGTAAACTGGACAGTGCTATTGTTAAGACTCCTGCCAGAGTGGAGTACCGACCAGCAGGACCTCCTCCAGCTAATCACTACCCTCAGCCGCCCCGGTTTAATTCACGTGACTAGTCACAGCCCATCCGGTGTTTTGGGTGCAAGCAGCTGGGGCACAAGCGGCCTGAGTGCCCGCTGAATAACGCTAACCAGGCCCAGTCTTGGAGACCCACCAGCGGAAACCAGCGCAACCATCCGCCTGCTGCCCACTGCGTAGAAGTGGAGGAATGTTGGGGCGTCCTGCACGAAGCAGACCCTGTCCAAGCTGCCGACCGGGATAACCGACAACAACACCGGCAACTCTTTAAAGTAAACTGGAAGGAGGCCAGTGGTCTGCGGGATACCGGTGCAACCATGACATTGCTCTAAAAGCACTTGGTGTCCAACACACCGGAGACACTGTGGCTGTGAGAGTAGCCGGAGGCGCTGTGTTCCGCCTACCCGTTGCCCGGATACATTTGGATTGGGGAGTAGGCGCTAGACATGTGAATGTGGGGGTCATGAGGGATTTACCAGCTGACGTCCTGTTTGGAAATGACCTGGCCCCTCTTGTCTCCGCATACGCTCCCGTGGGTCCTGCCAAAGTTAATGCTGTGATGACCCGGTAAGTAGAACGGGAATGCTGATGGATTGTCCCGGCAAATTGATATCCCTACCACCTCCTAGTCCGGTCATCCCCAAGTTGACCCGCCGAAGGGTCAAGCCAGGTCTGCCGGAGTGTCCCACATGGAGGGAGCCGTGTGACAGATCCATATATATGGACTGATATTGCTGGTTCGTCTGTTTTGCCTCCGTCCATGGAATAATATATATGGATGATTATAATAGTATGGGGTAGTCCTGTTGTACACATTGCAACATACATATTGCAATATGAGAAGGGCACCCAGCTGGACACAAAGGCTAATCACTTAAGTACACACACTAAAATGATAGCAGCCAGGAACAATAAGGTCCTAACAGACAGAGAGGCGCCTTAACCCCATGAAATCTACAGGTTGTCCCACTCACAAAATCAAGGCAAAAGTTCAGGCTCAGAGAGATGTTACTCTCTACACCGGCAGAGGTAGAATGAGCAGTTAGCCACGCCTAGTGGGCGGCTCCTGGGGGAGGAGACTCTTGGTTCCCACGCCTTAACTCTGACTGATTGGCCAGAGGTAATTAGGGGTTGACCAAAGGTTGTCACTGCCCCTATTGTGTATGTGAAGGGTTTAAAAATGTGTGTTGTTTCAATAAAAGAGAGTTCACTTTTTTGACCCTCAACACGGAGCGTGGTCTCGTTCTTGGGGGTGTCGTAATAACATGGAGATATTTAACTCAATAGTTTTTAAACTCCCTTAACTTTGACCTATATGCCATAGTGAGAAAAAAACATAGGGGAGAGAAAGTGGGCGGCAGTGAGTAAATATGCACATAAAATACTAAGGTGATTGGAGATTGAGATAAAAGATGGGAAATGCTATGGTGAGAAGGTAAGGAAAAAGAGGTTGGTGGTGGGTGGAGATGAAAATATAAGGTGGTGACCCATTATTAAAGAAATGGGGTAAGAGCTATGCATATACCCATCTTTCACCCTGCCTGTATGTCTATAGAAAGATCTTGCACATTGTAGTGCCCACATGAATTTAAAGGTCCACTTCAATGCCCTAACAACAGGAGCTAGTTATTTTAAGTATGCATGTATCTTTAATAAAGCCCCTACTGAATTATAAAAGCAATATTCAGTATAAATCTGATTTTCAAAAATGAGAGTATCAGGTTCCAGTTGTACCGATTGTCTCCAGCCTTAAAAGGTGACCAATGGAAGGGCATGGGTGGATGACTGCTAATTTATGTCTAAAGGGTATAAAGAACAATCTGATTACATAAGAGGTACAACAAGAAATTGTAGGCTGCCCCTACGGCAAAAGCTTTTTGTGACGGGAAATCATAGCAAGTTTCTAGCCAATAGAGATCATTGTGTGGTTATAACCTTGTGCCTGATAATGTACTATTACCTGCTAGGCAGAGCCACCTCCCCCAATTGAACTTATAGAGGGTGGAGACCAGTAGCAACTTCTCCTGAACTTTGACATTAAGATTAATATTGAGTTTTATTTTTGCAAATCAATAAATCTAAATGTTCTTATTGATAACATCTAGCTAATGCTGCTGGTGTCATTTAAACAGAATACATTTGAATAATCACAGTATTGCAGTGTACAGTGATACATTTTTATGGGACAGCCATACTCATTGAAATGATGAGCTTTCAAGAGCAACGCCTCTCTTTTTCAAGTCAGAAGCAATACTGTGTAAGGTTAGCAGTGGAGATGCAAAGGGACAGACATCATAAATAAGGTTCTGTTTGGTCAAGCGGTCAAGTGTGCATGTGTCTGCTCAGGTTGTAGATAAGCAAAAAGCAGATTAATTAATTAATTAATCCCCACATATTAAGTAGTAGAAAAACCACAAGAAACAATAAAAAAAAATAAGAGGAGGAATGTAAAAACGTAACACAACATTTTTGATAACATTAAGTCCTGTATCCTTAGTATTGAAGAATATGATCATCTTCATTTCAAATGTTTTTCTTTCCTGGGTGGTTTTGAAATATTGTGATTTTCACCTTTTGGATGGAGTGATCATTTTTGGTAAAATGGTGTCTAACTGGGGTACAAAAACTATTTTCATTGTGCTTTTTGGTGGTAAGTCTGGGAAGATTCATTTTATATGCCATTTTTGTCTGGTTTCCCAGATGTAACACAGAGAGCATGAACCATGCCTTACGCATTGCATGGGGGGGGGGGGGGGCGCGGGGGAGGGACTGGATGGGAGAGAGAGAGAGACACAGGGGAGGGAGAGGGTGGGAGATGAGGAAGACAAAGGGGAGGGAGAGGGAGAGGGGGAGAGAAAGACACAGGAGAGGGAGATAGGGGCGAGAGAGATACAGTGGAGGGAGGGGAGAGAGAAAGATGCAGGGGAGGGAGAGGGTGGGAGAGAGAGACACAGGGAAGGTAGAGCGGGGGAGAGACACAGGGGAGGGAGAGGCGAGAGAGAGAGTCAAAGGGGAGGTAGAGGGGGAGAGAGAGACACAGGGGAGGGAGAGTTAAGAGAGAGAAAGAGACACACACACACAGGGGAGGTAGAGGGGAGAGAGAGAGAGACAGGGAAGGGAGAGGATGGGAGACAGACACAGGGGAGTGAGAGGGTGGGAGAGAGAGACACAGGGGGAGGGGGAGGAGAGACACGGGGGGTAGAGAGAAAGGTGGGAGAGACAGGGGAGAAGGTGGGAGAGAAACATGCAGGGGAAGACATTGGGTGAGGGAGACATGGGGAGAGAGAAGGAGCAGAGGGGGAGAGAGGAAGGCAAGTGGAGAAGAGAGAATAAGAAGGGTAGGGGGGAAGAGAAGAAGGAAGGAGAGACAGGAGGAGGGAAGGAGAGACAGAAGGAGGGAGGGAGAGAGAAAGAGAGAGAGAGATAGGGCACAGAGATAGAGAGGGCATAAAGACAGAGATGGCACACAGGGAGAGAGAGAAAGAGCGCACAGAGAGAGGAAGAGGGCTCACAGAGAGAGAGAGAGAGAAAGGGTCCACAGAAAGAGATGGAGAGGGTGCAGTTGGGGAAAAAAGTATTTGATCCCCTGCTGATTTTGAACGTTTGTCCACTGACAAAGAAATGATCATTTTATAATTTTAATGGTCGGTGTATTTTAACAGTGAGAGACAGAATAACAAAAGAAAAATCAAGAAAAACACATGTCAAAAAAGTTATAAATTGATTTGCAGGTCAGTGAGGGAAATAAGTATTTGACCCCTTTGTCTTAGTACTTGGTGGCAAAACCCTTGTTGACAATCACAGAGGTCAGATGTTTCTTGTAGTTGGCCACCAGGTTTGCACACATCTCAGGAGGGATTTTGTCCCACTCCTTTTTGTAGATCCTCTCCAAGTCATTAAGGTTTCTTGGCTGATGTTTGGCAACTCGAACCTTCAGCTCCCTCCACAGATTTTCTGGAGACTGGCTAGGCCACTCCAGGACCTTGATGTGCTTCTTCATGAGCCACTCCTTTGTTGCCTTGGCTGTGTGTTTTGGGTCATTGACATGCTGGATTACCCATCCACAACCCATTTTCAATGCCCTGGCTAAGGGAAGGAGGTTCTCCCCCAAGATTTGATGGTACATGGCCCCGTCCATCGTCCCTTTGATACGGTGCAGTTGTCCTGTCCCCTTAGCAGAAAAACACCCCCAAAGCATAATGTTTATACCTCCATGTTTGATGGTGGGGATGGTGTTTTTTGGGGTCATAGGCAGCATTCCTCCTCCTCAAAAAAACCGCAAGTTTAGTTGATGCCAAAGAGCTTGACTTTGGTCTTATCTGACCACAACACTTTCACCCAGTTCTCCTCTGAATCATTCAGATGTTCATTGGCAGACTTCAGTTGGGCCTGTACATGTGTTTTCATGAGCAGGGGGACCTTGCGGGTGCTGCAGTATTTCAGTCCTTCACGGCGTAGTGTGCTACCAATTGTTTTCTTGGTGACTATGGTCCCAGCTGCCTTGAGATCATTAACAAGATCCTCCCGTGTAGTTCTGGGCTGATTCCTCACTGTTCTCATGATCATTGAAACTCCACGAGGTGAGATCTTGCATGGAGCATCAGACTGAGGGAGACTGGCAGTTATTTTGTGTTTCTTCCATTCGTGAATAATCTCACCAACTGTTGTCACCTTCTCACCAAGCTGCTTGGCGATTGTAGCCCATTCCAGCCTTGTGTAGGTCTGCAATCTTGTCTCTGACATCCTTGGACAGCTCTTTGGTCTTGGCCATGGTGGAAAGTTTGGAATCTGATTGATTGATTGCTTTTGTGGACAGGTGTCTTTTATACAGGTAACAAGCTGAGATTAGGAGCACTCCCTTTAAGAGAGTGCTCCTAATCTCAGCTTGTTATCTGTAAAAAAGACACCTGGAACCAGAAATCTTGCTGATTGATAGGGGATCAAATACTTATTTACCTCACTGACCTGCAAATCAATTTATAACTTTTTTGACATGCATTTTTCTCTTCTTTTTTTTGCAATAACTGTATTTCTTGGATTTCTGAGCAGTGATGCATTTTTTTACTTGTTTTAGATGTTCAAATATGAACACAAATGTAATATATATATATATATATATATATA
Source organism: Discoglossus pictus (assembly GCA_027410445.1). Classification (NCBI taxonomy): domain Eukaryota; kingdom Metazoa; phylum Chordata; class Amphibia; order Anura; family Alytidae; genus Discoglossus; species Discoglossus pictus. The sequence goes on from CM050172.1 coordinate 97,545,343, forward strand.
TATATATATATATATTTAAAGTCATATTTTAAGATTCCCTTTACACAGTATACTGGCTGAAAAAAAGAATAATTCATTTCCACAGCACAGTTCAGAGGTCAGAAAGTTCAGAGGTCAGACATCCTGACTACAATATTGTAAAATAAAGCAGAATTAACTAACAATGTTACAATGAATAGTTGTAAAAATTATAGCACCTCAGACTTATCACCCAACACGTTTCAAATACTCTTCCTCAGGGTATAAAGAGTTACATAGGATTATTTGACATTTTATTAAATTAATGAAAATTATACTTTTTTATAAAATAAATCAAGGCCTGATCCAAAGTACAGTACATGCTCTGAAGTCATTAAGCCAGCGGGGTCTCGTAAAATTCTTTTCCATGACAATGTGGATTGATAGTTTCATGTGGCGTATACCCCTTAGCTAACTAAAAATGAGAATTATCAATTAAACTTAGGTAATTATTTGAACAGTTATTAAAAGTTAGGAGGAATTTAATTCATCTAGGCAGTTTTTCTATAGACTTGCACGTTACTATTAAAAGTATTAATTAGAATTAAAAATATATTTTTGTAAGAAAAAAAAACTGAAGAAAGTAAGTAGTCGATAGATTGTTAAAAAAAAAACTAAATAGTGCTATCTAATTATTGACTATAGCATAGTTAATGTTACAATGGAAGGAACGTTATATTTTAAGGGAATGCGTGCCAGCAACTGGATATAGGTTTGTATTTTTGGATGGCACCTTGCCTTCAGTGTAAGCCATATGCATAAAAAAGACTGGGCATGCTCAGAACCCAGAGATTAACTATGCTGAAGGTAATATGATTGTAGGATGCATGGGGTCTGATTCAGCTCCAGAATTCACTCGCCCTGGACCATGTAGTAGATGGGCTTTTCCAATGCCTATGTAAGAGCTATGAGAGGTTTCTGGATTTTACTAGTTATATAATACTAGCTACTTGTCTATCACAAATGACGGGATAATATTGTATACTTCTAATATCCTCCCCCCTCTGTCTCTTCCTCTCTCTCCTTTTTCTCTTCTCCTCTCCCTCCCTTGTGTCTCTTTCTCCCATCACTCCCCGGTGTCTCTTCCCCACGTACCTCCTCTGTGTCTCTCCCCCTCTCCCTCCCCTTTTTCTCTTCTCCCCCTCTCCCTCCCTTGTGTCTCTTTCCCCCTCTCCCTCCCCTGTGTCTCTTCCCTCACCCTACCCTTTGACTCTTCCCCCCTCTCCACGTCTCTCTCCCCCATGTCTCTTTCCTTCAGGTCTCTCTCTCCCATGTCTCTCTCCAACATATCTCTATCCCCTCATGTCTCTCTTCCCCCATGTCCCTCTCGCCCCATGTCTCTCTTCCCCCATGTCTCTCTCCGCCCATGTTTCTCTCCCCCTTGTCTCTTCCCCCCATGTCTCTCTCCCCCATGTCTCTCTCCTCCCATATGTCTCTCTCCCCCATGCTTCTCTCGCCCCATGTCTCTCTTCTCCCATATGTCTCTCTCCCCCATGTTTCTCTCGCCCCATGTCTCTCTTGCCCCATGTCTCTCTTCCCCAAGTCTCTCTTGCCCCATGTCTCTCTCCCCCCACATATCTGTCCCCCGCTGTCTCTCTCCTTATGTCTCTCCCCAACCCTCTCAACTGTCTCTCCACATCTCTCCCCCCTCGTCTAGTGCGTTACATTTTACATGCGAACTTAGAAGTCAAACTTAGTGGGCCTCGCGATCCACAGCAAAGCCTAAATTTGCCAGCCTCTCTTTGCCCTACAAAGACTCTCCTTCTGAGAGCCTCGCAAGCCTTTGCCACGGATCGTTAGGCCCGCAAAGCATCTCCTCTCCATCTCTTTTGGCCTGCGGCCTTTGGCGCTCATTGCGAGCCTCTCCCACTCTACCTTTTTTTTTACGGCCTTCGACGCTCATCACGGGCCTTGGCATGCACTATGCTCATGCGCAAGCCAGTAACTTTGCGTGCGTTACACACAAACTCGCAATTACAACAACTATGTATGTGATAACTGTTTATCTACTTACTTTTATGTACTTTTGTCACTCATCTCTAGAATCCTCCTGACTTGGCTGCAAGAATCCTCCCTTGGGCTATGGAGTGGATAGGCTTCTCGGTGACCGGCTTCTTTTCCAGGACCATCAGAATACAGAAATGAAGGGGTGTAAAATATCAAACAGAGGTTATAACCTCTAAATAAGTGTTTATATTGGGAAAAGTTAATTTTTTTTATAGGCAAACAGGACAATACCACTTTGGTTCAACCCACAAACATGATTAAATTACATACCCTTAACCAGTTGACTTAACCAGGCCCCTATAGTACCTCACTGGTAATCAATGTGGGGTGTGAAAATGAATCCCATCACAGGGTCAACTGGTAATTACACTACAAAGTTAAAAGTTCCCTTCTAAACTAGTTATCTCACTTATATTAGTCCTAAGCACAGAGACAAAATCCCATCAGCCAGGTTGTTATCAGGGTGTAAAGACATATTGTTCACATTTTCTGTCTGGTAAAGGAAACAGTAGGGGCTGTACAGGTGAATGGGGCGAGGATAGAGAGGACATGGCTCCTTCAGGGAAGGGTTTTCAGTAATAACCAGCTGGCTCCAAGCCAATTGTCACAGTAGGAAAATGCATTTTTCTATCACATTCAATTTATAAAGTAATTGTTACAACCTATAGTTTTAAATTAATTTTAAACTATACATTGTTTGAGACGTCGACTCTTTAATAAAGAGAAACAATGTTGCTTATAGTGTTTTATGACTGTATGCTAACTAACCTTTGATTTTCTGCTATTTATCGAGCTGGAACAAAGTAACCCTATACTGACATTAAATTATTACATAGAGTTTCAGACAATTTTTTAAACATATTATCAATGCAAAGTTAAAAATTATAGCCCGCTGTGAGTGGCTTCCTTTGCTGCTTTAACAAATGCAAATATTGAACCTGCATATTTAAGGCTGTGGAGCAATTTTGGGAAAAAGCCATAATGTCAGAGTAGAGGTAAGATCAATATTAGCACTCAAGTCTACACATGAATAAGAATTGAATATTATGCTAATTTGTAACTAATCTTGTACTTTGCCTAAATCAGTGTTTTCCAATAAGGGCAAGTCCTCTTCCTGCTGCTCTCCTGATATTAACACTGTTATACCTAAATATAACATTATAATCAACCTTATATATCAGATTATTTTCTGTGCCAACGTAATGACCTGATGCTACTTTACACATATTTTCCAGAAACAACCTCAATTTTGCCTGATTTTGCATATAATTCCTAGTTAAAGTTCTATAGTAGAGCTCATAGAATTGTTTCCCATTTGTTTATTTAATTATCGCTCCTTCAGTGCTCATGGCATGCCTTGCAATGAGCGCCTTTGGCGCTCATTGCGAGGCTGTTGGATGTTTTTTTTGTTATTACAGGGGCTTTTGCTGTCATTGTAAGGTCGGCGCTGATCTGCTTTTTGCGCTTATTGCAAGGCTGTCCCCTGGTGTATTTTGTGTGGTATGAGCAGCGTTGGCGTTTGTTGTAAGGCGCGCAGTGAATGTGTTTTGTGTTTATTGTGATATGTTATTTTTTTTTTTGGTGTATATGTATTTTTGTATGCCAAGGAAATAATAAATCAATTAATAAATGAATATACTTTACCAATTTGGAAGTAATATATGCAGGAAGCATTGTGCAGAAGAGCTGACAATCTGTTTTGATGTTCCTGCAACATACAATGTAGGTTTGCACTGTTGTGGAGCTGAGGTGTAAGTGTCAGCAATGTGTGCAGTGCGCAGTGTAAATAGGCTGCGTGCGCGAGGGGAAGCTGTTAGGGTAGCTGTGTACTTCCGCTTTGTGTAAGTTAGTGTTGTAAAATGGCGGCGAATGTGTATGTGGTACGCGGGTGTGGATGATGTTGGGTCCTTGCTAAAAGTCTATCTTTACCTTGTACGTTTTTTTTTTAAAATCCGTCTGTGCTTGGTGGTGTTTTGCGTGCTTAGGGTCCTGTAGCCTTGTTTTAATTTTTTTCGGCCGCCATTTTTTCTCTTGTTTAGGAGATTTTCGTGTGTGTTTTTAATCTTTTCAGGTGCGCGCGGTTCGGCCATTAAGGTCGTGATTTTGCAAGTTTGTAATCTTTTTTTTTCTAAGTCCCGCGTCTCGTATTTATTTTTGCTAAGTCTGTAAATTTTGCGTTGTTAGAGCCCCAGGTCGTATTTTGGTGCTTGTAACCGCTTGTGAGCCTCCACCTCCGCAATTGCGATTTGCGACCTGCAATGACCCTTCAGCTCATTGCAGCCGACGTGGGAGCCTCCACCTCCTCAATTGTGGGCCCTCGCTTCGCGAAGGTCCTCATTTGTGGACCAAACAGCGTCCCTCGCTTCGAGCAAAAGCATGACGAAGATTCGTAGTTTGACAACTATTATATGTGATATAATATACAGTGCCTTGCAAAAGTATTCACCCCCCCCCTTGACTTTTTACCTATTTTATTACATTACAGCCTTAGGTTCAATGTTTTGTTAATCTGAATTTTATGTTATAGATCAGAACACAATAGTCTAAGTTGGTGAAGTGAAATGAGAAAAATATATACATAAAACTATGTTTTTAGAAATAAAAAACAGAAAATTGGCATGTGCGTATGTATTCACCCCCTTTGTTATGAAACCCATAAAAAGTTCTGGTGCAACCACTTACCTTCAGAAGTCACATAATTAGTGAAATGATGTCCACCTGTGTGCAATCTAAGTGTCACATGATCTGTCATTACATATACACACCTTTTTTTTAAAGACCCCAGAGGCTGCATCACCTAAGCAAGAGGCACCACTAACCAAACACTGCCATGAAGACCAAGGAACTCTCCAAACAAGTAAGGGACAATGTTGTTGAGAAGTACAAGTCAGGGTTAGGTTATAAAAAAATATCCAAATCTTTGATGATTCCCAGGAACACCATCAAATCTATCATAACCAAATGAAAAGAACATGGCACAACAGCAAACCTGCCAAGAGACGGCCGCCCACCAAAACTCACAGACCGGGCAAAGAGGGCATTAATCAGAGAGGCAGCACAGAGACCTAAGGTAACCCAGGAGGAGCTGCAGAGATCCACAGCAGAGACTGGAATATCTGTACATAGGACGACAATAAGCCGTACGCTCCATAGAGTTGGGCTTTATGGCAGAGTGGCCAGAAGAAAGCCATTACTTTCAGCAAAAAACAAAATGGCAAGTTTTGAGTTTGCGAAAAGGCATGTGGGAGACTCCCAAAATGTATGGAGGAAGGTGCTCTGGTCTGATGAGACTAAAATTTAACTTTTCGGCCATCAAAGAATATGCTATGTCTGGCGCAAACCCAACACATCCCATCACCCAAAGAGCACCATCCCCACAGTGAAACATGGTGGTGGCAGCATCATGCTGTGGGGAGGTTTTTCAGCAGCCGGGACTGGGAAACTGGTCAGAGATGAGGGAAAGATGGATGGTGCTAAATACAGGGATATTCTTGAGCAAAACCTGTACCACTCTGTGCGTGATTTGAGGATAGGACGGAGGTTCACCTTCCAGCAGGACAATGACCCCAAACACACTGCTAAAGCAACACTTGGGGGGTTTAAGGGAAACATGCAAATGTGTTGGAATGGCCGAGTCACAGCCCAGACCTCAATCCAATAGACAATCTGTGGTCAGACTTAAAGATTGCTGTGGTTAAATACTTGAATCACCGGGAACTGAGACAGAATGGAGAGAAACAGACACAGCACATAGGGAGAAAGACAGGGGAGATAGAGAGACAGGAGAGGGAGAGAGACAGGAGAGAGAGAGAGAGAGAGAAGGAGAGAGAGAAAAACAGACACATCACATAGGGCGAAAGACAGAGGGAGAGAGAGAGACAGGAGAGGGAGAGGCAGAAAAGAGAGACAGGAGAGAGAGAGAGAGAGAGAAGAGAGACAGCAAAACCTACACAGCACATATGGAGAGAGACAGGAGAGAGATAGACAGGGGAGAGAGAGACAGGAGAGCCAGGAGAGAGAGAAACAGGAGAGAGAGAGAGACACACAGGAGAGACAGACATGAGAGAGAGAGAGAGACAGGAGAGAGAGAGAGAGAGAGAGAGAGAGAGATATAGAAAGAGACATGAGAGAGAGAAGGGTAGAGAGAGAAACAGACACAGGACATAGGGAGAGAGACAGGGGAGATAGAGAGAGACAGGAGAGAGAGAGAGAGAGAGAAAGAGAGAGAGAGTCAGAAGAGAGAGAAACAGGGTATAGGGAGACAAAGAGGGGAGAGAGAGAGAGACAGGAGAGAGAGAGAGAGAGAGAGAGAGATCTAGAAAGAGACATGAGAGAGAGAAGGGTAGAGAGAGAAACAGACACAGGACATAGGGAGAGAGACAGGGGAGATAGAGAGAGACAGAAGAGAGAGAGAGAGAGGAGAGTCAGAAGAGAGAGAAACAGGGTGGAGTGAGAGAGACATGAGAGCGAGAGGGACAGGAGAGAGAGAGAGAGAGAGACAGGACATTAAGAGACAGGAGAGAGAGAGAGAGAAAGAGAGAGAGAAAAACAGACACAGGACATAGGGAGACAAAGAGGGGAGAGAGAGAGAGGGAGTAAGAGAGAGCAGAGAGACAGGGGAAAGAAAGAAAGAGAGAGACAGGTGAGAAAGAGAGACAGGAGAGAGAAAGAGAGAGAGAGAGAGAGAGAGAAATGCTCCCATTTATGATGGGCAAGTTACTAGTATAATATGATATAATATAATACAGTATAATATACTTTTTATGACTTCCTTTAACATGTAATGCTTCAGGCTTCAGTGGATTGGTTTCTGTTCATCTTCTGCCAAGTGTTTAGGGGTGAAACTGTCCTGATAGGATTCTTTATCTGCCATCTTCCCTGCAGTTTTCACTACAGGCAAACCTAGACATGTCAGAATAGTTTTAGGACAGTCTCCTGATTATTTATCCCAGGACACCACATATGGGGTGTCGAGAAACAAATCTGCTAGAACCGGCAATCCTAGGTTTCAAATGATGATCAAGTTCAACCTTTTTAGATCTCATCTGTTCCTTGTAATATGTGGATTTATTATTAACTGATAATATGGATAATATAATACATTAATTGCATTTTACTAAAACTGTGCAACTTCTATATTATCAGTTTTCACTGAAATTACTATGTTAGCTACAATGTTTTTTCTAAGTTCGTACAATATTATTTTAGTCTCTATAGCTAAAAATTACTGTAAAATAAATCATTACATAAAATAAAAAATAAAAATTCTTACAAGTTTAAAAAAATAATTAAACCTTTAAAAGGGGAGTGATTATACTTACCTACCCTGTGACACCCTCCAGACATGGCCAACAATGCCCAGGTCCTCGATCTTTGGCTCTGGATAAGCGGGTCAGTAATCCTTGTTGAATCATGTCTTCTTCAGTCTTGGACGAAGCCCACCATTCTCATCTTCTGTCTGACTAATGACTTTTGACTCACTTTCTGGTCTTAAATATAATTCTCACTAATTTTTATTGGCCGTAATATGTATCAATCATATTTCAGCCAATCAAAATCAAGTATTTGATGTCACCCTGCTCAACATTTCCAGGGTTCTATTTCAAACCAATCAGATTTATCAGATTGACAGAAGATAAGGATTGTTGGCTTCAATCAAGACTGAAGAGGACATGATTCTTCAATCAACATGGATAGGCCGCTTATCCAGAGCAGAAGGTTGATTGTTGCTGGAGGACATTACAGGGTAGATAAATCTAATCCCCTTCTACAAGTTTAGCTTTTTTTTTTTTTTTTAAGTATTTTTTATTACATGTCTTATTTACAATTGTATTATGTAAATTGTATTTTTACAGTTAGCCTACATGGGGTTCCAATATGGACTTGTGTGATGGTAGGTATAATGCTATGGGGGTCCTTGAGGATCCCTGTGAAACAGGAATTAATGTTAGGTGTCATGGTGTCCATATGGACTCCCTGTCGTAGGGGTAATGTTAGGTATCATGGTATCTATGAAGACCCCCATGGTTATGGATAATGATACTTAAAGGCTCCCATGAGGATCAATTATACCTGAGGACCCCATGGCACAGGCACCTCAATTATTATGGTTAAAGTTACCGTGGGGGTTTGTTGAGGATCCCCATGGTATGGGGTTAATGATAAGTGCTACAGAGGTCCATTAAGGACCTCAATGGCCAGGGTTAGTTTTAGCTGCACCTCTCTGACGAGGCCCAGAGAGGCCAAAACGTACGTCTGGGGTTTGCTGTTTCTCCTGTTCCGGGTAGAATTGCCTTGTATTTCGGGGCTGGATCACTCTATTGAGTGGGACCAGACTGATATACTACAGGATATTTTTATTCTAAAGGGCACAAGTGGCTAAAAGAGGTTGCTCTCTGAGTAGGTAACCAGGCCTAAAGAGCAAACCTACTTAGGTGTTGTTTGTTCTCAGACTGAGTGCCTCTAAACCTTTTTGCCTAATTTTAGATTTCACAGAGGTCATTTGAGGTTTCCCTGGCCCCCAGTGGGTATTGATTGATCCCCTGGCTCATAGATGATACGGGTTTTCATCTGGGGTGTGCAGGTATTAACCCTTTAATGCATCAAATATAAGAACCAAGACTCAAATCCAACACAATGAAGGTGTTAGGTCAATATTAGAATCTTCTTTGATACATGTAGGCTTCTCAAGAGCATTTTTTGTGCCGGGTAAAACACATTTTTCTTTTCACTGTCTCGGCTAGAACAATTTAATGGACTATCGGAAATTAGCACGTTTATTGTGATTTTAGGTAATTTACCAGCAATCAGTGGCCAGTTCTTGTAGAGTTTGTTTTGATGTGTGAAGTGATAGCTTGTAGCAGATTTATGAGTCAACTTTATTTTTAAATCTACAAACAAGAGGAGCCCTAGGTCCACAAAACTATAAGGAAAGATTTCATGACATACATAGAGCTCAGAAGACAGGAAAGAGAGGGAAGATAGCATAGAAGTGTGAAAATACAATAAATTATTTAATAAAATTTATATATATAATATATATAATTTATTATATTACTGAATCAGATAATTACAAGAACAAGAGGTCATTAATTGAAGTTGCAGAATGGAGGATTTGGGTATAATGCGAATACAAACTACTTTACTGAGAGAGTAATGGAAATGGTAGGGTCACATACAATAAAGAAATGTAAACATGTATGTTATAATAAGTTACTGTCTTCACTGGGTTTGTGCCTAGGTTTCAGGCTTTTTGAGGAAAGAACATGATACAAGAAACTGTAAACACTACTAATAATTTAGCCAGCAATATAAAAATAACAAGCCAAAACAAATCAAAGGAAATAATTGGTCTAGCTTCCACTAAAGCACTACTTTAACTGATATACAACTTCCTCACCAACCAGCTCACATCCAGCTAAACCTTGGTGGAGCAAAACAAAAAGTCCAATTGTTTGTAAAATCACTGGCCTGTAAAGTTTTCAGTTTTCTAGGTCTCCATTCTGCTCCAAGCAATCATTAGTATGTATATATATATATATATATATATATATATATATATATATATATATATATATAAATACTATCTAATATATCAATGTCCTCAATCAGATCACATGTCTTGGGATTTTAAACTGTTGTCCAATCTACACAATAATAACTATTTCACACATCATAATCTGAGTTTCTGGCACTCAGTCTTATACCACATAACATATAATGAATCATATGTATATTAATGAGACCCAACAGGATGAAACAGCTATTTGAGTGGATTACCTTACTCATATACTGCACCAAATGATAAAGTATCATTAACCCTCTCACTGGTAGAGGGGCTAGCAATTACATTACGTTGTTGCTCATCTGCTAGTGAAATAATTATAACAGCAGGCACAAGATCTAAAGACATGTCTGTGCAAAATAGATTTGAATTAAGTTACACACTGTGTGCTACAAGTAATAGGGCACGTGTAAGCAAAACTGGTTCCCTGGTGATCCAGTGGTTAGGATTCGGTGCTTTCACCATTGTGACCTGGGTTTCATTGCAGTCAGGGAACCAAAAGATCACACCACCCTGAAACCGAGCAGTGCTGGGCCTGGTCAGTAATTGGATGGGAGACCACCTAGGAATACCAGGAGCAGTATGCTGTGGCCCACTGGAGAAAGAACTGGCAACCCACTCCAGTATCTCTGCTATGAAAACCAAGTAGATCAGCATAACCATGGACATGTAGATGTGCCTGGTATGTTACGGTCCTTGAGGTCACAGAAAGTCGGAAAACACTGAAACAGGAAAAAAAAAATAGAAAGCTAAACTTGAGCTTAGGTGAGGACAGTGATTTACGCAGGTGTGTAAAGCTGTAAAATAATCACTCAGAGGCTGATGTTGTCTATTCCTGTACTATGGTGTAAAGTGTTGATGTTGCCAAGTCGTAGTATATCTGCCCCATGGAATATAATGATAATGGAGAGGAGAGTGTTCTGCAATGCTTCAAATCCCCCTCCCTCTCTCTTCACAGTTCAGTAAATACATGTGCTCAGGCTAGAAATAAGCAGGAAGTGCTGAAGCCAGACAAGATGGGACTTTCTATACACAAACCTGAATGCACAAACCTGACAGCTTTTTATTTGTCATTTAGTCTTTTCTGTCTCTTTATGACCTCATGGACCATACCACACCAGGTGCATCTTTATGTCCACACCTATGCTTATCCACTGGAGTGGGCTTCCAGTTCCTTCTCCAGTAGACCACAGCATACAGCTTCTGGTATTCCTAGGTGGTCTCCCATCCAAATACTGACTAGGCCCAAACCTGCTCGGCTTCAGGGTGGTGTGACCTCTTGGTTCCCTGACCATGTGGTTGCAAAGCCAGACAGGCACCCCTTTGATTGAACACCCCTAGGCAGCTACCTAATGATAGCATCTTGTCTTCATTCTGACTTGTCATGTCAGTGGCAGCAGGTTACCTAACACCAACAGCGACTAGTAAAATAACACAAAAGAAAATATGGTATACATAGAGAATAATAAAGGAAAAAAGTAAGTTAACAAGATATGGAAAAGCCTAAAAACTTGTATGGCAGCATATTTTCCAGTAAGCTTAGCACTGCTTGCTGAGTGTTGCAGTATGAAGCTATTAGTACGCTGGTCAATGCATTGCTTTATGAGGCAATTATTTTACCACACTCTATTCAAAATACACATTACAACTTAACCTTCTGAATCCTGAAGTAGCATTTTATCACCCAACATTAGCAAAGTGTCACCGTCAGCATTTTCTCTGTTTTTATGATCTGGGATCATTAATAAAGCATTGTGCCTCTCGCCCGTGTCCCAAGCAGTCTCTGAGATAATTTGTGACACAAAGGCAGCGATCGCTGTCTTGTAATTGTCTGTTGACATTCGGCAGCGATACATATTAATTCAAAAACAAAAAGAGAGAGGAAATGCCTTAAAAATAAACAAGCGAAACGCGCGTGGATCAGGGCCCGGATTGCTGAACTAGAAAGGGAATTTTTAATTAGGGTGACTACTAATAGACTCCCATTTCATGTTAGTTTTATGCTGCTTCAGACATTTTTTTTTTTTATCATATGTTTAAAAATTTATGGACAAAATCATTAATGAAAATGAGGCGTTAATTGTTAATTGTGCTATTATAGAGATAAGTGTGGTTGTGTTTAAACTGATTTCTAAGGAGGGATCATCTTTGTAGTTTCTCATACTTTTGACGGGCTAATATATGATGCTGGCATTAATAATGACGAGGGCTCCAATTGCATGGCCAATTATTTATGTGGTTGGGATTTAATTAGATTATTAACTTAATTATCTTTAAAAAAAAAATAATAAAAAAAAAAAAATATATATATATATATATATATATAGAGAGAGAGAGAGAGAGAGAGAGAGAGGTTATACATGGGATTTAATTAGATTGTTGACTTGAAATCTATCTTATCTATCTAGCTATATATATATATATATATATATATATATATATATATATATAATTTATATTTATTTATATATATATATATATATAAATATAAATATATATATATATATATATATATATATATATATATATATATATATAGTAAATAAATAGCACATTTGTTGTCACATTTGAATGCCTAAAACAAGTTAAAAAACCTGCTTCCTGCTCAGAATTCCGAGAAATACAGTTATTACACTGCACCCTGGGAAGCTGAGCAAGGGACATGCAAATGTGCCCACAAATGCTTCGTTCTTCTAAAATGGAAACAGGTTTTTTAACTTGTTTTAGACATTCAGATGTGAACACAGATGTACTATTTATTTACTGTACTACTGTACGGTGGAAGCGATGGAAGCGTCTACGGCTTTTTTGCCCACCATATATTAAATGATTATATATATATATATAAATACACATGTGTTCCCTGGTGGCCCAGTGGTTAGGATGCAGGTGTTTTCACCACAGCATACTGGGTTTGAATCCAGCCAGGGAACCAAGATGTCACACTGGTAAGTACTTGGATGGGAGACCACCTGGGTAAAACAGGAGCTGCATGCTGTAGCCCACTGGAGGGATTGGCAACCCACTCCAGTATCTCTGCCATGAAAACCAATTGGATCAGCATGGTGTGTTGTCCATGAGGTCATGGAGAGCTGGACACGACTGAGTGACACAATTATAGATAGATGAAAACAATATATATATATCAAAGATTACTGTTTTATTTCTCTGTGCTTTTGGGAAAAGCAGAATATTGTATTTATTAGATATGGAGGTTTGAACGTGTTGATATCCTCCACATTAAATCATTCCTGAGGTGTTCCGCATTGTTTGTTTTGCATTGTTATGCTAATGTGTGACTCAGTATGCAAATGTGCTGCTTATTGTGCTTGATAAGGATGATAAAGAAGATCTAACTGCATAAAATCATTACGGGTAGGTGGTTCTTGGTTGAATATGTGTTGTATAGCACATCAAAGCAACTAAATAGTATCTGTGAGTAACACATTTTGCACAAGCAATATTGAATATCTCAAAAATTATTTACTTTAGAAAAAAATGGCTAGCATAATGTATTGCCAATTTATCTGGCTCTTTTTAATAAGACCCTTTAATAGGGTGAATATTTAATAAAAAATGCGCACTGCACAAATACTGGGATCGTGTGTAAAAATGATTAATATTTAAAACAAAAATGTAAATGTTGAATTTATTTTTGTTACTCAACAAAGTTCAGAGTAAATTGATTTAGCTGCTAGTCATGTAAGTAGCACCAAATGGAATATTTCAGGATGTGAATCCTATCCCTCGAGGGCTCTCAGTGGCAAGCAATTTTTGAGGAAATGGGATTATGAGGAGTGCACAAATGTTGCCAAGAAAGTGTGTGTGTTTGCGTCACTCAGTCAAGTCCAACTCTCCGTGACCTCATGGAAAACAGCACAACATGCCAAGAAAATAGGTAAATGTAATTGAGGTGATCAGTGCGATCATAATTCAGAGCTTGGAGCTGTTTCATTAAGAAGGTGTTTTTTTAAGAAGGAATAAGGAACTTATTTGGTCTAGAAGATATTCCAGTGGGGTAGAGACTTGTGAGAGTCAGATAGGGGGCGAGAAGGAAACATGGAAAACAAAAGTCATTGCCATGAGCAGAGTGCAGACCCAGCTCTGTAGGAGATCAGAGGTGGAGTATAAGAAATACAATATTTAGAGTCTTGGGAGTGTAAAAGAGAATTTTATATTTACAAATATCTATCAGTGTGCTAGAAGACGTTAGAAGACGCTAGAAGACGTTAGAAGACGCTAGAAGACGCTAGAAGACGTTAGAAGATGTTAGAAGACGCTAGAAGACTAACACTTTTAGAGTTTGAAGAGCTCTGCTATTAATTTGCCAGGAGATTTTAAATGAAAAACATTTTGAAGGACCACAGTAGATTCGGAAATACAACAGCTGTGGAAGCCATGAGCATAAAACATTTCTAGAGAAAATCTTTATTTTGCAGACTCTGGCAGTAATACTGCCTTTCCAATGCATAAATGGGTGGTTACAGACAAAAGCAAGTAGAGCATGGAAGAATGTGTGGGGGGGGGGGGGATACCAAATCCTAGAACCTGATCTGAATCAATCAATGAGTCGTCTAATTCCCATTTTTTCCATTCTGTAATAGATAATAAAAATGAGCCAAACACACAAGCCTCATGCTCCAAGATGGTTGGAAAATACAAACATGGAACCCTAAAAAGGCTTTATGCTCATGGCTTATACAGTGGTTAATCTTGTTAGTTTGTTACATACTAAAGATATGTCTGACATTTTTCCCTAAATACAATGGTGTTTGAACTCTATAATCAATAGATACTTAGAGGCATCTGTGGTAGGACTTAAAGGCATATCTAAGTTTCATGGATTAATACATTTCTGCACTCTATAGGCAGAAAGCAGCTTATGTGTATGCAACACATCTCATAAAACATTTTATTTTTTATTAATATCTACAAATCCCTCTAATGGGTATGTTGACAACTCTAGGGGATGTCTACACAGGCATCTGAACCCCCCCCCCCCCCCCTCCAATCAGCATGCAGCATCCAGGGAGCAATCTTAACCCACTATTTACCTTCTGTTGCTTGTTCAGCCAATCTTCTTGCAGCTTCCTGCCTCTATGTCAGCAGCAATACATAGCACATATCAGTGATGCACTACATATCCCAGGCTGCTTTGCACCACAAACAGGAATCCAGAGTTAATTCAAAAGTTTCAGCTAACCTGATTGGGCAAAACAAATAATTTTAAATGTGATGCTAATTTTGCCTGGGTTGCATTACAAGACATTTTGCTGACTTCAGTGTAAGTGTTTAAATGTTTTTTTTATGCAAAAAATGTTTGCATACACTACTAATTATCCTCTATCAGATGCATTAACAATCCCGCTTACTTAGATATGCCTTTAAGATAGTGCTGTGCATTACAAAAGATATTTATGATAGAATAAGTCAAGCGATTTATTCAAATATGTTCTTTAATCTACTCATTCGCATGCTACTACCCAGATTCCATTGGTGTGTTATAAAACCTGTGAAAGTGAGATGTAGAGTCAGATGAACTAAAAATCAGTAATAGTGTTGTCATTAGTGTGGGTTTGTATCTTTGTTGAGGTAACGCATGAGGTAGTGAGGCTTCAAATGAGTAAAAAAATAATAAAAAAGTAGTAGATTTGTCAAAAACAATGTTCAAAGTAACTGAGCCAAGGACACATTTCAGAAGTTTTCATAGCAGTCCCAAGAATGATTCCAATGTAAACCCAAGAACGCGAATCCAAAATTGCTCTCCAGTAACCACTATTTGGACAATTCAGTATAAGATTCCAGAAAATAATATGAAGGATACTCCCAAAGCTTTCAATTAGCTCATGTAACCCATGATAATGCAAAATGGAATCCAGGGGTGCGGACAACACATTTTGGCCAACACAAGCAATCATCTAGAGGTGTAGTATACACCTGAGTGGAAGCTCTGACCAACTGACATGTTTCCCAGGTCCATCCATCATCAGGATTAGGGGGATGACTTTTACAATGGTTCAATGGGTTTCACTGGGCCTCCTACCATCCGTCTGGGAGGGGACGCTGGCCAGCTCTTCTTAGTTTTTTTTGTCTCTAGAGCCTCACATGACCCCACTCTTCTACCTCTGAACTCTTATAACATGCCCTCCCACCTACCTTGTCTACACCCACCTATGAGTTGTGTTATTCTATCGAGCGGGTTTCTGCACTATCACCTCCATTTCTCACAACTGCTACCTGCAAAGATTTAATTAGTAATTAACCTTTACTCTCTTTTTAGTTACTTCCCAGGCCCTTGTTTCTCCCTTTTTAATTACTTCTCCTTTTGTTTCATTAATCCCTTTAGATTGTAAGTTTTTGAGTTTTTGTAAGGTATTTTGAAAGAAGCACCATACAGTATATGTAAGATTTCAAACTCAAAGTCAGGGCCCTCTACTTTTTGCCACATGTTTAATATTGTATTTTTTTTCTTTGTACTTAACCCCTGCGTAGTGCTACAAAAGATGTTAGGGCGTTACCAAAAAATGGATAATAATAATGAAAATAATACCTCATTATTCAGTTGGGTTAACGACTGAGAATCAACGTGGCGGGAAAAGATCATCATTGGAGGGAGAAAAAACATATAAATGTCAATTTCTAGCTCCCTAATCAAACTTCACCTAGGATTATTTACATAGCTCTAGAGACAGTGGGATAGATTCACTAAAGTATGATGAGGGTGAGCTTCACTGCACATTGCAGCAGCCTTCATCGCATGCAATTAATCTCTATTGCAGGCTTCCTTATTTTTAAGGAGCCTGCTTCTTGCAACTTTTGTCTCAGCATTTACAAGCATCTGCATGTTTTCAGGTATAATTCTACATTATATTATATTTTAAATATACCATGGTTGTTTAAAAGAGCATACTATCAATATGAACTGAAAGACACAATGTGGGGAAAGACAAAAAAGCAGAGAAGATGCAATGGTGTAATAAATAGTAACAATGTATTAAAATATAAGAATAATCCACCTACTTACAAGAAGCAATCAAAAGGTAAAGGATGCAAGGAAAAACAAGAAAAAGATTTCCAACACGTTTCATCCATAAAATACTTCTTCAGGGATAATGTAGGCATTACTAATGCCAGCAATGAATTTTATGATTTCTGATCCTTCCCATGAGTGGGGGCAAATATATTTAGAAGCCCCTTCCTCTGGGTTATGGCATTATCCCTGATGTAAAAACAATTCGATATTATAACTTCTTCAAAATAAGACTAAAATCAAATAAAAAAACAGAAATATTCAATGTAAAAATATATAGGCATATATAAACAAAAATAATGCAACATAAAGCAAATATATAATACTGGAAAAGTTAAAGCATAGATGTAAAATATTAGACCATAATTACTTCCAATATGGCACCAGGATCTTTAAAAATGAGTATATAATGTAATACTTTTGTTGTTGTTCAGTCCTTCAGTCGTGTCTGACTCTCAGTGACCATATGACCCAGCATGCCAGGCACATCTATCTGTGTTTCTGGTTGTGCTTATCCATAGGGTTTTCTTGGAAAATATATTGGAGTGGGTTGCCAGTTTATTTTCCAGTGGACCGCGATTTGTCTGACTTCTCTTCTATGACCTGACCATCTTTGGTGACTCTACATGGTTTAGTTCATAGCTTCACCATGCCAAGGTAGCGATCTAGAGGGGATGTAAATACTTAGTCGCCCAATATTCCCTATAGGAAGATAGTTTCCCTTTAATTTCGCAGGTAACACATACATACTCTTATTGTAACCATTATTTAAGAATTAAATAATATAAGATACTAGACATTTAATGTATAATCTCTAATAATTAGTTGCTATAAACTATATTTAAGTTGTGTTTTCCGCGGCGACTTGGCTGGCATTAGATATCTATTCTTCTCACACTGTGTACTCGCCGGCAAAGGTTTCCACTGCCAACGTCGTAATTAGGAAATTGCTGCTCTTGTTTGTCTTGTGCCCATTTAATCAACTGCAGGTGTCAGCTGCTGTAACTTATTTGAAATGTTGACTAAGAGGAAGATAGATAAAACTGTGAAATAAATCTCATTCTACGCATGTTTACATTTAGCTAGTTATTGTTTTCACATTTTTCCTTTTTAAATTAGATTGAGTCGGGTAATTTGCGAAATTGCTCATTTCCAGCTACAATGATCTGTTAAAACATTAATTTTAATGTATGCAAATGTTTGGGAGGATACCACTGGAATTTTAAATAGATTAAATCAATTGTTATTGATAAGGACATAAACAGATAAAATACACTCTTGGCTTGGGTAGGATTGTTTTTGTGGTGGGAGAGGGGGATCGTGGATCAATATTTGGGTTTCTTTGATCTATTTATGTATTTGTAAGACATTAGTTAAATCGTTAGCAGATCTATTTACATACTAATTGTATTGAAGAACAAGAATAGATTTGAATTGATACACATGCAATCTGTCTATGCCAAGGTGGCCCATGTCTAGGGCAGCGCATGATGCCAATGTAGTGCCATTAAATATTATGGGTATTTATGTCCATATGGTTTGAAAGCTTACCAGGCAGTGGCAGAGCTTTGAATGGAGGGCACTGGTGCACAATAATATGGGTGCCCCTTGCAATTTCTCTATATAATGTAGATACCGGTAAGGGTCAATAAAGAAGGTAAAACATATATATATAGGTGGTAAAATAACCTCTAGGGTGATCAGTCACCATTCTATAAAATAATTACTAGAATAAATAAGGTGGTTTGCACCTGCTGCACCAGTAGTAGCTTAGCCGCTAGTACCAGGCATCCTTTGACATACAGTATATATACATACAACTTCTGGATCTCTACCTTGATGTGAATTTTACATTAGACTTGACGATTTAACTAAGTCAGAGGTGCTCATCACAGAACAAACTAACCTTAATAGGTTAGTTCCATGGCCATGATAACCCACTCTGAGAGCAGCCTCTTCTAGCCACTTATGCCCTTCACAGGAGAAATATCCTGTAGTATCAGTCTGGTCTCACAAGGAAGAGTGACCCTGCCCCAAAATACCAGGCAATTCTACCCTGAACAGGAGAAACAGGAAATCCCAGACGTACGTTTCGGCCTCTCTGGGCCTCGTCAGTGAGGTGTAGCTGATAACTCCCTAAGGCACAGTGAGCAAGGGGTCCATGTCTGGAGTCCCCTATCATCCTTAGAGAGACTAATCTCTAAGTGTCATTTGAATAAACAAAAAAACAAAATAGAGGTGCTCATCATAGAACGAATTGACCTTAATAGGTTAGTTCTATGGTCCTGATAACCAACTCTGAGAGCAACCTCTTTTATCTCACTTGTGCCCTTCCCAGGGAGAAATATCCTTAGTATATCAGTCTGGTCCCACTCACTAGAGTGGCCCAGCCCCGAAATACCAGGCAATTCTACCCTGAACAGGAGAAACAGCAAACTCCAGACGCGTTTCGGCCTGCTTTGGGCCTCGTCAGTGAGGTGCAGCTGAACTCCCTAAGGCACAGTGAGCAAGGGGTCCACATCTGGAGTCCCCTATTACCCTTAGGGTGACTAAACCCTAAGGGTAATAACTAAGTCAGAGGTGCTCATCAGAGAACGAACCAACCTTAATAGGTTATTTCTATAGCCATGATAAGCTACTCTGAGAGCAACCTGTTTTAGCCACTTGTGCCCTTCACAGGGAGAAATATCCTGTAGTATATCAGTCTGGTCCCACTCACTAGAGTGACCCAGCCCTGTCAGCACTGGAGAATTGGAGATAACTCCTTAGAGTTCCTTAGACTGCAAGAAGATCCAATGAATCAATACTTCAGGAAATCAATAATAACTGTTCACTGGAAGATATGATCATGAGGCTGAAGCTCAAATATTTTGGCCATATCATGAGAAGAAAGGATTCCCTAGAGAAGACTCTGATGCTGAGGAAGATAGAAGGCACAAGAAGAAGGGGACACAGGCAGAAATTTATGAGGCACTTGAATCAATGAACATGAGCTTGAGAGAACTCAGAGGGGCAGTGGCTGACAGATGTGCCTGGCATGATGTGGTCCATTGGGTCACGGATAAGACTCAATATCTAAACAAGAACAATTGTAAGTAAAGTATTATCAACACACACACACTTGATAGATTGTAATATAGGCAGACATAAATCTAGTCCTTAAGGTGTGTCTACAACCAGTTTCCCCTTCTGGAACTTTATATAGTGGCGGAAGTCCAAATAGTAAGTCATTTCCTGGTTTGGGTTCCATATTGGAGGTGGAAACATAGAGAACAGAGGGTGACTAACCCCCTTCTGGATCTCTATTTTGTCATGGTGAAGGGGATTGTGTACTTCAATGAAGCGGTGTGCTATACCATGTAGGGTCACCCAAGATGGGCAGGTCATAGCAGAGAGGTCAGACAAATCTCAGTCCACTTGAGAAGGACCTGGCCACACACTACAGTATATTTGCCAAGGAAACCTTATGTTTATGCATGACCAGAGACATAATGATTGTGCCTGGTGCGCTGTGGTCCCTAGAGTCATGAAGAGTCAGACATGACTGAACAACATAACTACAAACAACCAGTTTATTAATTATATATTTCAATATTAATATATTATTAAGTGAATACAAGCTAGTGATAGATAATTAACAAAATGAAAACATCAGAATCTTCTAGGGTGAATGCCCCTGAGTCTTGTTTATTTAACAAAAAATGTGCCATATTCATCTCTATAACTTCCTCCTTATGATTGGCCATATATATGGGGACCTTGCTTTACTTCTCTGACTCCAACCCTTAAACCATCTCTGCCAGGCTCTCTGCCTCTCTCTATCTCCTGCCATCCTGCTGAGCCAATCGATTCAGCGGGGTCCCTAAGCCTTGTGGGATTGAACAGCCGAAGCTAAGTAGAAGTATTCATTGCTATATGATTATTATTACTTTTGTGTTATGTGATTTGTGAGCGTTGGGTACATACACCACAAGCCAAAAGAAACTCAGTGGTGGGAGCTTTGGTAGATTTCTCACCACATTGTTATTGTGAAAAATGCCAAAAGAGGATAAAATAAAATATATTGGAGGAGTTTAATGATACAAATTGTGTTTACTTATAAGATCTCTTCTATTTTATAACAAGGAGCAGACCCCATAACATTTGTTCTGTAGGATTATAGTCAAGCCTTAGATAATTAGGATTATGTCTCAGCTCTTCTCAAGGGACTTGTAGATCTCTTCTCCTATCCCAAGGCTCCCTGCCACTCTGTATCCTATAAGAGGTCAGGAGAGAAGAGGAGAAACTGATACTTTGTTTATCTCTGTAGGTTTTATTATATACAACACATTTTCCATACAAAAATATATTCTCAGTGGCTTGCAAAAGTATTCACCCCCCTTGGCATTTTTTTGTGTTTTGTTGCCTTACAACCTGGAATTAACATGGATTGTTTGAGGATTTGCATCATTTCATTTACAGAACATGCCACAACTTTGAAGATGTTTTTTTTTTATTGTGAAGCAAACAACAAATAGCACAAAATAACAGAAAAAGTCAATGTGCATAACTATTCACCCCCCTAAAGTCAATACTTTGTAGAGCCACCTTTTGCGGCAATCACAGCTCCAAGTCGCTTTGGATAAGTCTCTATGAGTTTGCCACATCTTACCACTGGGATATTTGCCCTTTCCTCCTGGCAAAACTGCTCCAGCTCCTTCAAGTTGGATGGTTTGTGCTTGTGAACAGCAATCTTTAAGTCTGACCACAGATTTTCTATTGGATTGAGGTCTGGGCTGAGACTAGGCCATTCCAACACATTCACAGAGAGTCGGACATGACTCAGTGATGCCATTTACATTTAATTAGTTTTATACAAAGGTGATATAACTACTTATATATGACTTTTGATTTATTGTGCACCCCCTACAAGCAGGGCCGTATCTCCTTATTTGGAGCCCCTAGGCAGTGAAGTGGAGGAGCTCCTGTGAGCGAGTATGCAATGTATGCATGGACCCATCTTTTCTATGCGTGTAAATTCCCATTCCTGTTGTAACTCTCTTGTTCTCGGTGGTTACCCCCTAGTAGCCAATCTATGACTGCAACATTTCATTTTTTTTTTAAACCAAGAACCATTTTTTTTAAGAAGTGACGCCCCTCACAGGGAGGTGCCCCTGGGCAGCTGTCTAGTTGGCCTAATTGGTAATCCGGCCATGCCTACAAGCACCCCTTCTGGATTGCTACCTTGTCATGGTGAAGGGGCTTTTGTACCTTAAGCAGTAAGCCATAACATGTAGGGTCATCCAAGATGGCCAGGCCATAGGAGAGAGGTCGGACAAATCATGGTCTACTGGAGAAGATACTGGCAGCCCACTTTAGTATCTTTGCCAACATGACCGAATGGATTGGTATCCCTGACACAGATATAAGTCACACAAAGAAAAGTGGAGATAGATAGAAGAGGTCAATGAAGCAATAAACATGAGCTTGAGGAAGATCAGAGGGTCAGTGGTTGACAGATTTGTCAGACATGCTACAGTCAATAGGGTCACAGACATGACTGAACAACTAGATAACAGCAAATATGCAAGGGTCCCCCACATTATTCTGCACAGGGGCCCTCTTTCCAGCACTGCATAAAACTGAATTTACTAATTAAAACATTAAACTTTCTTTTTTTTTTTTATTTAATCATATTTTAGCTTGAGAGATTGCTTATATGTTTAATGCATATTTTTTTTTTTAAATAACTGGCATGAATATAGTTTCCAAGATATTTCATTTATATTTATCTCTATTTAGGCTAAATATTATGATGTATTTCCCAAATGAAATTACGAGTTAGTAGTTTATAGAAGTACTCAACTAAATGATATTGTACAGTACAACATGTTATTAACCGTGGTGAAATAATTCAGTTTAATTCTTTAATAAATTGCTTTCTTGAGCCTGAAAAATATTATGTTACCACAGCGAACAAACAGATAATGTATACGTTTACTGCTGAGTGTTATTATCTTCCACTTCTAATTGTTAAAAAGTTTTATTTATTTGTTAAGTAAGTTTGCAATCTGGAGCAATTTGGAAACGTCAGAAAACTAATTGCATTTGCGTGTGGTTCTTTGGATTTTTAATAATGCTAATTTTAATTTTTAATATACATTTTTGTTGCAGCTGCATCCATCTGGGCAGAACTCATTACAAGTTAGTTATCCAGCCATAGATTAAAATAAGAATCTAATGATTATTAAACCAGTGTAATTATAAAAAGTCCTGCGAGGACTTGAAAAAGAAAAATCTGCAGAGTGAACTGAAATGATCTTCCAGTGTAAATGGAGCCTATGATAATATTGAGAGGGTTTTATTAAACAATAAGATTTGCAATAAAATCAATCAATTTATTCATTTTACCTATAATGGGCTGTTAAATGAGTTATTATAGGAGCTGCACTATGGACGCGAAACAGAGACACAATGTATCAGAACAAGAGATACAATTTATCAGAACAAGAGATACAATGTATCAGAATGGGACACAATGTATCAAAACAAGAGCCAGCCTGTATCCGAATGAGATACAATGTATCAAAACAAAAGACATAATTTGTTGGAACAAGATACAATGTATCAAAACAAGAGGCGGAATGTATCGAAACATCATACACAATGTATCAGAAATAAATATGTTCGTATTGTTCTATTTGTAAAATGAAAGCTCGGAGCATTCATATGTGGGGCATTGACTATTTCAACAATATAAATAATAAATATGAAAATAAAAACTTTGATAAACAGTGTTTATGCAGAGCTGAAAAAGTTTTTTGTTTGGATGACTTACTGATCCACCTCAATGATGTGTTTGGGTTGGAGAAATACAAATGCCCATATATTATTTAGCCTATATATATATATATATATATATATATATATATATATATATATATATACACATATTGTACTTTTCTCTTTTCTTATCGAAGTAGTACTTTTAGATGGCAGGCCATAAGGTATGAAACAGTTAATTATGCTTTTACTTACTCTCATAATAAACTGCTCTCTGTGAACAAGGCCAGCTTCTTATAACCATAATAAAATTGTTCTGGAGACTAGTCAAGGCTAAACATCACGTTATTGACTGCGCAGAAGTGTAACACATAGAGGTGATGTGCGCAAAGATTTAGCCTAGGTATGTGTCTCATTATTAATTGGACTACTAATATAAATAATCGTTTATTGGTTAGCAATGGGTGTTGGTGGGATGTACCATTTTCTAGAAGATAATAATGGAATATACTATTTTCTGTATGTTGAATTACTATAAAAAGCTGTGTTTATATTTGTTGTCAGTCAGCAGCAGCCATCGTGAATGTTATTCTGTTGTGGATCCACGTGTGTCCAAATAAACTGAAGAAAATCAGAGGCCTCTGTGTTTTGGTATCATGACTGGGTTTTGGAGTAGAATGTCGGTTTGTGAATATGTTTTTCTTCTACATGCTGTATTTATAGTTTGTTGTTTCAAAGAATTGTAGTTCTGCAAAATATTTTAGTTTATAAACACTTGTTAATCTGGGACTATTGTGTTAAATTTTGCTTTAATGATAATGAATATTTTGTGTTTTTCAAAGGGACTCTGTATGATTTAATCATTGCATTAACAACTGGTTATACGTTGTTCTACCAGTTTTCCTCTACAGTAAATAATTTCTGTAATATTTCAAATAGATTTTGCAGCTTTTGTCTGCTAATGTGTGGCTAAAAGCACTTAAAAATGGTGTGAGAGGGATGTAGCTGCCAGATAACATTTGGGGTTATTATTTTGGCCACTATAGAGACAGACAATCAGACTGATATCCCAATCAACACATCAATGCAGCTAACGAATATGCATCTGCTGTTAATTTGCATGTAGATTGTGCAACAGCAACATGGAATTTCCCAGTATTGTTTCAAAATGGATAACACAACATATAGCCCGACTTTCACGCTCTTTGAGAATAACGGAGAAAAAACAGATTTTGGACTAACAAAGTCCTGTTAGAATTGATCCTGTTATGTTGTCAGGACAGGTTTGCTGCTGCAGTGCCGCCTCCAACTGCTAGATGGCGCTGCCAATATTTTGCTTCCCTGCTGACATGTGAGAGAAGTTCTAAGCTTATAATGTTAGCCTAGCCCTTGAATTAACCCTAACCCTCACCCCAACCCTAAACCCTAACCCTAACAGTTTACCTAATCCTTGACTCAATGTTATGGTACTGGAATATTGGCAGCGCCATCTAGTGGGTGCTCACTGCCACTGCTTCTGCATTGTGCTGCGCCAGCATAACAGGATAGGATGATATATATATATATATATATATATATATATATATATATATATATATATATATATAAATACAGCCACATCTGTCTGTGCTTTTGGTTGCTCTTATCCATATGGGTTTCTTGGCAAATATACTAAAGTGGGTTGCCAATACCTTTTCCAATGGACCCCATTTTTTCTGACCCCATCTTGGGTAAGCATACATGGAATATCTCACAGCTTTTTTGAGGTACACAAGGCCATTCACCACAAAAAGGTAGCAATCCAATAGGGGAATACAATATATATGAAGCAATTAACATGAGCTTGATGGTACCCAGAGTGGCAGGGGCTGACACATGTGCATGGTGTGCTGCTGTCCATAGAGTCACAGAGAATCAGACATGACTGAACAACAACAACATCGTATGTATGTTTAAGACTCTCCTAGTTTGAAACAAACCCTAGGGTACTTAACTCCTAATAATAAGCAATATCATCAATACGATGTACGGAGTACCTAAAAATTGTCATATATTAAAAAAAATTCCGACCACAAGGAAACAAAGAGCAGCTCAGACATTGTTCTGTGGATCTCTGCACTGTGCTGCTATTGGCTGGAAGGTTAGTGTAGGGTGAAAAAAACATTCCTGAATGCAGTGTTTCTATTGGTTAGTACAGGGTGCCTATGTAGGCACTTCTGGGGGTGTGGAATCTAATTTATTTAATAATATAAATCTGTTTGTGTATAGAATAAATGAATTTAATGTGTGTTTCTGATATAAGCAGCAGGAGTTAGATTATAGAGAGGGAATCTTCCAAGACACGGCACATAAATCACTAAATTCTCCTATAATATTGTATTTCCTGTGTTTTTATGCTGGAAGCAGTTATTCTGGAATATTATACACATGTACATATACACATTGCTGTATTATTTTCTTGCTATACTGGGAACATACTATAAAATCAGAAGCCATCTGGCCAGTATTCTCCGCAGCAAGCTGTGGGAAGGCAGCTGTGAGGAATGGGCCGCCGCAAATCCCAGCGATAGACACAGGCAGGAGAATCCCACTGCAATAAGGCAGATAGTCATCATAACTCAACATGAGAGGACGGCTAAGGATATGATGTGTTCGAAAACACTCAAGATGTTATGGTGCAAAATGTGAGAAAAACCTGTTATTTTACTTTTATTATGTAGTCTTGTACTTTTTATAATTTTTTTTCTTTCATGTGCTTTTTTTGTACACATTAAAATGGACTGTGTCCTCGGTAGAGAGATCTACAGAAAATTTAGCATTGATATAAATAAAAAGTTATATATTTTAAAATTTCTGGAGAAATTTCCAATTTGACAGGTAACAATGAGCTAGATAGAAGTGAGGAAAAAGTTAAAGGTATATTAACATTTTCTGAATTTTACTAGGTATAATATATATATATACTGTATGTATGTATATAATTGAAGAGTGAAATAGCTGAGAGTGTCCAGTAATCTAGTAATTTAGTTAAAATGTCAGGTTTCTGTGCTGTAAAAAAATTAGACAAAGATAAATCACATTCCAAATCGTGTTAAATAGCAGTCAGCATGCACCTGCCATCATTTAAAGTGCCTCTGCTTAACCCCAAATAAAGTTCAGCTGCTCTAGTTGGTCTTTCCTGAAATGTTCTTAGTCGCATCCCACAGCAAAAGCCATGGTCCACAGAGAGCTTCCAAAGCATCAGAGGGATCTCATTGTTAAAAGGTATTAGTCAGGAGAAGGGTACAAAAGAATTTCCAAGGCATTAGATATACCATGGAATACAGTGAAGACAGTCATCATCAAGTGGAGAAAATATGGCACAACCGTGACATTACCAAGAACTGGAGCTCCCTCCAAAATTGATGAAAAGATGAGAAGAAAACTGGTCTGGGAGGCTACCAAGAGGCCTACAGCAACATTAAAGGAGCTGCAGGAATATCTGGCAAGTACTGGCTGTGTGGTACATGTGACAACAATCTCCCGTATTCTTCATATGTCTGGGCTAAGGGGTAGAGTGGCAAGACGAAAGCCTTTTCTTACGAAGAAAAACATCCAAACCAGGCTACATTTTGCAAAAACACATCTGAAGTCTCCCAAAAGCATGTGGGAAAGGTGTTATGGTCTGATGAAACCAAGGTTGAACTTTTTGACCACAATTCCAAAAGATATGTTTGGCGCAAAAACACTGCACATCACCAAAAGAACACCATACCCACAGTGAAGCATGGTGGTGGCAGCATCATGCTTTGGGGCTGTTTTTCTTCAGATGGAACTGGGGCCTTAGTTAAGATAGAGGGAATTATAAACAGTTCCAAATACCAGTCAATATTGGCGCAAAACCTTCAGGCTTCTGCTAGAAAGCTGAACATGAAGCGGAACTTCATCTTTCAGCATGACAACGACCCAAAGCATACATCCAAATCAACAAAGGAATGGCTTCACCAGAAGAAGATTGAAGTTTTGCAATGGCCCAGCCAGAGCCCAGACCTGAATCCGATTGAAAATCTGTGGGGTGATCTGAAGAGGGCCGTGCACAGGAGACGCCCTCACAATCTGACATACTGATAGACTCCTACCCAAAAAAACTGAGTGCTGTAATAAAATCAAAAGGTGCTTCAACAAAGTATTAGTTTAAGAGTGTGCATACTTATGCAACCATATTACTTTATTTTTATATTTTTTCTTCCCTCTACCTAAAAGATTTCAGTTTGTTTTTCAATTGAGTTGTACAGTTTATAGGTCACATTAAAGGTGGAAAAAGTTCGGAAATGATTTATCTTTGTCTAATTTTTTTACAGCACAGAAACCTGACATTTTAACAGGGGTGTGTAGACTTTTTATGTCCTCTGTATATCACATATAATAGTTGTCAAACTGCGATTAGTTGTCACGCAAAAGCAAAGCGAGGCGAGCTGTTGATCCATTGAAGCAATCAGTTGAGGAACACGGGACTTGGAAAAAAAATTACAACCTTGGAAAAATACAAATTTAACGTCCGAACCGCGGAAATCTAAAAACACGAAAAACAAGAAAAATAAGAGCCAGGAAGCCTGGGAGTGAAAAAAAATAATAATAAAATGTAAAAAAAAACTACATGAAAACGAGGCTGAGCAAAGCCAGGCACGCATACACATACATGATGGCAAAGACAGTAACACTTACACCGATCACGCCAGGCACGCAGAATTAGAAAATAAAACAAACGTCAGTCACTGCGCGCCACACAGACATTAAGCAGACACACAGAGGAGAAACACACAGGAAATGGACAGGGAGAGATGGTGGAAAGAGACACATGGCATCCCCAAGCACAAAACTGCAAGGTTAATGAACCCTGCAATGAGCGGCCCATGCAGTAGGCGGAAGGAAAGGCTCGTCGCTCTAAATAAGACATTTGTCCAATACAAAGGGTAGCAAGTTATACTGCAATACTCATTATTAATCTATATCACATATATAGTTCTCCTTGCGCTGGTGAAGATAAACACCATAGGCGCTTATCCTTACAACCCCGTACAACTTCGGCTGGGAGCGACAATGGTGCTCACTGCACAGGTGGAGATGAGCACCACAACTTCTTTTCCTCTCCTTAACCTGTGTCTCTCTTCCCATCCTCCTATCCTTACACTGTCCCTCTCTTCCCCTCCTCTCCTTACCCTGTGTCTCTCTTCGCATCCTCCTATCCTTATCCTGTGTCTCTCTTCCCCTCCTGTCCTTACCCTGTGTCTCTCTTCCCCTCCTCTCCTTACCCTGTGTCTCTCTTCCCCTCCTCCTCTCCTTACCCCGTGTCTCTCTTCCCATCCTCCTATCCTTCCCCTGTGCCTCTCTTCCCCTCCTCCTCTCCTTACCCTTTGTCTCTCTTCCCCTCCTCCTCTCCTTACCCCGTGTCTCTCTTCCCATCCTCCTATCCTTCCCCTGTGCCTCTCTTCCCCTACTCTACTTCCCCTGTGCCTCTCTTCCCCTACTCTCCTTACCCTGTGTCTCTCTTCCCTTCCTCCTCTCTTTACCCTGTGTCTCTCTTCCCCTCCTCCCCTTACTCTGTGTATCTCTTCCCCTCCTCCTCTCCTTCCCCTGTGTCTCTCTTCCCTTCCTCCTCTCCTTACCCTGTGTCTCTCTTCCCCTCCTCCTCTCCTTACCCTGTGTCTCTCTTCCCCTCCTCCTCTCCTTACCCCGTGTCTCTCTTCCCATCCTCCTCTCCTTACCCTGTGTCTCTCTTCCCCTCCTCCTCTCCTTACCCTTTGTCTCTCTTCCCCTCCTCCTCTCCTTACCCCGTGTCTCTCTTCCCATCCTCCTATCCTTCCCCTGTGCCTCTCTTCCCCTACTCTACTTCCCCTGTGCCTCTCTTCCCCTACTCTCCTTACCCTGTGTCTCTCTTCCCTTCCTCCTCTCTTTACCCTGTGTCTCTCTTCCCCTCCTCCCCTTACTCTGTGTATCTCTTCCCCTCCTCCTCTCCTTCCCCTGTGTCTCTCTTCCCTTCCTCCTCTCCTTACCCTGTGTCTCTCTTCCCCTCCTCCTCTCCTTACCCTGTGTCTCTCTTCCCCTCCTCTCCTTACCCTGTGTCTCTCTTCCCCTCCTCTCCTTACCCTGTGTCTCTCTTCCCCTCCTCCTCTCCTTACCCTGTGTCTCTCTTCCCCTCCTCTCCTTACCCTGTGTTTCTCTTCCCCTCCTCTCCTTACCCTGTGTCTCTCTTCCCCTCCTCTCCTTACCCTGTGTCTCTCTTCCCCTCCTCTCCTTACCCTGTGTCTCTCTTCCCTTCCTCCTCTCCTTACCCTTTGTCTCTCTTCCCCTCCTCCTCTCCTTACCCTGTGTATCTCTTCCCATCCTCCTATCCTTACCCTGTGTCTCTCTTCCCCTCCTCTCTTTACCCTGTGTCTCTCTTCCCCTCCTCCTCTCCTTACCCTGTGTCTCTCTTCCCCTCCTCCTCTCCTTACCCTGTGTCTCTCTTCCCCTCCTCCTCTCCTTACCCTGTGTCTCTCTTCCCCTCCTCTCCTTACCCTGTGTTTCTCTTCCCCTCCTCCTCTCCTTACCCTTTGTCTCTCTTCCCCTCCTCCTCTCCTTACCCTGTGTATCTCTTCCCATCCTCCTATCCTTACCCTGTGTCTCTCTTCCCCTCCTCTCTTTACCCTGTGTCTCTCTTCCCCTCCTCTCTTTACCCTGTGTCTCTCTTCCCCTCCTCCTCTCCTTACTCTGTGTATCTCTTCCCCTCCTCCTCTCCTTCCCCTGTGTCTCTCTTCCCTTCCTCCTCTCCTTACCCTGTGTCTCTCTTCCCCTCCTCTCCTTACCCTGTGTCTCTCTTCCCCTCCTCTCCTTACCCTGTGTCTCTCTTCCCCTCCTCCTCTCCTTACCCTGTGTCTCTCTTCCCCTCCTCTCCTTACCCTGTGTTTCTCTTCCCCTCCTCCTCTCCTTACCCTTTGTCTCTCTTCCCCTCCTCCTCTCCTTACCCTGTGTCTCTCTTCCCCTCCTCTCCTTACCCTGTGTTTCTCTTCCCCTCCTCCTCTCCTTACCCTTTGTCTCTCTTCCCCTCCTCCTCTCCTTACCCTGTGTATCTCTTCCCATCCTCCTATCCTTACCCTGTGTCTCTCTTCCCCTCCTCTCTTTACCCTGTGTCTCTCTTCCCATCCTCCTCTCCTTCCCCTGTGTCTCTCTTCCCTTCCTCCTCTCCTTACCCTGTGTTTCTCTTCCCCTCCTCCTCTCCTTCCCGTGTCTCTCTTCCCCTCCTCCTCTCCTTACCCTGTGTTTCTCTTCCCCATCTCCTCTCCTTCCCCTGTGTCTCTCTTCCCCTCCTCAAATCCCTCATTGCCTGCGACCCAAAATTAGGACCCGCAGGATTTAAAAAAAAAAAAAACCTGCCACCCATAGAAAAAAAAAATACACAAGGTCATAAAACAACGCCATAACTGTGAAAACCCCAAAACTTGAATAACACACAGCATGGGGAAGGGGGGGGGGATCGGGTTGCCAGGGCATCTGGAAGTGAAGTTGCATGCAAATTTACCCCAATTTCCCCAGTTTCAGCACTCGAAAATTGGCTAAGCAAGAAACAAACTGGTGGCCGAAAATAATGAAAATTAGGCTCCATGACCCAGGACCGCAATAAACACTGCCAGCCGCCTACAACTTGACCTAACCCCATATTAAGAGATCCGAGATAAGCTTGGGACCCCACATTAACCCTTTGCAGTGGGGGTTGTCACTGTCAATCAGACTACAGCCTTTTCACTGCAGCCAATCAGGAGGTGCAGATGCCTCCAGCCAATAACCCGTGGGGGTGTATTCCATTGTTACATAGTTACATAGTAATTAAGGTTGAAAAAAGACTTTCACTCCATCAAGTTCAACCTGTTAAGATCTCCTCTGATCTGTAATATGCGGATTAGTTATTAATTAAATTATTGATTAAATAATTATTAATAGTATAGTATTGGAGGATGAATAAAGAGTTAGTCCATCAAGTTCAACCTTTTTAGACCTCTATTGATCTTTTTAATGTGGACTATTTATTATTATTGTTAATTGTTAATTGATCCAGAGGAAGGCAAACAGAAAAAAAAAAACATTGAAACTTTGCCAATTGTCTCATAAGGGGAAAAAAAAGCTAAATTCCTTCCTGAACCCAGAAACTGGCGATCAAATTTCTCCCTGGATCAATATTCCTTTGCTAGTTATCTAGGATAGCCTTGAATGCCCTCTTTATTCAGAAATATATCTAACCCCTTTTTGAAGTTGTCTATCGAATTCACTGTCACCACCTCCTTTGGTAGAGAATTCCACAGTTTAACCACCCTAACTGTGAAGAACCCTTTTCTTTGTTTAAGGTGAAATCTTTTTTCCTCTAACCTCAAGGGATGTCCTCTTGTCAGTTGAAAATCTCTTGCTACAAAAAGTTCACTTGACAAAGCCTTATATTGACCCTGGATGTATTTATATAACGTAATCATATCTCCTCTTAGACGCCTTTTTTCTAGCGAAAATAAGTTTAATTTTGTTAGTCTTTCTTCATAACTTAGCCCCTCCATTCCCCTTATTAGTTTTGTAGCCCTTCTCTGTACTTTTTCCAGCTCTAAAATGTCTTTTTTATAAGGGGGTGCCCAAAATTGTACTCCATATTCCAAATGAGGGCGTACTAGAGATTTGTATAGTGGCAGAATTATATTTGCTTCCCTGGCTTCTATACCCTTCCTAATACATGCTAATATTTTATTTGCCTTTGCAGCCGCTGCTTGGCTTTGAGCGCTGTTACCTAGGTGGTTGTCCACTAGTACTCCCAAATCCCTTTCAATATCTGATACCCCTAGATTTGCTCCATTAAGATTATAGATTGCTTGGCTATTGTTCCTTCCCAAATGCATAACCTTACATTTATTTGTATTAAATCTCATCTGCCATTTAGCTGCCCATTTCTCTAATTTATGCAAATCCTTTTGTAGGGAAAGTACATCATTATCTGATTTTATTACCTTGCACAACTTAGTGTCATCAGCAAAAATGGAGACACTACATTCGAGTCCTACTTCAATGTCATTAATAAATATGTTAAAAAGGAGAGGACCCAATACTGAACCTTGAGGAACCCCACTTATCACATTAGACCAATCGGAGTATGTTCCATTTACAACAACCCTTTGCTTCCTATCTTTTAGCTAGCTCTCGATCCATGAGCAGATATTTACTGCAATTCCTGTATCCCTTAGTTTGCTCACTAGTCTTCCATGTGGCACTGTATCAAATGCCTTTGAAAAATCTAAAAAGACTACATCCACTGAGTTGCCCTGATCCAAGTTCCTACTAACCTCCTCATAAAAACTAATTAGATTGGTCTGACATGACCTTTCCTTCATAAATCCATGTTGACTGCTACCTATGATCCTGTTCATATAGACATATTCATGTATTCTGTCCCTTATTAACCCTTCTAAAAGCTTCCCAACTACAGAAGTGAGGCTCACTGGTCTATAATTCCCCGGATTTGCTCTAGATCCCTTCTTAAATATAGGTATCACCTCTGCTTTTCTCCAGTGATTGGCTGAAGGCAATAGAGCCTTCTGATTGGTTTAAAAAAGATTGACCGGTTCATTAGCCAATCAGAATGGGATATGGGGGTGTATCCCATTCTGATTGGCTCACATCTTGGAGCCTTCTGATTGGCTGAAATTTGAAAGCGTTTTCAGCCAATCAAAAGGCTCCATTGCCAATGTTCTTGCGGAAAAAGTTCATTAGCATCAAGGAGCTCCACGAGAGTGTTGAACTCCATACGTTTTTCTTTTTTTTTGGTTAGAGCGCAGATTCTTTCAGGGCCCAGCCGGGGCAAAAGAGGAGGAGCACGGGGACATCGTGCCGAGTTAAGTTAAATGTATATTATGTTTATTATATTTTGTTTTGTGTGTGTATATGTTTCACTAATGTAATGTTTATTTTTAACAGGGGCTGCCCCGGAGAAGAAAGTAAGAAGGACAGGGACATGCTGGAAAGGTGAGTTCAATATTTTGAATATTTACAATGTTTATTTTTACTATGTACAGTTTTGTACTCATTTATGTTTTTTTTTTCCATAGGGTGGCGATCTGAAGGGACATCTGCAAAGGTAAGTGGTCTTAATTGCTCTATTTTGGGTTAGATTTAGGGTTTGTGTATCTAGATAGGATTTAATGTATGTTAGATAGGGGGATGTAGTTTAGATAGGGGGCATCTATGTATTTCAGATAGGGGGGTATGTATTTTACATAGGGGGGTATGTATGCATTTCAGATAGGGGGTATGTATTTTACACAGGGAGGTATGTAAGTCTGCGAGTTCCAAACCTGCAAGGTGCTTTAGGGAAAGCGCTATGGACACCGGATTGAAATCTCAAAGACAGGGCCCTCCATTCATTGCAATGTGTGAATCTTGAAATTGTCATTGCCTGTAACTTAACTTATGTATAGCGCTACGGAATATGTTGGTTCGTTACAAATAAACAATAATAATAATAATAATAACAATGTATGTATTTCAGATAGGGGGTATGTATTTTAGCTAGGGGGTATGTATGCATATTAGATAGGGGGTATGCATTTTAGATAGGGGGTTGTGTATATATTCTATATAGGGGTTATGTGTTTTAGATAGGGAGGTATGTATATATTTTATATAGGGGTTATGTGTTTTAGATGGGGAGGTATGTATGTATGTTAGATAGGGGTTATTGTATTTTAGATAGGGGTTATGTATGTATTTTAGATAGGGGGTATTGTATTTTATTTGTATTGTATTGTATTGTATTGTAATATAATGTATATGTTTTGTATGTATTTCCTTTTCAGGTGTGTAATATTTTTTTTATTTTCTGTAGTGGGGGGGAGGTTTAATGTAGTTTTTTTATTTTTTGTAATGTACCATTTTAATTTCTGTAATGTAGCTTTCTAATTTTCTGTGACTTAGGCTGTTTTATTTTCTATGACTTAGGTTTCATTGTTTTTTGTGAGTTAAGTTTTCTTATTTTCTGTAATTAGTGGGGTGGGGGTTATTAGGGGGTAGGTAGTGTAGTTAGGTAGTGTAGGTGTTAATAGGTTAATGTAGAGGGGGTTAATTTAGATTTAATGGTTTATTGGGGGAATATAGTGCAGTGTAGTGTTTGTACTTAGTGTCAGGAGGGTCCTTGAGGCACATTTGTGGTTAATGCTAGGGTTCTAACTGCCCCATGAGGGTCTTTATATACCCTTATGGAACTGATGGGGTTAAATAGAGGCTTATGAGGCTCTGTATAGACCCACATAATAGATGGGGTTAATTAAGGCTTAGATGGGGTTAAATAGGCCTAGCTAGGGTTCAATAGGCCCAGTTAGGGTTAGATAGGTACTGTTAGGGTTAAATGTGTAGTGTTAAGATTAAATAGGCCCAGGGTTTGGTTAATGGGTAGTGATGTCGCGAACATCAAATTTTCGGTTTGCGAACATCGGACACGAACTTCAATCAAATGTTCGCAAACGGGCGAACCTGGCGAACCGCCATAGACTTCAATGGGCAGGCGAATTTCAAAACCCACAGGGACTCTTTCTGGCCACAATAGTGATGGGAAAGTTGTTTCAAGGGGACTAACAACTGCACTGTGGCATGCGGGAGGGGGATCCATGGCAAAACTCCCACGGAAAATTACATAGTTGATGCAGAGTCTGGTTTTAAGCCATAAAGGGCATAAATCACCTAACATTCCTAAATTGTTTGGAATAACATGCTTTAAAACATCAGGTATGATGTTGTATCGATCAGGTAGTGTAAGGGTTACACCCGCTTCACAGTAACAGACCAATCTCCCCGTTTAATGCACCGCAAACAACCGCAAACAGTCCCTTTGCACAACCGCAAACTCCCCATTTGCACAAGGTTGGATACCAAGCTAGCCATGTCCCGTTCCTTGTCCTCACGGATGTCATTGAAGGTCTCTTCCTCCACCCAGCAACCAAGGGTCCCCAAAAGGTGACAACAAGCCGCCTGGGACGCCTGCTGTGTTTGGTCTTCCACCTCCTCAAAGCTACCTTCCTCCTCTGACTCCTCTTCTTCAGACTCCTCCCTCTGCGTTGCCTCTGTCTGCGCTATTATAAGGTGTGTACTGTTAAGTAGTACTATTCCTATCGGTTTAATCCTTGTTACGTCCACTATTAGGGGACGTGTATATGGCATTGATTTTTGGAACAGGGAGATGGAAAAAGATGCTTGGTCGGACCTCCTACTTCAAATTTGGGGCACTGCGCGTGCAATCTAAGGTGCCACCAGATATGAGTGTCACTGTGCACTGGCAAAAGTTGGCAGAGTAGGCGCTGTAGGCCTCACACACATGCCTGTAGGCAGGCAACTGATATTCAATTGATTACAGTCAAAAAAGTGTTGTTTTATGTCACTGTACACTACTGTTGCACCAGATATGACGTATCACTGCGCACTGGCAAAAGTTGGCAGAGTAGATGCAATAGGCTTCACACACACGCCTGTAGGCAGGCAATTGCTATTCAATCTATTACAGTCAAAAAAGTGTTGTTTTATGTCACTGAGCACAATATAAGCTGTGAGCCTGACACAGGCAGGCAACTGAAATTAGATTAAAGGAAAAAAATGGTTGTTTTCAATGTATGTTACACCACCAGGTATGAGTACTGAAAATAAGCACAATACAAGCTGTTAGGTGTTAGCCTATCACACACACACGCTGGCAGGCAGGCATAGATTACACAAAAAAAATTATAAAATAAAATTAATGATGTTCAAAGTTTCCTCAATGATAAAGTATAGGGGGCAAACCGAAAAGCGAATGGGTTCGCCGTTCGTAGCAGACGCAAACATGCGAAAATCGCTGTGAATAGTTCTCCGGCGAACTGTTCGGGACATCACTATTAATGGGGTATAGTTAGAGTTAATAGTGTAGATCTCTTGGATGACCCTCATGTCACTTATATTGGATTTACCTTAAAAAGTAAAGGCTGATAAACTGCAGAGTGCACTAATTGTGCCCAGGTGAGAGGGGTGTGGCTTGACTGTTAAACTTGTATAAAAGGTTTGGGAGCTGGTTTGGGGCCTGTTTACAAGTGAATTTACCTTAACAAGTAAAGGCTGATAAACTGCAGAGTGCACTAATTGTGCCCAGGTGAGAGGGGTGTGGCTTGACTGTTAAACTTGTATAAAAGGTTTGGGAGCTGGTTTGGGGCCTGTTTACAAGTAGATTTACCTTAACAAAATAAAGGCTGAGGAACTGCAGAGTGCACTAATTGTGCCCAGGTGAGAGGGGTGTGGCTTGACTGTTAAACTTGTATAAAAGTTTTGTAAGCTGGTTTGGGGTCTGTTTACAAGTGGATTTACCTTAAAAAGTAAAGGCTGAGGAACTGCAGAGTGCACTAATTGTGCCCAGGTGAGAGGGGTGTGGCTTGACTGTTAAACTTGTATAAAAGTTTTGTAAGCTGGTTTGGGGTCTGTTTACAAGTGGATTTACATTAAAAAGTAAAGACTGATAAACTGCAGAGTGCACTAATTGTGCCTAGGTGAGAGGGGTGTGGCTTGACTGTTAAACTTGTATAAAAGGTTTGTGAGCTGGTTTGGGGTCTGTTTACAAATGGATTTACCTTAAAAAGTAAAGGCTGAGGAACTGCAGAGCGCACTAATTGTGCCCAGGTGAGAGGGGTGTGGCTTGACTGTTAAACTTGTATAAAAGTTTTGTAAGCTGTGCCCAGGCGAGAAGGCAGAAGTTAATAGAAACCGGAGAAGGGGAACTTGTGAGGTTGCGAACATTTTCAGTATCAAGTGCAATTCTAGTAAAAGCCTAGGAGTTTAAATAAAAGGAGGGCCTTCAAAGAAAAGGGAGGGCAGATTTATAGTGCAAAGGAGGAAAACTTTATATAAATATATTATATTATATTCTTTATTTTTCCCACTGAAATTTCGTAGACAATAATAATAATTATGAGTCAGTCCAGTGGCAACCTTATTCAGTGTACATCCTGTCATATGTATGCAATATTGGAACAGATGATCCAGGGTCCATACCTCTGTGAGAGGTGTGAGCATGTTGCCTCTCTGGAAGCTCAAATTGAAGATCTGGAGAGGAGAATTGCAGCACTTAGTGATATTGCTCCACTGGAAAGGGGGTTGGTGCTCACTGAGCACAGTTTAGCTGGGCCTAGCATGGAGGGTGGAGCTGGGGCTAGTGAGGATGTCCAGGGAGGCAGCTGGGTTACAGTTACAAGGGGAAGCAGGGGGAACAGGAGGAGGCAGGCCAGTTCTGAGTTGGCAAACAACAACAGATTTGCCAGATTGAGTGAAACTGTTGGCGATGTCCATTCAGGAATGGCAATGCCAGATAGAGCTGTTCCCTCTAACAGCCTGGCAAACAGCTCTACTGGAGAAGAGGGAGGGCAGAATAGGCAGAACAGACAGGTTCTGGTTGTAGGGGACTCTATTATTAGGAAGGTAGACAGGGTGATTTGTCACCCAGATCCCAGCAATCGAACAGTTTGCTGTCTCCCGGGTGCTCGGTTTCGTCATGTTGTGGATCGGGTAGACAAATTATTGGGAGGGGCTGGAAATGAACCGGCGGTCTTGGTACATATTGGTACCAATGACAAAGTTAGTGGAAGATGGAGTGTCCTAAAGAATGATTTTAGAGAACTAGGTAATAAGCTGAAGACAAGGACCTCCAAGGTAGTATTTTCTGAGATACTACCAGTGCCACGTGCTAGCCCAGGGAGGCAGAAGGAGATTAGGGAGGTTAATGCGTGGCTAAAGATGTGGTGCACTAAGGAGTGGTTTGGCTTTTTAGAGCACTGGGCTGACTTCTCACTTCGGTACAATCTCTACAGTAGAGATGGATTGCACCTTAATGATGAGGGAGCTTTTGTACTAGGGTATAGGATGGTAGAAAGGCTGGAGGAGTTTTTAAACTAGTAGGTGGGGGGGAGGGACTAGATATTAGATATAAGTAATGGGGTAGAAAGTGTAGAGGGTATAAGGGATGAATTAACAACTCATGGGGGAGGAGATGGGGGGAGGGGTAGTATAGTCAATATGGAGGTAGTACTAAGTAATTCAAGTTCAGTGGCAGGCACTTCAGAACTACAGACTCATAACATAAGGTGTATGCTTGCTAATGCCAGAAGCTTGCCAGGAAAAATGGGAGAGTTAGAATTATTAGCAATTAATGAAAAATGGGATTTAATAGGCATTACCGAAACGTGGTGGGATGAATCTCATGACTGGACTGTTAATTTGGATGATTATAACCTATTTAGGAAAGATAGAAGCCTGAATTTAAGGCTATAGTCAGAGAAGATATTTATGGTGGACCTAGTGATAAAGTTGAATGTTTGTGGGTAGAGTTAAATAGCGGAGCAGCAAATTCCAAAAGAATATTAGTAGGAGTATGCTACAAACCCCCAAATATAGCTGAAAGTGAGGAAATACAATTATTGTTACAGATTGGAAATGCAGCTAAGCACGGGCAAGTTCTAATAATGGGAGATTTTAATTACCCTGAAATAAACTGGATAAATGAGACCAGCAGTTCAGCTAAGGGGAGCAGGTTCTTGAGTACACTCAGGGATCATTATCTGGCCCAGGTTATACAGGAGCCTACTAGAAATGAAGCTATCTTAGATTTACTCATTACAAATAATATTGATATTGTATCAAATGTTGAAATAGGGCAACCTTTGGGAAACAGTGATCACAACACAGTCTCATTTGAGATTGAATTAAAAAAACAACATTTTAAGGGGCCAACAAAAACTCTTAATTTTAAAAGGGCAGATTTTAACGGTCTAAGGGCAGCAATACAAAGTATAGACTGGGACAGAGAACTGATAGGTAAAAACACTGAACATAAATGGACAACATTTAAATCCTTACTAAATATACTTACACATCGGCATATACCGTGTGGGAATAAAAGTAAAATGAGTAAAGGAAGGAAGCTATAGGAACATTACAATGTGAAACAGGCCATCTGAAAATGAATGACCAGGAAAAGGCAGATGAGCTAAATAGGTTCTTTTCCTCGGTATACACAAGGGAGGTACCAGTGGTTGGGACACTGCGACATAATCGGGCTACACTACCTTTGCCAAATAATTGGTTAACACAGGAAGTAATCCAAAAGAGGTTGGAAAAAATAAATGTTAATAAAGCCCCGGGTCCTGATGGAATACATCCAAGGGTACTAAGGGAACTGGGTTCTGTAATAGCCAAACCATTATATTTAATTTTTCAAGATTCACTCAACACAGGGTCTCTACCAGATGACTGGAGAAAAGCTGATGTGATACCTATATTTAAAAAGGGAGCAAGAGCAAATCCGGGGAATTATAGACCAGTGAGCCTCACTTCTGTAGTGGGGAAGCTTTTAGAAGGGTTAATAAGGGATAATATACAAGAATATGTCTATTTGAACAGGATTATAAGTAGGAGTCAACATGGGTTTATGAGGGATAGGTCATGTCAAACAAATCTAATTAGTTTCTATGAGGAGGTTAGTAGGAACCTGGATCAAGGCAACTCAGTGGATGTAGTCTTTTTGGATTTTGCAAAGGCTTTTGATACAGTGCCACATGGGAGACTATTGGGCAAACTAAGGGATACAGGAATTGCAGTAAATATCAGCTCATGGATTGAGAGCTGGCTAAAAGACAGGAAGCAAAGGGTTGTTGTAAATGGAACATACTCCGATTGGACTAATGTGGTAAGTGGGGTTCCTCAGGGTTCAGTATTAGGTCCTCTCCTTTTTAACATATTTATTAATGACTTAGAGGTAGGATTGGAGTGTGGGGTCTCCATTTTTGCTGATGACACAAAGTTGTGCAAGGTAATTAAATCAGATAATGATGTGCTTTCCCTCCAAGGGGATTTACATAAAATTGAGGAATGGGCATCTAAATGGCAGATGAGATTTAATACGAATAAATGTAAGGTTATGCATCTGGGAAGGAAAAATAGCCATGCAATTTATAATCTTAATGGAGCAAATCTAGGTGTATCAGATATTGAAAGGGATTTGGGAGTGCTTGTGGACAACCACCTAGGTAACAGTGCTCAAAGCCAAGCAGCAGCTGCAACGGCAAATAAAATATTAGCATGTATTAAGAAAGGTATAGAAGCCAGGGAAGCAAATATAATTCTGCCACTATACAAATCTTTAGTACGCCCTCATTTGGAATATGGAGTACAATTTTGGGCACCACTTCATAAAAAGGACATTTTAGAGCTGGAAAAGGTACAGAGAAGGGCAACCAAACTAATAAGGGGAATGGAGGGGCTAAGTTATGAAGAAAGACTAACCAAATTAAACTTATTTTCTCTAGAAAAAAGGCGTCTAAGAGGAGATATGATTACCTTATATAAATACATCCAGGGTCAGTATAAAGATTTGTCGGTGGAGCTTTGTGTGCCAAGAGGTTTTCAACTGACAAGAGGACATCCCTTGAGGTTAGAAGTAAAAAGATTCCACCTCAAAGAAAGAAAAGGGTTCTTCACAGTAAGGGTGGTTAATCTGTGGAATTCTCTACCAGAGGAGGTGGTGACAGCGGATTCGATAGATAACTTTAAAAGTGGACTGGATTTATTTCTAATTAAAAAGGGTATTCAGGGTTATCATGGATAATTAGAGAGACAGTAATGATCCAAATTTTTAACATTTCCCCTTTAGACATTTGGCTAAGTCTCGCTTGTTTTATTTTATTTATTTTTTTTTCTATTTGCCTTCCTCTGGACTAATTAATAATAATAAAAAAAGAAACAAAAAAAAAAAAAAAAACATTAAATAATTGATTAATAATTAATTAACAACTAATGAATTAATAGTTAATCCGCATATTGCAGATCAGAGGAGATCTTAAAAGGTTGAACTTGATGGACTGAAAGTCTTTTTTCAACCTTAAATACTATGGGCCTCATTCAATTGCAATTTGGCCAATTGAATAGGCCTCTAAATAAGCACATAACATATATTTTTTAAAGAAGTTTTTAGTTAGTAAGCATCTATCCAAATGCAAGGTTTTCACGAACTAAAAACTTCTTTAAAAAAAATATGCTATGTGCTTATTTAGACCCCTATTCGATTGGCCGAATCGCAATTGAATGAGGCCCTATGTAACTATGTAACTTATAGTGTTATTACATGGGCAAATTTGTGTCCTATAGTGGTCTATATAGTTCAGTCACCCAGTACACTCACATTCTGTGAGAAACAGCATTTCAACACTTTTTTATTGCCCCATAATTTTTGACAAGCAAGTCGCTAGTGTATATATAGTTTTCAGCAGCACAACCTTGCCATTATCCATAGGTAATGCAAGGTTAAAACTGCAGGCTCGCAAAACGAGCCTGCTGCAAATGCGAGGGCCACAGTTGCAGGCCGCAACCACGGACCTCGGGAAGCGAGGGCCGCGGTTGCGGCCAG
This sequence comes from Discoglossus pictus, assembly GCA_027410445.1. Taxonomy (NCBI): domain Eukaryota; kingdom Metazoa; phylum Chordata; class Amphibia; order Anura; family Alytidae; genus Discoglossus; species Discoglossus pictus. The sequence continues at coordinate 97,587,175 of CM050172.1, forward strand.
GCAAGGAGCGCCAAAGGCACTCCTTGCGCTGGTGGAGATGAGTGCCGTAGGCACATACACCTTTTACACAGACCCGAACGACTTAATAAATACACTATTAGGAAGGACGCTAAATGTTCAACACCCGGGTAATACATACTCAATTACCGCCATTTTACAACAATCATTAAAACCTAATAACATTACCATTACAAAATGCGGAAGTACACAGCTAAACAAACGGTTTCTCCTCGCGCTCGCAGCCTATTTACACTACACACTGCACACAATGCTGACACTTACACCTCAGCTCGCCAACAGTGCAAACCGCCATTGTATAAGGCAGGAACATCAAAACAGATTGTTAGCTCTTCACCATATTGCTTACTGCATATATTAATTACAAATAGGTAGTATATTACTTTATAACTTTACAAATTAATTAATTAACATGACAAAATACATCACAAGGCCCCCCAGCAGTGTTTAGAGGACCACAACTACACCAGGGAAGAGGCTCACAATGCGAGCCAAAAGGCCATCAGCGCAAACCTTGCAATGAGCGCCAAAGGAGCTCTCATAACCAAACATACACCAACCAAGAGGCTCGCAATGAGCACCGAAGTTACTCATTGCAAGTCACGCGATGAGCGCCGAAGGTACTCCAACAACCAAAATACTTTGTGTACCAAACAGCATTACCTGCCTTACAATTCTATTGCCGTCATTTTTTGATGTGTAAGTCGCTAGTATCACATATATAGTTGTGAGCATGTGGGTTGTTGCTAACGCTCGCAAAGCTAGGGCCGCAGTTGCTGGCAAGGAGAGCTGAATGCGCTCCTTGCGCTGGTGATGAGGTGCCGCATGATGAGGGGGCGCGTGATGAGGGCCTCATTTGCGGAGGTGGAGGCTCCCACGTCTGCTGCAATGAGCCGCAGGCCGAACTTACGCCTGAAAATTTACGGACCTACCTAGCATCCACAAATTCGAGCCGCGGGACTTAGAAAAAAAACATTACGAGCTCGCAAAAAGAGACAAGGGGGGGTTAGAGAGACACAGGGGGGTAGAGAGACATGGGGGGTAGAGAAACACCGGTGGGATAGAGAGACACGAGGGGGGGGGTTAGAGAGACACGGGGGGAGTTAGAGTTAGTTTAAAAAAAGGGCTGAAAAACTATATATCTATATATATATACATACAACTGTACTATTTATTCTCTCTCTCTCTCTCTCTCTCTATATATATATATATATATATATATATATATATATATATATAAATATATATAGTGTATATATGTGTAAAAATTGCAGGTAGGTTTAGAAGAACGCACAAAGAATATGTAAAATAGTGAGTAAACAGAAATTGCTATACTGAAATCAACAGATGCATCACAAGTGGAATCATTAAAGCATGACAAGATGGATGGCAGACAAGCATGCTTTAATTTGAAGGGGAGCTGCCAGTTAGTCAGAGTACTGAGACAGTGAAGCTCCATGCTGAGGTGGACATTATATAGAAGGTGGTGACATACAGACACATCATGCTTGATGTCAGTGAGCACGAGGTACTGACAGAGTGAGATATGCAGAGCTTACCAATAGAAAAAAAAAGCTAAATAGATAGATGATAGATAGATAGATAGATAGATAGACAGATAGCCCGCACATTATAGGTATATACACACTGTTTCCCCCACACTATAATATAAAATATACAACTCCAGCTCTACACACAGTCCTTCTCCCTTAACTATATATATATATATATATATATATATACTGTATATATATATATATATATATATATATATATATATATATATATATTGTAGAAAAGTGCCCCATACACTATATACATAAATAGTAGAGCTACACACAACAAAAGATAGCCAAACCCTCTAACATAAACACACATACACAGTAACACATGTACACAGATATTACAGAGCTTGTGGATGAAAATCACTCCAGAAATATGTGTATATATATATATATATATATATATATATATATATATATATATATATATATATTCCTCCAGTGCTCACTATTTCTCTCCAGGTGGTGACAGTCTCAAATCAGGTCACTTACTCTCTAATTTCAGGGGTTTGCACCCTAGCTGCAAGTCTGTGAAGAGCAGTAATTCCTTTTTTATGCAAAGAAGCATTTTTAAGTAGGACATGAGGCGCCTCTCACAGGGAATTGCCTCTAGGCGGCTGCCTCGTCAACCTAATGAGAAATCCAGCCAGGATTTTATGGATCCTTAGGGGTTGTAAGGAGCTGAAATGCAATCTGAAAATGTATAGCTGGTCTTCACATTATTTACCAGCTATTTTCTAGTAACCACCCATCCAAACATAGGAACCTATTGAAATTTGGGTTGTTTTATCTTTTGTTAAGTGACATGACCCCCATCAGTATTCACTAAAGCATTTCTCTTTTCACCCCAAAGCAGCTATCCAAATCATGACCTGACTGCTTGAGAAGTACTTTCTCCCATGGCTATAATTAGTTTTATCTGTTCTTCACTGTGAGATTGTTGAATTATACTTTTTATGGGCAGCATAATTCCTATTTTAAAAGAAGCCACATAATCAGAACTTTTTTTGTTGATTGGACTTCAAATAACTAAATGGATGTGCCCATTACTATATTCCTTTTCAGAGCACTGGCAATGAGAAGTATAACAATGGATGGAGATTTACAGCCTTATTAAATGTATATTTGGCCAATTGAATAGGGCTCTATTTAAGCACATAGTATATTTTTTACAGAAGTTTTTAGTTAGTGAAGACCTTGCTTTTAGATAGAAGTTCACCAACTAAAAACTCTATAAAAAATATGCTCTGTGCTTATATAGAGACCTATTCAATTGGCCGAATCACAATTTAATAAGGCTGTGCATGCTAAATTGGCCCCATAGAAAACATGAAGTAGTGGATATTATTGCCAAATGTTATAACCCCACCTATCACAACTTGTTACCCCATTGTATAACCAATCCTTTTTGTGTCTGATCAATTATTTTCCATTAACTTTTTAATTTTAAATTAATTATTAGTTTTGTTTTCCATCCTTTATATTGTATTTCAGAGTTCCATGATCAAAATCAATTTATTTCACTTATTTTGAGTATTATTTCTGCCTATGTGTATTTTATAGGATTTAGGGAGAAATTAAAATCAATCAAGTTCAAGACTTAAGTTTGTTTAATGTACACCTATATCATGCTTTGAAAACAATGTTGGGTGACACAATGTGTATCTTTTTTAATCACATTGGTTGTATTAAATTGTATTTGTGTGAAAATAAGCTACTTTTACTTTTCTCTGTTGCTTAAAGAAACTTATACATATGATAAAGACAATTAAAAACACCCTCGCCATCAAAGTAATGTGAGGACTCAAATTTTAACAAATTGCCCTGGAGTCACCTACGAAGGATATTTGAACTTCCTGTGAGGCTAGAGCAGAAATTACCAGAAAACCCCAAAACAAAACAAAAAATAACAAATACAAATTAAAGGTGCTCAACCGCAGAACAAACTAATATTAATAGGCTATAGCCATGATAACCCACTCTGCGAGCAACCTCTTTTAGTCACTTGTGCCTTCACAGGGAGAAATATTCTGTAGTATATCAGTCTGGTCCCACTCACTAGAGAGGTCCAGCCCCAAAATACCAGGCAATTCTACCCTGAACAGGAGAAATAGCAAACTCTAGACATGTTTCGGCCTTTATGGGCCTCGTCAGTGAGGTGCAGCTGAACACCCTAAGGCACAGTGAGCAAGGGGTCCATGTCTGGAGTCCCTTATTACCCTTAGGGAGACTAAACCCTAAAGGTAATTTGCATAAACAAAAAAAACTAAGTCAGAGGTGCTCATCAGAGATCGAACCAACCTTAATAGATTAGTTCTATGTCCATGATAACCCACTCTGAGAGCAACCACTTTTGGCCACTTGTGCCCTTCACAGGGAGAAATATCCTGTATTATATCAGTCTGGTCCCACTCACTAGAGTGATCCAGCCCCAAAATACCAGGCAGTTCTACCATGAACAGGAGAAACAGCAAACCCCAGACATATGGAATTGATTGGGCTTCATCAGTGGGGTGTAACTGAACTCCCTAAGACCCAGTGAGCAAGGAGTTCATGTCTGGAGCCCCATAACAACCAAAGGGTCATTTGAATAAACAAAATCAGCAGGAAAGATGTTGGGGAAGGGGTGTCTAGGGAAGACCTTATGGCTCAGACACGTCATCAACCATTATCTTTGATCTTTGGTTATTCTATCACTGCTTTTCACAACTTTACAAGGGGCTTGTGTGCTTTACCCATCCTGGTTTTCAATATGGTCCTGTAAACATATTCAAGTGATAGGGGTCGGTATGTTGGCCAAGCTCACAGCCTTAATACATTTTAGAACTTGAAAAAGTATAAAGAAGGACAACAAAACTAATAAAAGCAATGGGGAGACTAAGCTATGAAGAAAGACTAACCAAATTGCACTTATTTTCACCTAGAAAAAAGTGTCACAAGGATTTAAACTGACAAGAGGACATCCCTTGAGATTAGAAGGAAAACCCTAAATAAAGAAAATGTCTCTTCACAGTAAGGGTGGTTAAACTTCGAAATTCTCTACCAAAAAAAGGTTGTGACAGTGGATTCGATATATAAATTTAATAAGGGGTTGGATATATTTTTTTAATAAAATGGGCATTAAGGGTTATCCTGAATAACTAGAGAAGGAGGAGGATCCAGGGAGGAATCCGATTCCCATTATCTGGAGTCAGGAAGGAATTTTATTTGTTTCCCCTTATGCTTCAATGGGGGTTTTCTGTTTACCTTCTTCTGGATCAATTATCAATTAATCCACATATTACAAGGATCAGAGATCTAAAAATGTTGAACCTGATGGACTAAAGTATTTTTTAACCTCACTCACTATGGAACTATGTGGCTTAGGTTTGGTTGAAGTGTTGGGTTGCCAAGTTAGACCATTCCAGGTCAAGTTATTAAGTACATGTTGGACATTTTTATTTTTTATTTCACATTAGATTAGTTAATATCCAATGATGAGTCATCAAAATATATAACAAGGTTGTATGAAATTCCTTGAGGCAGTTTAAGTCTTAGTGCCAGGTAGTTGGGGCGCACAGGTGCCACAATTCCCCAAATATAGCTCCTATTCTACACTTTAGCTTCTCCTAGTACATGAACAAAATTCAAATTTGGGGAGGGGGGTTGACTAAAGGAGCGGCACAACTCTGAGATTATTGAAAGTCTCTCTACGCCATATAAAACAAAACTATTTACACCCGTCGTCTTCGATCCCTTCTCAATACCGAATGGCGTTGACAGTATTTGTATTTGGTATGTTCAAACAAATCACATCCCCTTCTGGATCCCTACCTTGTCGTGGTGAAGGGGCTTTTGTACTTCAATGAAGCTGTGAGTTATACCATGTAGGATCACCCAAGATGGGTTGGTTATTGCAGAGAGGTCAGATAAATCAAGGTCCACTGAAGAAGTATCTGTAAACCCACTCCAATATCATTGCCAAGGAAACCATATGGATGAGCACAACCAGAAACACAGACAGATGTGCCTGGCATGCTGCCTCCATATGGTCACCGAGAGTCGGACATGACTGAAGGACTCAACAACAACAAATTGCTTACCCTCAACATTTCAAATGTCATAATACAGACATAGCTAGAAATCTAACAGAAAACCATAAATGTATGATATGCAAGATAGCCGGGATGTGGATTATATAGATCTGACACAGGTGTGCATCTTAAAATTGAAAGTTCCCAAGGCCCCTCGGTAACCCTGAGTATATATATATAGTAATGCTTATTTAAGAAGGCTGAGCGCCATTAAAATATAAAAAATCAATTTGGATTTGTATGCCTTAAGTCAAAAGTTAGCCAACAAAATGAAATATTGGCACAGATGGTATTTGGCACAAATAGCACACAGATGAAAATCTGTCAGACTATAATTGCTCACACAGCCGAATTAAACCTATTACAAATTCAGCACACGGCTGGGTTCATAGCAGGGTCATCCATCACGCAGGAAGCAGTTGATCTGCCTGGGAAGTCTAGCCCTAACTCGAGTACTGAATCCTCTATAATGACTTGGAACCAGTTCATCCTGCAGAGGCTCTGCTTGTAAAATGCCACGCGGCATAATGCAGGAGAGAGCAGGTAATGAGGGTCGTCTTTGTACAAAGGGGCACGGTACACGAGATAAAGAGAAACACAAAGCATATAGAGAAGATAGTTACAAGTCCAGGTCTTCTGTAGCCATATCCTTATATCTTGTGTTGAGATGAAATATTGTGATTCAGAAGCATTGAGAGACTTTTCCACTTATCTACATCCCTTTCTTTGATGTAGCACTTCTACACATTACTACTAAATCTGAGGATCTTTCCTGTTGGCTGTGAGTGAATTTATTGTCAGTGTAAAGCTCATAATCTGGCAGTACACTAACACCTAACCTACCTAATCCTAACAAACCTAATGCTAAAATACCTAACCCAACCCACCTAACCCTAACACCCCTAACCCACCTAACCCTGAGCCACCTAACTCTAACACCCCTAACCCTAACCCACCTGACTCTAACACACCTAACCCTAAAACAACTAACCCAACCCACCTAGCCCACACCCACTTAACCCTAACAAACCCACCCCTAAAACACCTAACCCACCTAACCCACCTAGCTCTAGCACCCCTAACCACCTAACCCTAAGCCTAACACATCTAACCCTAACACACCTAACCCTAAAACAACTAACCCAACCCACCTAGCCCACACCCACTTAACCCTAACAAACCTAATCCTAAAACACTTAACCCAACTAACCCACCTAGCTCTAGCACCCCTAACCACCTAACCCTAAGCCTAACCCACCTAACCCATATAGGCCTTACCTACATAACCCTAACACCCCTATCCCTAACTCACCTAGCCCCTAAGAAATTAACTGAAAAAGCAGCTGCGCCACCTAGTACCCAATGGCCACCACCGTGTACAGCCAGCCAATAGGAAAGATCCAAATTTCGATTTACTTAGTGTCCAAATTACATTTACTTCCTTTCCTTCCATAACTCTCTTAATATATGCTATTATTATACCTGTCTTTGCAGCTGCTGCCTGGCATTGAGCACTGTTATGTAGATGGTTGTCCACAAGACTCCTTAATCCCTTTTGTAACGGGACTTGAATATTAAATTCCCAGATTTCCGCTGGTATAGAAGGTAATATCCCACATCCCCCAGTAACCAGACTAAACACTGTTCAGGGAGTCAACTTAACTTTTTTAATCCCCGCTCCAGCAGTAAACTGCCAACTGTCAACTTTTTTTTTAAATGTTCTGCAATGCATTACACACACATACCCTTGGTTCTTAAAGTGGTACATACATATTGAACCGAACAGATACAGGCATTTAAACAGCAGGGAGAAGGTTTAACTGAGGGCCCACAGGCAAATACATGAAAAATCCTTCACAATGGCCCCCCTTTTTCTCCCTGCTCCGGCAATTCGGTTGGACCTTTCCTGGTCCAATAGGGTTGACGGGACTTTCCAAAGTTTTTAATCTGAGGCCAAGTCCGTTTGGCACGACAGTCCATCAGCATTCCCGTTTTGCTTGCCTGGGCGATAATGAATAGTAACGTCATAGGGCTGTAACTCCAGGCTCCAGTGCAGCAACCGGGCGTTATCCCCTGAGACACGGTTGAGCCAAACTAGGGAATTGTGATCCGTAATGAGGGTGAAGACCCGGCCATAGAGATAGGGTGTGAGCTTTTTGAGTGCCCATACCAAGGCCAAACACTCCTTCTCAATGGTGGCATAACTGACCTCCCTTGGCAACAACTTCCGACTCAGGTATGGTGCTCTCCCCATCCTCTCTGATCTGGCTTAGTACTACCCCCAGTCCAAACATTGAAGCGTCTGTGTGGACAATAAACCTTTTGTTAGGATCTTGGGTAACCAACAATGGAGCATTAACGAGAGCATTCTTTAGTGCTTGGAAAGCCACCTCGCATTCCGGGGACCACAGGACTTGTCGGGGTAACTTCTTTTTGGTCAGGTCGGTCAGGGGTTTGGCTAGGGCGCTATAGTCGGGTACAAAGCGTCTGTAATAGCCGGCTGTGCTAAAGAAAGCCATGACTTGTGTCTTGGTTTGGGGAGTGGGCCAATTGGCAACGGCCTCGATCTTAGCCGGCTCCGGCCGTTGCTTACCACATCCTACTCGGTGTCCCAAATATTGTACCTCCGCCATACCCAAATGACATTTATCTGGTTTCAGGGTCAGCTCGGCCCCCTTTATCCTATCTAATACTACCCCTACGTGTTTTAGGTGTGCTTCCCAGGTATCGCTATAGATGGCGATGTCATCCAGGTAGGCGCATGCATAGTCCTGGAGACCTCCCAGTAATTGGTCCACCATCCGTTGGAAGGTGGCCGGGGCGTTCTTCATCCCGAATGGCATAACCCGGAATTGGTATAGGCCGAACGGGGTGATGAAGGCAGACTTGGGACTTCTGCTAGGGGAATCTGCCAATATCCCTTACATAGGTCAATTGTGGTCAGATACTTCCCTGCAGAGATATGGTCAAGCAGTTCGTCCATCCGTGGCATTGGATAGGCGTTAGAAACTGTTTTGTCGTTGAGTCGCCGGTAATCCACACAGAAGCGGGTTGTCCCATCCTTCTTTGTTACTAGGACTACCGGCGAGGCCCACAGACTTTCTGAGTGTTCTATTACCCCTAGCCGAAGCATTTCATCGATTTCCTTCCGCATCCATTCTCGGACTGCTTCCGGAATATGGTAAGGGGGTTGCCTCAGGGGTGCTTGCCCTGGAGTCTCCACCTTGTGGACGGCTAGGAGTGTGTACCCAGGCTCCTGAGAGAATGTGGCCTGTTTGGTTTCTAGCAAGCAGACAGCTTGAGCCCTCTCATGTGGCCCTAGTTGTTTGCCTAGCTGGACTTTCTCTATCTGGGTCCTCCCTTCGTTGCTGCCCAATAGGTCAGGAAGAGGTAGTGTCTCTGTGTCTTCCCCTGCTGGTGCACAGATAGCGGTCACCTCCTCTGCCCATTCCTGATAGGCCTTAAGCATGTTGATGTGAAAGTTTCGCTTCACATCCTCATCCTCGCAGCTAGCTATGGTGTAGGTGATGTCGCATATCTGCCCTATAACTTTGTAGGGGCCCTGCCAGGTGGCCTGGAGCTTGTCTGTTCAGACCGGCCTTAGCACCATGACTTTTTGGCCGATCCGAAAGCTCCGGTGCCTAGCCCGTCGGTCATACCATACCCTCTGACGCCGCTGGGCCGCCTGGAGGTTTCCCTGCACCGCCTGGGCTAGTTCCTCCATGCGGTCCCGCAACTCCAGCACATAAGGTACAACCGGGGTCCCCTCAATCTCCGTCTGCCCCTCCCAGTGGTCCTTGATAAGATCTAAAGCCCCCCTCACCCGCCTCCCATATAGGAGTTCGAAGGGTGAGAATCCGGTTGATTCCTGCGGCACCTCTCGGTAGGCAAAGAGAAGGTGTGGCAGGAACCGCTCCCAATCCTTGTACGCCCCTGTGAACGACTTCAACATTTGCTTTAGCGTCCCGTTGAAGCGTTCACACAGGCCATTAGTCTGGGGGTGGTATGGGGAACTAGTCAGGGATCTAACTCCACAGATTTTCCATATCTGCTGGGTTACCTCGGCCGTGAACTGTGTACCTTGGTCGGACAGTACCTCCCTGGGAAAGCCGGACTACCGCATCTGCCACCGTCTCAGCCTGTATGTTAGAAAGGTCCACCGCTTCAGGGTAACAGGTGGCGTAATCTACCACTGTGAGGATATAACGTTTGCCGGAGCAGCTAGGTTGGGCCAAGGGTACTACCCTCGTGAACGGTTCTTCAATAATGGGCATGGACACCAGTTTAGCCTTTGGGTGGTCTCCCTTCTTACCTATCTGGCAATACGCCCGGACGTCATCGGATACCCCAGACCAGAAAAAGTTCTGGGTTACTCGATATCCAGTCTTGCGTATTCCCAAGTGTCCTGCCAGAGGAATGTCGTGCCCAATTCTCAATAACTCCCGCTGGTATTTCCGTGGAACTACCAGCTGGCGTTTTTGCCTAGGCCCAGGTGCGTTAACCCGTGTCTCGGTGAGCCTGTACAAGAGGCGTTTTTCCCAGATAAACTGTTCCTTCTCTAACCCCCCCGTTCCCCGCCTGGCCTTCTCTCAATACTTTCTGAGGGAAGGGTCTCCGGTCACCTCCCGCCCAAAGTCTTCTGGGGTGTCCCAGGGAAGGGGTTCTATAGTCAGGGGTAGGTCGGATTGGCTTACCTGGGTCTCAGTAGGAAGCAGATGGCTCTCGGCAGCGCGACTTTGTGCTCTGGTGGTTACTGCGTGGGCCTCCTGAGTGGTGGTTGAGGCGAACGCCGAAGTCAGGGGCCCAATGTCATTGCCCAACACGACTTCAGAGGGTAAGTCTTTCATTATGCCCACTTGAACATTGCCAGCTCCCGCACCCCAGTCCAGGTGTACTTGTTCGGTAGGAATGCGATACACTGCCCCCCCTGCCACTCTCACAGCAATTGATTTCCCTGGCTTCTCCGATGCGTTAATGAGATGTCGTTGTACTAGCGTGATGGTCGCACCACTGTCTCTTAATCCCCGTGCTGTCTTGCTGTTAACCATGACCAGTTGGACTGTTTCCAATTGTCTGTGACGGTAGATTGCGCCATGAGGGCTTCGTAAAGGGTACCCAATGGTTCTTCCTGACCCAGCTCCTTGGGATCCCAAGTCGAATCTACACAATGGGCTGCTGCTGGTGGTTGCTGGTACCCAGGTCGAGACCAATTTGACCTGTTGTGGTTGTTCATGGGGCAATTCTGTCGGATGTGACCCAGCTGTCGGCACCGGAAGCAACGTAGCTCGCTGACATCCTGTCGTGAGTAGCGAGAGTTAGAAGTCACTGGTCGGTTATTTTTGCGAGTATCCGCATACTCATCCGCCAACTTGGCGGCCTCTGGTAGAGACAGGGGCCTGCTGTCTCTCACCCAGTTTTTTACATCCGCCTGGATATGGTTGTAAAACTGTTCCAGGAGTATCAGTTGCACAATCTCCTCCGCGGTGGCGGCCTGGCTACTGTTAACCCAGTTCGAGGCTGACAGGGATAACTGGCATGCCTATTCCATGTAGGAATCTTTAGCGGTTTTGCGTGAGTCCCTGAACTTCTGTCGGTAGGACTCTGGGGTTACTGCATAACGGGCCAGGAGTGTTTCTTTAACCCTGGCATAGCTATGGATCTCCTGTTCTGGTACAGTCCGGAAAGCATCAGAGGCTTTGCCTGACAGCTTTCCTGACAATATTGAAACCCATTCTTCCTTACCTATCCGGTGCAGGTTACATTGTCGCTCAAAATCTGCTAAATAGTTATCAATCTCACAGTCTTTTTCGTCAAAAGCTTTAAAAGCGCTGAACGGAATTTTCTTTGTATTCGCTGTGTTGTACTCACTGTTTGGGGAGTGTGCTCATTACTTTCAGAATAATGTCAGCCGTTGGGTTCGGACTGAACCATGCTAGTTTCTCCCTCATTTCTTTGTTGGCTGGTGATTCCTCCTCCTGAATCACTGGTGTCTCCATCTCTTGTACAGCTGGCATTGCTGCAACCAAGTTCTCTCGGTCTAGCTCCATTAACTCTGCTATAATGACCTGCTTGGTTTTGTTGCTAGCAATCTTTCCACGAGCTTCCAGTAGCTCTTTCAGTGTATTTCTTTTAAGCAGGGTGTACCAGCCTTCCATTCACTGTTCCCAGTGTCTGCTTGACATCCTGGTGTAACGGAAGTAGAAGGGAAAATCCCGCCGCTGCCAACCAGTTGTAACGGGACTTGAATATCAAATCCCCAGATTTCCGCTGGTATAGAAGGTAATATCCCACATTCCCCCAGGAACCAGACGAAACACCGTTCAGGGAGCCAACTTAACTTTTTTAATCCCCGCTCCAGCAGTAAACTGCCAGCTGTCAACTTTTTTTTTAAAATATCCTGCAATGCATTACACACACACATACCCTTGGTTCTTAAAGTGGTACATACATATTGAACCGAACAGATACAGGCATTTAAACAGCAGGGAGAAGGTTTAACTGAGGGCCCACAGGCAAATACATGAAAAATCCTTCACACCTTTCAATATCTGATACCCTAAGATTTGTTTCCATTAAACATGCTTATTTTTCCTTTCCAAATGCATAATTTTACATTTCTTTGTTCTAAATCCCATCTGCCACTTAGCTGCTCATTCTTTGAGTTTATATATATTAATTTGCAGTGAAAAAACATTATTTTCTGATTTATTTACTCTGCACAATTCCGTGTCAGAAGCAAATATGGAAACATTACTCTCCAGTCCTACTTGAAAATCATTAATAAATGTGTTAAAAAGAAGAGCACCTAGTACTTAATCCAGAGAACCCTACTTAATTCACTTATGCCCTCTCTTTTAAAACCATGGCCTCTAGTTTTTTTTCTATACTTCTTTTTATCCACTTAAAGCACCACTTGTATATTATTGTTGGTGAGTCAGTCTGGCGAGTACCTGCATTGTCTAACCAGTACACTTAACATACAACATCTTGCTATGTTAGTCTTGAGTCGAAGGTGCTATCTCATTTATACCAGTATGACCCACTTTTATGTCCATCATGGTCAGATTATGGGAGCGGAGCACACACTTTGAAAATGACTGAAGATTTTAGCATTGTCCCAACACCAATTTGCATATTTTTTAAACTTGCTCCCCTTTAGTTAAGATATATCCAACTCAAGAGGGAACACTCAAGTCTGCCAGATGCCATAATGTGATCACATGACAGTCTGTAGCCAATCACTGGAGGGTTTTTTAAATACTTTTTACTTTGAGGACTCTTTCAAGGTATTCATCTCCATGGCGGTAATCTGGTTCTGCTATGTATTTGGGTTCCTGGCTTCTTGGTTGAATCAGACTCTGTTTGGTGCTTGGCCTAGCCCCGCAACTTTAGCTAGATCATCTAGATATTGTTTATCTGCAGTTTTATCTCTACTTTTATCACCAATTTTATCTCCATTTTTAAACATTAGTTTTTGTCTCCACTTTTGAAAAGCGGTGCTAGAATGGGGCTACGAAGCAAAGTCAAAAAGTAGAGATAAAAAGTGGAGTTATAGAGCCCCATTCAATTGAGGTTTCAGGAGATCCGGAGGCCCGTAAGTGAGGTCACAAGCTAATTTGCTAATCAATTGGCGTCTTTTTATGGGCTCCGATTGGCTTCCAAGTAACGAGCATGAAAAAAATGGCGCTGATCAAACTCAAAAACACTAAGTCAGAAGCGCTCATCAGAGAACGAACCAACCTTAATAGGTTAGTTCTTTGGCCATGATAAGCCACTCTGAGAGCAACCTCTTTTAGCTCACTTGTGCCCTGCACAGGGAGAAATATCCTGTAGCATATCAGTCTGGTCCCACTCAAAAGAGTGACCCTGCCCCGAAATACCAGGCAATTCTACCCTGAACAGGAGAAACAGAAAACCCCCAGACTCGTTTTGTTTTTTCTGGGCCTCGTCAGTGAGGTGCAGCTGAACTCCCTAAGGCACAGTGAGCAAGGGGTCCACGTCTGGAGTCCCCTATTACCCTTAGGGAGACTAAACCCTAAGGATAATTTGCATAAACAAAAACACTAAGTCAGAGGCGCTCATCAGAGAACAAACCAACCTTAATAGATTAGTTCTATGGCCATGATAAGCCACTCTGAGAGCAACCTCTTTTACCCAGTTGTGCCCTTCACAGGGAGAAATATCCTGTAGTATATCAGTCTGGTCCCACTCGTAACTTACAGCCTCCAGAAGCCTTTGATCTGTCACTTTCGCAAGGGTAAAATCACAAATCACTATTCAATTGCTCCAATTTCCCCAAGCCCGCAAATGTATTCAAACCCGTAAATGGCAAACGAAGGAGAAAATCCTATGTGTGCTAGAGAGGGCCCGCAAGGGGATGAGACACCTATTCATAGCACTGTAGCTGCAAATAAAAAATCACTACTGTACTGTAAATAAGTGATGATAAACATTAGAATTAATTGCGCAACAGTCTCAAGCTTGTTAATCGGAAGGAAATAAAATATATTTTTTTGTCATTTCGGGGTTAAATCGGTCTTGTGTATCAATGAGTTAATACATATCAAGCCACCCACATGGACTAGAACAGTATTTAACATTCTTTTTCATAATTTTTTATTTTTGTGATTTGCAGATCGGCCCCCCAAACCTAATTGATTGACACGTAACCTCCATGTTTTACTGCAGTAATGATGACAGTCTCATTTTCTATTGGCAGTTACGGACTTGCTGAATTGATCATGTTCCTGCTCTACGTACCAGTGCATGGTTTACAGCTTTGGCTTTGGGCCCGTAACTTGTGACCGTGACCAATTAAATAGCATCACAATCGGAGATGAACGGGAGCCTGCAACACACCCGCAGACATTTGTCCGTCTTTGATCGAGTTACGGGCTTGGAATTGAATCGGACCCATAGTATTTATCTCCACTTTTTGACTCTAATGTTTATCTCCATTTTTAACACCCTTTTATCTCCTGTTGTAACTTTGTTATTAAGCATCTTGTCAGCTCATGTTAGATGTCATCACCATCTTCTCTTCTGCACCATTTCTTATATCACTAACTGCGGTGGAGCTAGAGAATGGAGGGCACCAGTGCAGAAGAAGCTTTGCCCTCCAAAACCCACTCACTCCCCAAAACCTCTTCCCAAAACAGCTCCACTCCCTAAGTGCTCTTTTCCGTAACAGCACCCCTCCCCAAGACCCTTTCCATGCCTCTTTATCCTTCCCAAATGCACATTTTTACATCTATTTGTGTTATATTTCATCTGTCGTTTAGCTGCCCATTCTTCTAGTTTACATAAATCAATTTGCAGGGAAAGTAAAAATATTTGAGGATTTATTTACACTGCACAACTAAGTGTCATCAGCAATTATATAGAGACAAAAGTATCTAGTCTTACTTCCAAAAAAGAATAAATAAAAGTAAAAAGTAAAAAAAGTAAAAATGTTAAAAAGTAGAGCACCTAGTACTGAGCTTGGAGATCCTACTTATCAGATTAGTTCACTTTGAGTATATTCTATTTCATGTCGTTAGCCAGTGCATATATTTACATGATCTCACATGGCATGGTGGGCAAATTTAATTAATTTGGATTAGATGTATAAACTCAAATTAGATTAAATAAAAAAATCAAATACAATGGGAACTTTGATATTGTCTTGATAATGAACCATTATGGAATATTTGAATAAAGTGGTGGCACGTCCTTTGCGCGCAGCAGAATAGCGCCCCGTCATCAGGGTTCCGAGAACTGCGCTCTGATGAAGCTCTGCGCCCCAGCCCCTGGTTCTGTCTGGTGCCCCCCATTATACAAGACACGTCCAATGGATACGCTGCTGAGTCTTACATGTCCAGTCTTATCTTCTAGATTGTAAGCTCTCTGTATGTATCAGCTTATTTAATTTTGTAAATGCCACACATTATATATTTACTAGCGAATTGCCCGTCAAAAAAATACGGCAATGAAATTGTAAGTGAGCTAAGGGTGTTTGCTGTATATAATGTGGCTGATGTAGCTTCCTTCGTTTTCTATGTCGTGCGAGTTTTTCGGAATATCCGTAGCTGTTTGGTGGTGTTTTGCATGTTTAGGGACCTTCAGCCTCGTTTTTGTTTTGTTCGGCGGCCATTTTTTCTCTCACTTAGGTGATTTTCGGGTCTCTAAACTCCGAAATTTGTGCTTAAATGAAGGTGTAACTTCACTTGCAGAGGTCCTCGGTTTCCCCCCCCCCCCTTGCTTTGAGTAACCTTTTTATGTGTTTGTTGTTTGTATTTGTTGTGTTTGTAATGTTTTTGGTGTTGCGCGGGTTGCGTCCTTGTTTTCTAATCTCGTAGGTGTTTTTCGGGAAATAAGTAGGTGTTTGGTGGTGTTTTGCGTCTTTAGACTGCTGTAGCCTCGTTTTCGTTTTTTTCGGCGGCCATTTTTTCTCTCGCTTAGAGAATTTTTTAGTGTCTAAACTGCTTTAATTTCAGTTAAATTGAGGTGCAACTTTAGTTTTCAAGGTCCTGGATGCTTCCTCTTGCTGTAGGTAAGTTTTTTATTTATTTGTTGTGTGTATTTGTTTGATTTTTGATGTTTTGATGTGCGCGTGTTGCGGCCGTTTTTTGCGAGGTCGTAATGGGTCATAATGTGTCTCGTATTTTGTTTGCGTTAGGACGTAAAGTTCGCGAGGGCCGCGGCTCACAAGCGTTAGCAACAACTCGTATGCTCACAACTATATATGTGATTCTGTCTTGACCTAGTAATGAAAGTAAGGGGCAGTATTGAGGTCCCTGTTACAGAGAGCTTACAATCTAGAAGAGATGAGATCACACAGCACCAGGCTGAATCACATAGAGTCATCAGAGCGCAGTTTTCAGCGCCGTGATGACGCCGCGCTATTCAGATGCGCGCGAAGGCCGGGATGCCGAATAAAGTAGCATTTGATCATTGTTTTGGCAGATGAAAAATACACTTTTTCTTTTTACAGACAACTTTCATTTAAAATAGGCAACTTAGACAAAAATGAATAAAAAAAATATTTTTAAATAAGTTTAACGTTTAACCTGCATTTTCATGTCTTCTATTCCTCTTGTATCTTAGAAACCAAGGAGTTGATGAGTTCGTATTCTAGATGCCCAGGGTCCAAGCATGATTACAAGTTATTAAAATGTATCGTAAAAAGAAATAGTCCCTCCCGAGTTACTCATATGTCTTTATTTGTTTTATTTTGACCTTAGGTCAATACTGAACAAGATAATCTATATTAATGTCTTTATGTTGCATAAGGAGAGACCCTTGACCCTAGTATGTATTCTCTTGAGTAAATAAATAGGAGCGTTCAGATCGATTAAGGACCTTAACAATTTCAGATGGGAAGAGTATTATACAGTTAAGAATACTAGAAAGAAAGGTTTTGATTACAAAATATAAATCGAAAAAAGAAAAACAGGTGCAATCTGGGAAATATTACTGGAGAGTAATGATACTGATGTATTTATACCAAGATCAAAAAGACTCGAGACAAGAATAAGATATACGGCATGATCTTGAACAATTGATACAAAATGAAAAAAAATAAGCCGCGTGTATTGCAAGTTATTTATTCCACTATGTAGTTAAATAGTAATGCAATATATGTATTGCTAAATAATGTCGTGGTGAATAGATAGACGTTCAGCCGTGTCCAACTCTCCGTGACCCTATGGACCTCTGCACGCCATGCACACCTGGGTGTGCTAATCCATAAGGTTTTTATGGCAAATATACTGGAGTGGGTTGCCAATGACTTCTTCATGTCTGACCTCTCTGCTATGACCTGCCCATCTTGGGTGACCCTACATGGTATACAGTGGCAGAGCTAGTGAATGGGTGGCCTGATGCAAAAAATACATTTTGGGCCCCCTCTCCCACAAGAAGGGGGCGGGCTACATTTTTTTTGTGCTCCCTGAGCCCCTCCAACACCAACTCACACAGTACATATAAATAAATTAATAAAAAATAATATATATATATATATATATATATATATATATATATATATATATATATATATACATATATAAGAGTTTCACAGGGGGCCGCAAAAGTTTAGCAGGGGCCACATTGGGCCAAGTGCAGAGGACAACGGGTGGTCACATGTGGCTGAGAGGGGCCACAGGGGCTGGAGAGTGGCCCAGTTGCCACTGGGAGCCAAAGGGGATCACAGGGGAACACAGAGGGCTGAAAGGGGTTGATGGGGCTTCAGAGGTTCAGAGGGCCAAGTGGAGCCACTGGGAGCCAAAGGGGATCACAGGGGAACACAGAGGGCTGAAAGGGGTTGATGGGGCTTCAGAGGGCCAAGTGGAGCCACAGGGAGCCAAGGCGGACCAATGATGGCCTCTGATTGCTGAAAGCAGCTGAGGGGGCCACAGGGGCCACCAAAGAGTCGTGAGAGAACCACAGAAGAGCCATGGGGGCCTTGGCTGCCCTTGGCCCCTCCAAAGCCAGAACCCCAGTGCTTTGCACCGGCTGCACCGGCGAAAGCTCCGCCTCTGATGTTATAGCTCAGAGCTTCATTGAGGTATACAAGCCCCTTCATCACAACAAAATCACATACTGAATAATTGATAATCGATAACTAAATGAACAATCAAAAACCTACAGTATGATCACTACTGTGACCCTTTAATTCAATTTCCTTTAAAAAAAATTCATATGCCAATTGTGCGTGCTTTAAATTCTTCAAATGCCTTTAAAAAATAACAATATAATTTATGAATCTGTTTTATTTCAATGAATGTATCAGAAATGTATTGCAATTTACACAAATATACAAAAGATATATATATAAGAATAACATCTCTCTGTCATGAGACTGGTATAGACATTTATGGTAGGGTTTGACATCTCTCCATTACTTAAATATCTATATCGGTCTCATGTCAGAGAGATGAAGATATTTTCCAAGAGTTCTCTAGCATCTTGTCCATTATTTTTTTCCAACAAATTATTAAATCAAAATTTAATTTTATATTAATAAATAAAGGGTATTTTATCAAGGAGGACAAAAAGAAAAGTTACAGGCAAATGAAAGGTTCCTAAGGTATAAATGGGTATTCATTTACTTTTATGTACCTTATTTCATTAACGCATATACGCTAGATTTTTACTGCCTGAAGTCAAACAAATAGTCCCTTTATGGGTCTGCCCTCTGCAGCATATTCAGACACAGTGCCTCATTCAATTGAAAGCCCGTAATTACCTGTACCCCGATATTTTGGCTGCGGGGTTAAATTTTTTAGATACATTTACATTTATTTAATTGTCACTAACCCGTAATTACAGGCTCACAGCCTCCACATGCAAACCATGAGCCCGTATGTAGAATTTCATGATTATGATCAATTAAACAAGCCCGTAAGTTACTTTTTATACAGAGCCAATACTAAATGACCCCACTATCATGAGGTCAGTAAAACATGGAGTTTAAACTACAATTAATTAGTGTATAGAAGTCTGATCTGCGATCGGACTCGCAATCCAGAAATGTAGAAATCTATAAAAAACAATAAATCAACCCTTCTAGTCCATGTGGGTAGCCTGATATGTATTAACTCCTTGATTCCGGTGATCGATATAACACGGAAATAAAACGTAAAAATAATGATTATTTATTGCAGATTTGCAAGCACGAGACTGTTGTGCAATTAATTCTAATGCCTTTCATTGCTTTACCTGTAATTTTATGTACAGTAGTGTGTGTTTATTTGCTTTTGCAGTGTTACAAATGGGTGTTTAATCCCTTGCGGGTCCTATCTAGTACCATTTTTTGATACATTTGCCATTTACAGGTTTGAAGGCTACTGCGGGCTTGTTGAACGGTTGTAATTGAATATGCATTTTGCATCTTTAGCACTGGTAACATTTACGGGCTTGAAACATCAAAAGAGGAGACAGGACGGAGTTACGTTTTTGACAACCGCAGTGATTTTGAGCCTGTAACTCACAATTGGAATGCAAGTAGCTAAAAATATCCAATTGAATATGAATAACATTTACGGGCTCCATTACAAACTCTTGGCCAATTGAATAAGGCTCTTAGACTCTGTGGGGCTGGATGTGCAGTGTAGTGTCTTAGCCTATCAGGGACCGCGTCTCAGCAGCATCTTGCAGAATGTTGCTGTGAGATGGTCACTGATTGGTTAGTATGAGACACAACGCAGCAAGTACAGCAGAGTCTGTGTCTTCATGAACTGCAGAGAGCAGAGCCAAGCAGGCACTACTTGTTTGATTTTAGGCAGTAAATTATAATCACTTTTTTAATAAAATAATGTACATGTCAGTAAATAGATACACAGGGTTATTATATTCCTAGTAACATCCAGGAACCTTCCATATCCCTTTAAGTGAAAGAGGGATACGTGGAGTAAAAATTCTAAATATTTAAGAATTTACTGTAGAGAAAAACTTCTATTACAATGTATAGCTAGTTTGTAATGCTCTTTAAATTAAAATGACGTCCTTTTGGGCTGACAGTGTACCTTTAAAGGATCATTCTAGTGTTGATACTAGATTTTAAAACTTAGGTTTAAAGTATAGTATTTGGACATCAGCAGATCTGCTTCTTTCTACCTCCTATCAGATGTCCAGGGGAGGTAGACGATCAGGGGGGCTGTCCTCATGGGAGTCTTTCTATGTGCAGAGGGTCACGGAGAGTTGTACATGACTGAACAACTAAATAACAACCACAACTAACAGGCACTGAAGAAAGCCATGTCTGCTGCATGCTATAATACTAATTTCAAAAGTGAAAATTTAAATGTATATTGATATTTTTCTCCTCAAATACTGAATTATTGATACTCAATAACTAAATGAGCAATCAAAAACCTACTGTATGATCACTACTGTGATCCTTTTAACTCAGTTTTCTTTACTTTTTTTCATATTCCAAATGCGTGCGCTTTCAATTCTTCAAATGCCTTTAAAAAAGAAACAATATCATTTATTAATCTGTTTTATTTCAATTAATGTTTCAAATATGTCTTACAATTTATAGACTATAAAAATGTATAAAAACATTTAAAAAACATAAAAAAAGAAAACATTTTATAAAAATGTATCAAAAAATTTAAAAAGTGTATACAAAATTCTAAAAAATATATAAATTGTTTAAGAAAATGTATAATAAATATTTTACATATTTAAAAAGCCATTTAGCCAATTGAATAAGCCTCTATATAAGCACAGAGCATATTTTTTTTACAGAAGTTTTTAGTTTGTGAACTTATATCCGAAAGCAAGGTCTTCACTAACTAAAATCTTCTGTAAAAGAAATATGCTCTGTGCTTATATAGAGCCCTATTCAATTGGCCGAATCACAATTTAATAAGGATTTTATTGTTTGACTTGCTAATTTAAGAAATGTATTACAATTTATAGAAACTATGAAAATGTATAAAAAATGTATCTAAAGAATTAATAAAAAAGATCTAAAAAAAGAATATAACGTATAAAAACATTATCTTAAAAATCTTTGTTTAGTTTCATGTTAAAATACATAAAAAGCAACAATATAATTTATTAATCTGTTTTATTTCAACTAATGTATCAAAAATATGTTACAATTTATAAAAAGACTATAAAAAAAGTATAAAAACATTTATAAAAAGTTATAAAAATATTCATAAAATGTTTTATGTATAAAAATGTATAGAAAATCTTGTATGTATTTATTGTTTGGCTCACTAATGTAAATGAGTAAATATAGACTTGTTTATTTAGTTCCATGTTAAAATACACAACAAAGCAACAATATAATTTGTTAATCTGTTTTATTTCTATTAATGTACCAGAACTATAAAAATGTATAAACAAATATTTTAATTGATTTACAAAAATAATACATTTGTATCTATTTTTTTTGCTTGATTCAAATGTTTAAAAATGTTTAAAAAAATGTATAATAAATTATATAAAAATTATAATAAAGTATAATAAGATTATATAACAATTATTATTATTAGTAAACATAGACTTGTTTATTTAGTTTCATGTTAAAATACACAATGTACTATATATATATATATATATATATATATATTTATATATATATATATATATATATATATATATATATATAAATACATACATACTGTTTTTCTTAATAACCTAGAGAATAAAAATATTATTAGATATATCTATATTTATAACTTTTTTTATTTTTTTATTATCTAGATAATAACGTTTATATTGAAAAAAGTTGAGTATATATAATTGTATATATAAAGATTGAATACCTGACAAATAGAAAAATCTGGAGTGAACTTCTTCACAGTGTTGTCAACTTTTATTTAGATTGAAGAATAGGACTGATTTCCTGCAAAATTCATAAATGTTCTTTTTGAGTGGCAAAAATCAATGTATAATTCCTATAAATACCAATGAACATTGATTCACATGGCTCTTAGGCTGTTAGCACTGACTTAAAATACCGGCTATAATTTTACTTTCTTGACTGACACTGTTGAATTCTTAATGGAAATTCCAAGACTCAGGAGACGTCAGGTGAGAGTATAAACAGCTTACCTAATAAAATGATGATGAAAAAATGATACCATACTGCAAATGGAACAAAAATTCAATTTATTTCCATAAAAGGTTTGTTTTGACACATCTTAGTTAACAGTCAACATTTTCCCATTTGAATATGGTTCCTGGCGACAACTGTTGATTCTCTAATTATCTGTATTTCAATTACTTCTAAATTATCTTCTATAGTTATGCTATTAAAAAATACACTTAATTTTACTAGGGTGCTTTATTATTTGTATAGCTTTTGATTGTTTCATATCAAGAATAACCTTTAGCAATTTATTTAATCCATTTATCAAAATATAAATTGGTTAAATATATAATATATTACAATATTTACTTTAACTAAACTAATAAATAAAATATACAGGTAATTATTTATTTATTTTTAAATAAAAGAATAATCATTAGCACTTTAATCATTTTATGAAGCTATAAAAGGGGTTGAGTGAAAATATATATTAGAATATTCACTATAGTTGCACTAATAAAAATAAAAAGGGTATTAATTAGAACTTAAATCAAAAACTAAAAATCTATTTTTTTTGCACAAGTGTGTATTTTATTTTTTATTGCTATAATACAGTAGTTATTGGGTTAAGCACTTTTGCTCATAATTTGAAGAAGCAGCGCTTTTTGGTGTTTATGTGGAATTTTAATGTTTTAGAAGCTGAATAAATAATAATACATTTCATTATTCACTGGAGGAGTGGGAGAGCCGCAAAGGCAGAGAAACAGACAGGTTTGGGTGGTAGGGGACTAGATCCCAGCAATGGAAGAGTTTTCTGTCTCCCGGGTGCTCGGGTTCGGCAAGTGGTGGGTCAGGTAGATAAATTATTGGGAGAGGCTGGAAATGAACCGACGGTCCTGGTACACATCGGTACCTATTACAAAGTAAGTGGAAGATGGAGTGTCCTAATGAATGCTTTTAAAGAACTAGGAAACAAACTGAGGCAAGGACCTCCAATGTAGTATTTTCCAAGATACTACCAGTGCCACGTGCTATCCCAGGGAGGCAGAAGGAGCTTAGGGAAGTTAATGCATGGCTAAAAAGGTGGTGCAGGACTGAGCACTGGGCTGACTTCTCGCTTAGGTACAATCTCTATAACAGGGATGGATTGCACCTTAATGATGAGGGGGCATGTTTGCTAGGGGAAAGGATGGTAGAACGTCTGGGAGAGTTTTTAAACTAGTAGATGGGAGGTATTACTAGGTGACTCAAATACAGTGGAAAGCACTTCACAATGGCAGAGTCATAGCAACATAAAGTGTATGCTTGCTAATGCAAGAAGATTGCCTGGGAAAATGGGTGAGCTAGAATTATTAGTGGTACAAGAAAAATAGGATTTAATAGGCATTACTGAAACATGGTGGGATGAATCTCATGACTGGACAGTTAATTTAAATGGTTAGAACTTATTTAGGAAAGATAGTGGTAATGGTAGAAGAGGAGGAGGGATTTGTCTCTATGTTAAGCCTGGTTTTAAGCCTATAGTCAGAGAAGATATGGTGGAATTAGCGACAACATTGAATCTTTGTGGTTGAGTTAAATAGGGAGGAGCTAATTCTAAACGAATATTGGTAGAATTATGCTATAAACTCTCAAATATTAATTGAGGGTGATGGACTGCAACTATTGCTGCATATAGATAATGCAGCTAAGTTTGTTCTAATAATGAGAGATTTTAACTACCCTGAAATAAACTGGATAAATGAGATCACCAGTTCACCTAAGGGGAGCAGGTTCTTGAGTACACTCAGGGATCATTATCTGGCCCAGGTTATACAAGAACCTACTAGAAATGAGGCCATATTAGATTTAGTCATCACAAGTAATATTGATGTAGAACAGTGATCACAACACAGTTTCATTTGGAGCTTGAATACAAAAAAAACAAAACTGTAAGGGGCCAGCAAAAATTCAAAATGTTAAAAGGGCTAACTTTAATGGGCTAAGGGCAGCAATACAACATATAGACTGGGACAAAGAGCTTACAGGAAAAAATACTGAAAATAAATGGACAACATTAAAATCGTTACTAAATATAAATAGTTATCACTATACACCATGTGGAAATAAAATGAATAGGAGTAAATCACATCCCTTGAGGCTTAACAATGACTTAAAGGAATGATAAGGAAAAAGAAACATGTGTTTAAATTATACAAGAAGGAGGGAACAGAGGCAGCTTTATGTGACTATAAGGAAATCAACAAGGCTTGCAATAGGGCTATTAGACTGGCTAAAATAGAAAATGAGAAGTCAGCTGCAAAGGAGAGTAAGAATAACCCTAAAATATTTTTTAAATATGTTAATGTCAATAAGGCGAGGAAGGAAGCTATAGCAACATTACAATGTGACACAGGCCATCGGATAATTAGTGACCAGGGAAAGGCAGATTAGCTAAATAGGTTATTTTCTTCGGTATACATAAGGGAGGTACCAGTGGTTGGGACACTGCAACATAGTGGGGCTACACTACCATCACCAAATAATTGGTTAACACAGGAAGTAATCCAAAAGAGGTTGGAATTTATTTTTTTTTATAAAGCCCCAGGTCCTGATGGAATACATCCAAGGGTACTGAGGGAACTGGGTTCTGTAATAGCCAAACCATTATATTTAATTTTTCAAGACTCACTCAACACAGGGTCTCTACCAGATGACTGGAGAAAAGCTGATGTAATACCTATATTTAAGAAGGGAGCAAAAGCAAATCCGGGGAATTATAGACCAGTGAGCCTCACTTCTGTAGTGGAGCTTTTAGAAGGGTTAATAAGGAATAATATACAAGAATATGTCTATTTGAACAGGATTATAGGTAGGAGTCAACATGGGTTTATGAGGGATAGGTCATGTCAGACCAATCTAATTAGTTTCTATGAGGAGGTTAGTAGGAACTTGGATCAGGGCAACTCAGTGGATGTAGTCTTTTTGCAAAGGCTTTGGATAGAGTACCAGGTGTCTATTGCAGTTAAAATCTGCTCATGGATCGAGAGCTGGCTAAAAGACAGAAAGAAAATGGTAATGGAAACATACTCCGATTGGACTTATGTGGTAAGTGGGGTTCCTCAGGGTTCAGTATTAGTTCCTCTCCTTTTTAACATATTTATTAACGACTTAGAAGTAGGACTCGAAAGTAGTGTCTCCATTTTTGCTGATGACACTAAGTTGTGCAAGGTAATTAAATCAGATAATGATGTACTTTCCCTCCAAAGGGATTTGCATAAATTAGAGAAATGGGCAACTAAATGGCAGATGAGATTTAATAGGAGTACATGTAAACTTATGCATCTGGGAAGGAAAAATAGCCATGCAATCTACAAACTTAATGGAGCAAATGTAGGGGTATCA
Organism: Discoglossus pictus; assembly: GCA_027410445.1. Taxonomy (NCBI): domain Eukaryota; kingdom Metazoa; phylum Chordata; class Amphibia; order Anura; family Alytidae; genus Discoglossus; species Discoglossus pictus. The sequence continues at coordinate 97,612,740 of CM050172.1, forward strand.
GATATTGAAAGGGATTTGGGATTACTTGTGGACAACCACCTAGGTAACAGCGCTCAAAGCCAAGCAGCAGCTGCAAAGTCAAGAAACATATTAGCATCTATTAAGAAGGGTATAGAAGCAAGAGAAGCAAATATAATTCTGCCACTATACAAATCTCTAGTACGCCATCAATCTTGGGCACCACTTCATAAAAAGGACATTTTAGAGCTGGACAAGGTACAGGGGAGGGCAACAAAACTAATAAGGGGAATGGAGGGGCTAAGTTGTGAAGAAAGACTAACCAAATTAAACTTATTTTCTCTAGAAAAAAATGCATATAAGAGGAGATATGATTACCTTATATAAATATATACAGGGTCAGTATTTTGTGCCAAAAGGTTTTCAACTGACAAGAGGACATTCTTTGAGATTAAAGGAAAAATATGTCTATATAGTAATGGTGGTTAATATGTGGAATTCTCTACCAAAGGAGGTGGTGACAGCAAATTTGATAGATAACTTTAAAAAGGGGTTAGATCTATTTTTTAATAACTAGGGCATTTAAGGTTATCCTATATAAGTAGTGAAAGGATTATTAATCCAGGGAGAAATTAGATAGTCAGTATCTGCGGCCGGGAAGACATTTTGCTTTTTTTCTACCTTATGAGACAATTGGCAAAGTTTTAATGTTTTTTTTCTGTTTGCCTTCCTCTGGATCAATGAAAAAACATTAACAAATAATCCACATATTTAAAGGATCAGAAGTGATCTAGAAAGGTTGAACTTGATGGACTAAAAGTCTTTATTCAACCTCAAATACTGTGTAACTATCTTTGATTCTTTTCTAACCGTCTATAATACAAATTAAATACGGCTGAATTCACTGCAGAATAAACTGCTTTGAATGCCAATGTACTTACAGGGAAAAATACTGATGGACCTAATCAATTTGAGCAATCCAATTGGTCTTATAAGTTTTTGAAATAAAAATGATCAAGGTGACATCTTAAATGAAACATTCTGATTGGCTAAAATATGATTGGCATCCGTTTCAGTCAATCAGGATGTGTAAAAAAATATATTTTACCCACAGAAAGCATGCCAATGGCCATTTGGGGTGGGGGAGCCCCTCTTCCAAAATTAAGTCTAAATATTTCAGACATGTTTTACTGTAGAAAACATTGCTAGTACAATCCATCGTCAATTTGTAATGCTTTTTAAAATGAAATCCCTTTTGGGATGACAAAGTCACTTTAAATTAAAGTGACTCTCCATACAATTCAGTGTTGCTTTCATGTTATTGTTCTGAATGTAATATGATTTATTTTGCACATATAAAAGAACATTTAGGACTAAACTGGCCCTTTAAGTTGGCCCTTTAATGTGAGTCAGCTACCTGTGATGCAGGTGGTGCAATGCACCAGGGCCCTCCTCTAAAAGGGTAAAGGGTCTTGGGGAGGGGTACTGTTAAGGTAAAAGGTCATAGGTAGGATTGCTGTTATGGGAAAGGGTCTTGGAGAAGGGTGCTGTTATGGGAAAGCGTCTTAGGTAGGGGCGGTTATGCGAAAGGATCTTGGGGAGGGGTACTGTTAAGGTAAGAGGTCTTAGGGAGGATTGCTGTTATGGGAAAGGGTCTGTGGAGGGGTGTTGTTATGTAAAGGGTCTTAGGTAGGGGTGCTGTTATGGGAAAGGGTCTTGTGGATGGGTGCTGTTATGGGAAAGGGTCTTGGAGAGGGGTACTGATATGGGCAAGAGTTTTAAGGGAGGGTGCGGTTATGGGAAAGGGTCTTGGGGAGGGGTGCTGTTATGGGAAAGGGTCTTAGGGAGGTGTGCTGTTATGGGAAAGGGTCTTTGAGAGGGGTGCTGTTATAGGCAAGTTTTGGGGAAGGTGCGGTTATGGGAAAGGGTCTTAGGTAGGAGTGCTGTTATGGGAAAGGGTCTTGGGGAGGGGTGCTGTTATGGGGAAGGGTCTTGTAGAGGGATGCTGTTATGGGCAAAAGTTTTGGGGAGGGTGCGGTTATGGGATAGTGTTTTAGGTAGGGGTGCTGTTACGAGAAAGGGTTTTTGGGAGGGGCACTTTTAGAGGAAAGGGTATTGGGGTTGGTAACTGCTATGGGATGGGGTCTTGGGGAGGGAAGCTGCTATGGGAAATGGTCTTGGGGATGGGAACTGCTATAGGATGGGGTCTTAGGGAGTGGTGCTATTGTGGTAATGGGTCTTGGTGAGGGGTGATGTCATGGGAAGGGATCTAGGGGAGGGGAGCTGCTATGGGATGGGATCTTGGGAGTGGTTGTGGGAAGGGGTCTTGGTGAGGGGTGCTGTTATAAGAAGGGATCTTGGGGAGGGGAGCTGCTATAGATAGGATCTTGGCAATGTATGCTGTTATGGAAAGGGGTCTTGAGGAGGGGAGCTGCTATGGGATGGGATCTTGGGGAGGGGTGCTGTTATGGAAAGGGGTCTTGGGAGGGATGCTGTTATAAGAAGGGATCTTGGGGTGGGGAGCTGCTATGGGATGGGATCTTGTGGAGGGGTGCTGCTATGGAATGGGATCTTGGGGAGGGGTGCTGTTATAAGAAGGGATCTTGGGGAGGGGAGCTGCTATGGAATGGGATCTTGGGGAGGGGTGCTGTTATAAGAAGGGATCAAGGGGAGGGATGCTGTTATGGGAAATGGTCTTGGGGATGGGAGCTGCTATAGGATGGGGTCTTAGGGAGTGGTGCTATTGTGGTAATGGGTCTTGGTGAGGGGTGATGTCATGGGAAGGGATCTAGGGGAGGGGAGCTGCTATGGGATGGGATCTTGGGAGTGGTTGTGGGAAGGGGTCTTGGTGAGGGGAGCTGCTATAGATAGGATCTTGGCGAGGGGTGCGGTTATAAAAAGGGATCTTGGGGACGGGAGCTGTTATGGAAAGGGGTCTTGGGAGGGATGCTGTTTTAAGAAGGGATCTTGGGGAGGGGAGCTGCTATGGGATGGGATCTTGGGGTGGGGAGCTGCTATGGGATGGGATCTTGGGGAGGGGTGCTGCTATGGAATGGGATCTTGGGGGGGTGCTGTTATAAGAAGGGATCTTGGGGAGGGCTGCTGTTATAAGAAGGGATCTTGGGAGGGGTGCTGCTATGGGATAGGATCTTGGGGAGGGGTGCTGTTATGGAAAGGGGTCTTGGGAGGGGTGCTATTATGGGAAGGGGTCCTCAATTCTCTAGCTCCGCTACTGACATGAGTTATTGTTCTATGTTATTTATATAGTTCTGACCTGATATTGAACGTCTACTTGTCAGATTCATGTAAACATCGTCTCACGTGTTTAACGTAAACAATCCTAATTACCATATAAAATAACGAGCCACTTCTACAGTTTTGATATGAAATAAGTCGAATTTCAACGTTTTTTTTTCTTTTTTGCTGCAAAATCAGCAAATGACACCAAGATGGGATCAGTAAATCTTGAGATGTTAATTATTCCCGATCCCTTCTTGTCAATTTGTGTTTCTCGGTTCCTTGCCATAAAATACTTTGCGAATCACTAGAAACCTAATTACAGATATTAGACAGGTGCATTAAGCCGGGATCCGTAGATCATTTCTTAGCCCATAAATAAAATATGAGGAAACAATTAGGAGCAACTTACAACACAAACAACAGAAACAGAAACACTGCAATGGTATAATTATATGTTTGCAGAATCAAGTCAGCAGTTTTGCTAACTTTCTTATAATAAGATTACAGGAGACGAGCAGAAGAGCTTACTTCAGCGTTTATGAAGGATGTAAGCAATTTTAAATTGCTCTTTGTCTCCTGAGACGGAGTGAAAATAATTCTAATAAAGTGTAATAAAAAGCATTTCTTAAATGAAAAAAAAAAAATATTTCATTTGTGTGGGTATTTAGCATGCTTAATTACAGTAGTCAAAGGGTTAAAGGGATATGGAAGGTTCCCTGTTTTTAATATTGAAATAAACTCCCGAAGTGCTTGTTCGCAGATCAAAACATCATTTTATTCACAAGTGATTTACAAATTCTGTTCTTCCAAAAAGTCCCTGATAAGGTCTGCCCCCAGAAGCTCATTCATACAGTATTTCTATTGGTAATAGAATTACTAGCAAATCACAGACTGTTTCTCAACAGCATGTGATTGTTTAATACATCTCGTACTTCAAACACTGTGCATGAGTTACAGGGGGAAGACCTTTGTTGGGACTGTTTGGAAGGTTTCAGTGAGTAAAAACAAAGTGTTTAAGCACTTGTTAATAAAATGATGTTTATATAAGCAATGTCATTGCTTTATGGTCTATGGCAGGGGTGGGCAAGCTCGGTTCTGGAGGGTCACATACAAGCCTGGATTTGATGATATCCCTGCTTAGAAGTACTTCTTAATAAAATAAAGTACATATCAGTAAATCGATACCCAAGGATATTATATACAGTGTGTGTGTGTGGGGGGGGGGAGTATTTGATCCCCTTCTGATTGTGAACGTTTGTCCACTGACAAAGAAATGATCAGTCTATCATATTAATGGTCGGTGTATTTTAACAGTGATAGACAGAATAACAAAAAACAAGACAAACGCATGTCAAAAAAGTTATAAATTGATTTGCAGGTCAATGAGGGAAATAAGTATTTGACCCCCTTCGTCTTAGTACTTGGTGGCAAAACCCTTGTTGGCAATCGCAGCGGTCAGACGTGTCTTGTAGTTGGCCACCAGGTTTGCCCACATCTCAGGAGGGATTTTGTCCCACTCCTCTTTGTAGATCCTCACAAAGTGATTAAAGTTTCGAGGCTGATGTCTGGCAACTTGAACCTTCAGCGTCCTCCACAGATTTTCTATGGGATTAAGGTCTGGAGACTGGCTAGGCCACTTCAGGACTGCAATGTGCTTCTTCTTGAGCCACTCCTTTGTTGCCTTGGCTGTGTGTTTTGGGTCATTATCATGCTGGAATATCCATCCACAAACCATTTTCAATGCCCTGGCTGAGGGAAGGAGGTTCTCACCCAAGATTTGATGGTACATGGCCCCGTCCATTGTCCCTTTGATGCAGTTGACCTGCCCCCTTAGCAGAAAAACACCCCAAAGGCATAATGTTTCCACCTCAATGTTTGATGGTGGGGATGGTGTTCTTGGGGTTATGGGCAGCATTCCTCCTCCTCCAAACACGGCGAGTTGATGCCAAAGAGCTCGATTTTGGTCTCATCTGACCACAACACTTTCACCCAGTTCTCCTCTGAATCATTCAGATGTCCATTGGAAGACTTCAGAGGGACTGTACATGTGCTTTCTTGAGCAGGGGACCTTGCAGGCGCTGCAGGATTTCAGTCCTTCATGTCATAGTGTGTTACCAATTGTTTTCTTGGTGACTATGGTCCCAGCTGCCTTGAGATCTTTAACAGGATCCTCCCGTGTAGTTCTGGGCTGATTCCTCACCATTCTCATGATCATTGAAACTCCACGAGGTGAGATCTTGCATGGAGCACCAGACCGAGGGAGACTGGCAGTTATTTTGTGTTTCTTCCATATGCGAATAATCCCACCAACTTTTGTCACCTTCTCACCAAGCTGCTTGGTGATGGTCTTGTAGCCTTTTCCAGCCTTGTCCCTGACATCCTTGGACAGCTCTTTGGTCTCGGCCATGGTGTAGAGTTTGGAATCTGATTGATTGCTTTTGTGGACAGGTGTCTTTTATACAGGTAACGAGCTGAGATTAGGAGCACTCCCTTTAAGAGAGTGCTCCTAATCTCAGCTTGTTACCTGTATAAAAGACACCCGGGAGCCAGAAATCTTTCTGATTGATAGGGGATCAAATACTTATTTCCCTCATTGACCTGGAAATCAATTTATAACTTTTTTGACATGCGTTTTTCTTTTTTTTTTTGTTATTCTGTCTCTCGCTCCTAAACTACATATACCATTAAAATTATAGACTGATCATTTCTTTGTCAGTGAACAAGCGTTCAAAATCAGCAGGGGATCAAATACTTTTCCCCCCACTGTACCTAGTAACATCCAGGACTGGTCCATATCCCTTTATAGTAACTTTAATCTTGTTTGTATTTTACAGACCTCCGTTTTCCTTACAAATTATAGAAAAATGTCTATAATGTTTAGAACATGTTTGTTTAAGGCCCATTCCAGTTCAAGTAAAAAATACACTTGTTTGCCAGACTAACAATATTAGCAGCTGTGTAAATCATGGACACAAAACATTTTTATGGAAAATCTGATTTTTTGAAGACTCTGTAGATGAGTATAGGAATCCATTAAGTGTTAGTATAGGAAACCATCATGAGAGCTGGATGGTGGGGCGGGTGTTTGTAGTTATCTGGTGTGAGAGGTCGGAACAGGCAGAAGTCTATAGTTTTCATTTGATAACTAGCTAAGATTAAAATTAACACCAAACTTTCCCCTGCTCACTGGCCCAGAGGCCGGACTGTGCATCATTCAATGCAGTCACAGCTCTCCAAAAACACTCCCCTCTCACACACAATTTCCATCAATGTATCCGGGATTCCTCTGGGGTTCTTTAGAGGCATCAAATTGTATTTTTTTCTAATTTCTGGGAAGATATGGGAGAAACTTTCAAAAATATAAAAAATTTTATTAAAGCTCGAGGGAAGTGTCTTTCAGAAAAAAAGAGGAAATCAAAAGCAAGAGGTCATGAATTGAAATTGGAAGATTTAAGGGTTACATAGATCTTCTATCATGGTCAAGAATTCGAGGAGGGGGGTTGAGGATGGGGGGTTGAGGATGAGGGGGTTGAGGAGGGAGGATGAGGAGTGAGGTTGAGGATGAGGAGTGGGGTTGAGGAGGGAGGTTGGGAATGAGGAGGGAGGTTGAGGAGGGAGGTTGAGAATGAGGAGGGGGGTTGAGGAGGGTGATAAGGGAGGGGGGAAGAGACACAGGGAAGGGAGAGGGGGGAAGAGACACAGGGAAGGGAGAGGGGAGAAGAGACACAGGAAAGGGAGAGGGGAGAAGAGACACGGGAGAGAGAGGGGGGACACAGAGGGCACAAGAGGGACAAAGGTGGAAGCACATTTCCCACCCTCGGCTTATACTCAAGTCATTCATTTTACCCAGTATTTTGTGGTAAAATGGGTGCCTCGGCTTATATTCGGGTCGGCTTATACTCGAGTATATACGGTAATAGTAGCAAAGTGTCTGTCTGATGAGGCTTTGAAAGTAGCGCAAGAAAGAAGGAAAGGGAAAAGGTAGTGGAGATAAGAAAATATTTGTCCAACTGACTGCAGAAATCCAGAGGATAGCAAGAAGAGACAAGGAGACGTTCTACAATGAGCGATGTAAAGAGATAGAAGAAGATAACAGCAATGGAAAGTTAAGAGATCTCTTCAAGAAAATTGGGGAACGTAAGGATACATATCATGCCAAAGTTGGAGTGATAATAGACAAAACTAATAGGACCTTGACAGAAGCAGATTAAATAAAGCAGAGTTGGCATGAATACACTGAGAATCTATACAGGAAGGACCTTATCAGGCTTGATAACCTAAATAGTTTGTCCAATGGCACAAGGTGGCGCGACTTTAAGGGGTGCCATTCATGCACGGCGACGCATAGACGCTGACGCATGCGCACACACACCAAAGTGCGCCCATAAATATCGTGGCACAACATCAGCACGGCCCTCACAGTGACACAGAGACTGTCGGTGTCACTCTCCATTCTGCCTCTCATCTCCCTACAACCCTACAACAAATCTTCTAGGTTTATCAATTTACCACCATTTTTTTTTTGTTTTGTCAGTAAATCTCCAATCTGTGGCTCTACCATAAAATCAGTATTTTCAATACAACTGGAAAAGAGTAATCACTAAAATATTATTGGTCTCAGGGGCATAGGAACTGGGAGGGATGGGGGGAAGGGTAAAATCTCTCTCAGATTATATGAAAAAGAAATTTTTTCCCATGAAAGCTTTGACCCATAATTTTAGACATTCAAATGTGAACACAATTACTATTATAGAAGTAGTACTATTTACATACTCTCTCTCTCTCTCTCTCTCTCTCTCTCTCTCTCTCTCTCTCTCTGTGTAATGCAGCGGGCATAAGCTTAAAGGAAGCCATGTTTGAATTGGTTTATGGATTGAAGAGCGAGGCATTTGTAGGCACATTTGGTTGTCCAAGCTCAGCTTCCCTGAATGCAGTGTAATAACTGTTTTTCTCGAAATTCTGTCCTGGAAAACAGGTATTTAACTTGTTTTCGACATTCAAATGTAAACACAGATGTAATATTTATATACCATATATATATAAATATATATATATATATATATATATATATGTATATATATATTATGTTTGAAATTGGATTAAAAAGCAATGCCTTTGTGGGCACATTTGCGTGTCCCTGCCAAGAATCCCAGAATGCAGTGCAATAACTTATTTCAGACATTCAAATGTGAACAAAATGTATTTACTGTATGTACTGTATATATGTATATATCATTGAAGAGTGAAACAGCCGTGAATGTCCAGTAATATTGTAATTTAGTAATTATTAATCTATATATATAGAGAGATTAGTAATGAGTATTGCAGTACTGTATATTATGATAAATTTTGCATTAGACGTCTTATTTAGAGTGACAAGCTTTCGTCAGGTTCATCCTCTCTTTATCAAGTCTGAAGCAATACTAACATACATAATAAGTTGTTGCGTAGATATATGTCCATTTGTCATCCACTCAGAATAAATGAATAGGGGACACAAAAAATGGCAAAATTAATTTGAATCATGCATTGCCAGATTTGACCACTAGGAGCAGCATGTGTTTCCCATGAAATCTTTGACCCATAAAAGCTTTGTATGTATATATATATATATATATATATATATATATATACAATAGGTTGGTATATATATACACACTCTTCTCAGTTACATAACCTCTTTTATTTAGAGGTTATAACCTCTGTTTATTGTTTGCAACTCCTTGATAGAATAGAAGCTCTAGGAATAAAAGCCAATCCACTTCATGGTCCACGGGAGGAATCCAGTAGCCAAGGGAGAAGGATTCCAGAGCTGAATTGGACACCCTCCCCTGACTTGTGACAACAACATTTTTTGATAATGAACTGATTTAGATCCCATGGTTTAAATAGTTCTGAAAAGATAATTATAATAATAAATCAAGCTACATTTATAATTAAAAAGTTATTTTATGTTTGTAAAACTTCTACCAAAAATATTAATTTGAAAGGAAATCCGGTTGACAAAAATATGTTATAAGAGATTGACGAAGCAAAGTTTTCTTTATTTTCAAAGTAAACCTTTTTCCAAACTCAACTCCTTTACTGTATTTTGTGATAAATAACAGCAAATACACCTGGTCCACAAGAGTCAGTATCCATATGTAAGGTCAATCTGATATTTTCTCTCACATAGAGATCTTAATTGCACATTCCCAAAGCTTCATCAATCATACAAGCCCTCTTTAATGATACTCGTTGTTAAGTTAACTGATGATATCAGTTTTAGACAGTCTGTTAGGAGAAGACGCACCGTTTTATAAGAAGCAACGGTAAACACAACATTAAAAAGAGATTTATACTGAATACAACTGGCCATAGCAATTTAATGATAAGTTACAATAGTAAGGTCTGTTTTGGATGAAGATCTCCGCTCCATGGACTCTATATAGGAACGGGTGGTATAATTGGTATCTGTGTTTATCCTTAACTGTATCAGTCCAAAGCAAGAGTCTCCATGACCCTATGGCTCCCAGGCACATCTATCAGATACTGCCCCTCTGAGATCGTTTAAGCTCATGTTCAATGTTTCAATGACGCATCTATCCATCTCTGCCGTCTACTTCTTTGAGTGCCTTCAATTTTTTAAATTTTTACCAGCATCAGAGTCTTTTCTAGGGAATCCTGTCTTCTCATACAGTTTTCCTTCCACTTGAGTTAGCCTATGGGATCTATAAACATGTTCATTGGTAATACAGTGAAGGTATAATTAAATATCCCCCCCCCCCCCCCTCAACACACACACACACATTGCACCCATGGCGCAGCCCATCTTTTTCATCATTGGCGGGGGAACATATTGTAACCATAGCTTTGTACGTCCCGCAATGTGCAGTTAGGGGTGGGCGATGATTATTTTTTTTAATTGCAATTAATCACAGTTATTGATGTTGGAGTACTGGGCTCCCACTGGTTCACTGCAAATTCCTTCCTTTTTGTTTTTTTATAGATGTGGTCATCCATTGATTGAATTATTTTAGATCAAAGCTCCCGTCCAATCTCATAATCTATATTAGGGTTGGGCGTTGAATAGTTTTTTTTAATTGCATAGGTTGTTATAGGTTCAGCCTTTTGTTGAGGTCCACTGTCCATCCATCCCAAAGCATAACATATTCCAACAATTTGTTTGTACCAATCTGAACTTATTAAACCATTTAGGTAAGTACAACACAGGCTGAAGTCTTCTTCTGTGTAATAATGCTCTTTGATCTTGATATATTTAGATATTAAATAGTTTTTGCAGTTGTAACACTGCACATATAGAGCAGTACGCACTAGCCAATAATAATATTCAATTAATCACAATAAAATGTAGTTGGAATACTGGACTCCCACAGATTCAATGCAAGTTCTGGTCACAAATTGGTTATCTTCTTTTATGTCTCACTTTGATAGCTCCTGTCCAATCTCATAATCTATAATAAGGGTGGGGGCAGGGGCATAGGAACTGGGGAGGGGATAAATCCCCCCCCCTGGTATTTTATGAATAGGGGACACAAAAAATAGCAACATTAAACTTAATACTGCATTAACAGATTTTGCCACTAGACGATATGGAGCAGTATGTCTTTCCCATGAAAGCTTTGACCCATAATTTATCTTTTATATATATACTAGCGACTTGCCCGTCAAAAATGACCACAATAAAATTGTAAGGCAGGTAATGCTGTTTGGTCCAGACATTAATTTTGTTGGGCAGACTCATACAGGGACTATTTATTTGATTTTAGGCAGTAAAAACATAGCTTATAAGCACTTCTTAATTAAGCAAATTACAAAAAAAGTGGATAAGTATATAGGTATATTATATATATAGCACAATCGGGAAACCTTCCATATCCTTTTAGTTGTTACTACTGTGCTGCCCATATATAGATAACCACAGTCACCCATTTGATTAACAGTAAAGTAGTACTTGGTGGTCCAGTGGTTAGGATTCAGTCCTTTCACCCTTTCAACCTGGGTTCGATTCCAGTCAGGGAACCAAAAGGTCACACCACCCTGAAGCCAAGCAGGCTTGGGCCTGATCAGTACTTTGCATGGGAGACCACCTAGGAATACCATGAGCTTTATGCTGTCCCCCACTAGAGAAGGAACTGGCAACCCACTCCAGTATCTCTGCCATGAATATCAAGTGGATCGGCATGGTGTTTTTTGCTGTCCATAAGGTTATGCATGGAAATCTGTTATTGCCATATGTGAATTCATTACTACTTTTTTCTTATTGTAATTGCCAATTATCCTTTAAATTACCAAATGTCCAGTAAAGACAGTTTCCAGGTTGTAGGCAATACTTAGTTATACTTCACTTATCAATGGTACTTCAGTTTTTTATACTGGAGTACTAAAATTAGTGATAATAACCTAGTTAATGACAATAAATGGAATTTTTTTAACTACAAATATTTAACGTTCCATTAACAATTGGTGGGATGGGACCACTTTATTCACCAGCATTAGATGTGGACATGATCAATTGTGAATAATCAAGTTAATGGCAGATTTTTTTTCTCACAATTAATAGTGATTTATGCTCATCCTTAATTTATACATTGATCTTATAAATAGAGGAAAGGAGCAGCAATGGCCGGCTTTGGAAAGTATTGATAGTCTGTTTTAATACAATAGTGTTCCTCTACATTTGACCCCCTAGGTCAACGTCTTGCTGGTCTAGTCTCTCATTCCTAGACGTCTCACATATTGCTCTATTCACCTTCATCATGCATGACCCCACTGTACACAGAATAATGTCCGACAGCCATGTGGGATCATACCTTCCCAAGAACAATCAGTCCTAAAGTACAATGAACCGTAACCATGTTGTAATCATGACCCAACCAAATAAATACACAGTGCTCAGATGGTGTAAAGCAGGCCAAAGTACATATTATTTGCAGTAGTGCTTAGGACAATGAGAGATGTGTGGATGGGTACAGCTATTAACTGCATTATTAAATTAGATTTTCTGGCTAAAGCTTTACTTAGCTCCTTTTTGCACATGCATTTTTAATTTTAGTAAATTATAAACTGAAAAAAAAGATTTAACATGAAAAAAAGATTTCACTGGCCCTTTAAAAGCCACCTAACAAGAGAAGATGGGTGTTCTAATTAGGTAATGATCTTTAATTATTATTATTATTATTATTATTATTATTATTATTAGCTTTTATTTGTAACACGTTAACATATTCTGTAGCGATTTAATAACATTTCTATTCAACTATTTAGCAAAGCCATATTCAGTATTAAACTTACTTGCAAACATCAAACTGTAAACCTCAACTGTGACACAAGTTTGCGTCCAATTTAACACACCTCCAGGTAATGAAAAAGATCTGCTGCTAGCAAAATATATTTGTGCCTAACTAATTAGGGCTGCCTCACAGCCAGATTTACTCCCACGCTTTAGGGATGGAGGCAAGCAGCTCAGATGGAGCTTAGAAGTTGATGTTTGACAGTAATTCTATAATATTGAATATTTGTTTTCTGAATAATTTAGTAAGAATTGTATTAAAGATCAGCACCTGTTTAAAACATCTAATTCATGTCATTTGGGGATATAACAGCAATTATAATGTAAACATGGCTCCCGTTAGTGCCCCTGGCTAAGGAGAGCCAGGTTGGCATAGCATCTGCCCGGACCCTGAGCATAAGCTCAAAGCCTAAATGATAAAGCACAGAAAGCAGGGTGTGGTTCATCTCCGCCTAGGCCAGACTAGCAATCTATGATGGAATTAATTAGTGTAAGAGAGAGTCGGGGAGCATGGCTCCGACATTGCTTTGGCTGTGATGGCACCGGCCCACACTTCAGCCACTATACTATACTTCTCCAATTATAAGGTTGTATGAAAGAAAGCTCCTTGTCAACCGTCAAACCCTGTAATGGCGCATGAGGCTTGTTTATTTACACAACAATTGTGCAATAATCATCGCTATCACTTCCTGTTTTGAAAGAAACCTCCCTACATTTGTACGCCTATGTACTTCCCTTTCCTACTGCCTTCTTCCAAGGCCAATAGCCCCTTCCTTTTATAACTTAATTGTATGGGCAGTGTCCAAAGTGACTTGCTGCTTCCATTCCCTGAAAGTATTACCATCATTTATATTTGCCATAAATTATTATTATTACGTATTATTATTATTACGGATGTGAGAGCTGGACCATAAAGAAATCTGAGCGCTGTAGAATTGAGGCCTTTGAATTGTGGTGTTGGAGAAGACTGCTTAGAGTCCCTTGTACTGCAAGAAGATCCAATAAATCAATACTTCAGGAAATTAAGATGAACTGTTCACTAAAAAGGTATGATCATGAGGCTGAAGCTTAAATATTTTGTCCATATCATGAGACGGCAGGATTCCCTAGAGAAGACTCTGATGCTGGGAAAGATTGAAGGCACAAGAAGAAGGGGATGACAGAGGCGGAGATGGATAGATGAAGTAAATGAAGCAATGAACATGAACTTGATGGAGCTCAGAGGGGCAGTGACTGAGAGAGGCACCTGGCACGAAGAGTTGGACGCAACTGAACAACTAAACAATAACGACATAGTGCTCCATTCCAATGCTCTTGTAAGAATAATCAGAGTAAAGTGTACTCGTAATTCACTTCCGTATTATCACATCACACACCTAAGTTTGGAAATGTCATCCAATAGCATGTAATGTTGCTAATATCATAAGCCCAGAGTATCTGATATTCTGAAAATCGCTATTACATTCATCACAGGCAGGAAAATAGGCCTCCAAGAAGCCAGGATTGCTGTTTAAAGAGCCAGTACTGCCAGACATCTGCTTTTAAAGAGGAAAATAGTAAATCAGGGGTAACATAGAAAGCGTTATCATAGCCAAAATGTGGCATTCTAAAATACATAATGGGCTAGTATGACTTGTGAGTCTGCAACACCTATGAACATCATCTATTGTCAATAATACATGTCATTCGCACACACAAAAACTGCTATGGTAATCCTGACAACACATGAGAGGTTAACACAAATCAGTAAAGACACCTGGAATTAGGCAGGTAGTGTAAAGCGTGGCCTATAAACCACACGCAGCAGCACAGTCGTTGCTTATCTGAGTGCTGTGAGAGTGGAATAGTGAGACATAGAGACAAGTATAAAAGGCCCTGGGAAGATCTTGCAAAATGCCGGGAAATTTTGAAAATCTCCAAAGAGGTTGGTGGGGACTTCCAATATTTCATTAAAACTAGTGGTGGAGCTAGGGAATGGAGGGCTCTGGTGCAAAATAATTTGAAGGGCCCCCTACACATCTCTATACATCCCGCAAATGCATGGGTGTAGGAATTGGTGGGGGGGGGGGGGGGGGGGACAAACCCCTCCCCCCAGATTTTTCAATGTGTATATTTGTGTAGAGAAGCAGTTGTGTGATATTTTTATTTTATACGCGGTACCTCCCCCAGTTTCTCTTTGGCTCCTACACCCATGCGACAGAGGTCAATACAAGTGCCCAAAATATATGTATAGTTGGCCAGATCACCCATACAGTGATCAGATCACCTTTCTCTAAAAACAAGTATCTTCCTTTCTCTATTAAATTAGCAGGAGTGCAGATAGCAGAGGGCCCCTACCCTGCTGTGGATCCCGGTGCTTTGAACCTGATGCACCGTCAGTAGATCCACCACTGCCTTCTGTGTACTTGCAAGCTAGTTGTCCTAGTAGTGAAACTTTCAGGAGGTGATGTGATACAGTCGAGAATTGCAAACACAAAGTTTCCAGAGTAAGTATTATCTCGGATGTTACTGGACTAATGTAATGGAGGCCATATTATTTAATTTTATATATATATATATATATATATATATATATATATATATATATATATATATATATAAATATATATATATATATATAATATATATATATATATATATATTTACCTAGTAGATGGGGCGATGGGGCAGTGTAAATATACATATTTTAAACCAGCTATGCAAATACAGAATGAATGAATCAGAGTTACTGCTGGTGCAGTAGGTGCAAAGCACCATGGTCAACAACTGGAAGAGGCCCTTCTGGCAAATTATTAGATGAGGATGGCAAATAATTTCCTTATAGAAAGGTGATCTGATTACCAGCTGACCATCTACCTATAATTTTAGCTTATTTATTGACCTCAAGGGGTGTATAGAGAAGTTGCAAGGGGGCCCGCCACTGCGAGTACCTCCTTAGTTTTAAATAGCAAGTCACCAAATATTATTAAACGACTTACAGAAATGTAGATAGGAAAATATCTGTACAGAAAAGTCAATTGCATGCTTATCTAATCACTTTAAGAAGCTTCAGGGGCCATGCAGTACCTCCCTCTTCCCAGAAATCCTCCAAGGCACTCCATGAATGCATTACACATTGTATTGATTGAAGGTAATAAGTGCCTAAATGATTTGATGCGAGCCATGGAAATTATGAAGGGTAATCGCAAAATGCAGCATGAAGGGAAAAAGCTGTTTCATTTCGGGATGTATTTCACCAATCCAACTCCCTCTTAGGAATTTAACAAACAGGCGTAAGTGCACTTAGCCTTTCTTGACATCTGTTGAAATGATATCTGCCTGTACGGGGGGATTGGTCTGGGGGATTGGCAGAATCGGCGAGGCGCAAAAAAAAACCTGTAAAATACATTAGCAGTCTGAGGTTAAACTGTGTTGATTACTATTTCTCTAAATGAATCCAGACTGCAACTTAATGAAGCTGGCTACTATAAGATCAGTCCCAAAAAAAACAAATAAATCAAAGATAATCAATTATAAATGTTTGTTGGAACCTGGAAGTGTCTTGTAATCAGCCATTGGTGCTCACTATATAAATCCAGTCCCACTTTATGGCGGTTTTATGAGACATTATGAAATGTTATGAAACTGTATCTCTCTTAGGTACACAACAGAAAGTGCGCCGGTCCATTTGGCGGGGGCTGGAGACTTACCGTCTCGCTTCAAGAACGATGCCGCATATGTGCCTATGTTTTCATTGTACCAATATTTCAAGAAGAGAACAAATCAGTTTATCATTTTTACAAGATGTGATAGCGTTCAATCACCACTGCATAAAATATCAGAAGATCTTTCCCAAGTTATAAATACTGCCATTCAATCATTTTTCATTTGTCTACTTGGCGGTTACTCTACAAAAAATACTAGCACAGGGTATGTAAATTATTTACCTAAAAATAAAAGAGAAACGACTAATGCTGTTATTTAAAATTTTATCTCGAGCAGTGAAGGTAGAAAATATCATATAATAAAACCAGTAACGGAATAGCTATATTACTTGGGAAATGATAAACTTGTGATTATATACTACACTGGTACAAATTTAGAAATTTACAAAATACCAGATTAAAAAAAAGAGCATTTAATAAAAAAAATATATATATATATATTATTACTCAATCAATACTTCAGCCATCTACTTGGTCATTATGATAATAATAATAATAATAATAATAATAATAATAATAATAACAATAATAATAATAATAATAATGATAATTCTTATAATAATTATTATAATAATAATTACCATGATGCTAACAATATCAATAATAACTAATACTAATAATAAAAATAATAATAGTAATAATAAAAAACAATAATTCCAATAATAATAATAATAATAATGATAATAATAATTACAATAATTATAATAATAATAATATCAATAATAACACATAATAATAATAACAATAATGATAATGATAATAATAATAACAATAATTATAATAATATCAATAATAACAAATAATAATAATAACAATATTAATAATAATAATAATAATAACAATAATTATAACAATAATATCAATAATAGTAATATCAATATTGTTTTAATAATACAAAACATAAATTCACTGATAAATATTAGCTTAATATCTGGAATTTTTTATCTAAAAATACTAGAGCTGTTTTTCTTGTGCTTTGAAGGTAGAAAATATAATATAATAAAACCACTAAGGGAATAGCTATATTACGTGGGAAATGTTAAACTTGTGATTATATACTACACAAATTTAGAAATTTACAAAATACCAGATTAAAAAAAAGAACATAAAAAAAAAAAAGTCAATATTTTTACTTTATCAATACTTCAGCCATCTACTTGGTCATTATGATAATAATAATAATAATAATAATAATAATAATAATAATAATAATAATAGTAATAATAATGATAATAACAATGATAATAATAGTAATAATAATAATAACAATATTTCTAATAATAATAATGATAATAATAATTACAATAATTCTAATAATAATATCAATAATAACAAATAATAATAATAACAATAATAATAATAACAATAATTCTAATAATATAATGACATCCATAATAACAAATAATAATAATTACAACAATAATATTGATAATAATAATAATAATAACACTAATTATAGTAATAATATCAATACTAATAATAATAATAATAAAGTTGTAATAATACAAAACATAAATTCCCTGATAAATATTAGCTTAATATCTGCAATTTTGTATCTAAAAATACTAGAGCTGTTTTTCTTGTGCTTTGAAGTTAGAAAATATAATACAATAAAAATGTGCAAGAAATTTAATTTTAATTTAATTATTTGTAAAATGTTCTACTTGAGATATTACAAAAATATAAGCAAGTAGCAAGTAGAGATATTTAAAAAATGTAATTTACTTCTTAGACGCAGCCAATAGTAATCATGACATCAATGAAACATGGAAATTAGATGTAAATAATTAGTGCCAATAAGTAATATTTGCAGATGGGGCTCACAATCTAGCAATCAATAAAATACATTAGATCATCTGTTCTAGTCCATGTGGGTTTCATGATATGTATTAACCCCTTGAGTCCGGGATTGATATTACTCAGAAATACCAGTTAAAAATTATATTTTTTCATTGGATATTTGTGGGTTTGAGACTGCTCTAATGCCTTTCCATGCCTTCCGTGCTTTTTAAGTACAGTATTGTGTGTTTAATTGCTGTTACAGCTCTAATAAGTGTTTGGAAAAGCCTTTGTGAGTCCTATTTAGTACTCGTAATATTTTTAACAGAAACTTGATTCTTTTTTCAGTTGCGAGTCAGAGCTCAGGGTCTAATAGAATATAGATTTTGTGTAACTTTAGCTCTCATAATATTCAAGCTGTGCTAAAACCAAAGGAGTTCTAAACCCCAAAGTTGCGTCTTTGGCTGGCCCGTGGTGATTGTAGGCGGGGGACTCATAATCTGAGCTAATACAATATGTGGCAGTTTTAAGTGTGTATAAATGTATAATCTGGGCAATTGTCTTGGAATTGTCTTGAAGCATGTCTACAAAGCCCTGTGCACATCAATGGCACCATAGAAATAAAAACACATACATATATACAAAATATTATACATACTATAAAAGTACACTGTCATAGTTAATTAGATCCTTTGGGATAATTTATGCTTAAATTGATATCTAAACTGAGATTTTTAATAAAAACATACTGCAAAAATATTAATTTCTGTAACTTTCAGTCCTTCAATTTCTAGCACCTTTGCTGTGTTCTGTAACAATGTAACGCCTGTTATTTCCAACTAGCGACTTGCCGGTCAAAAATGACGGCAATAACATTTGAAGCCTTGCAATGCTGTTTGCCACACAATGCAAGGCTCTACCCCCTCTAACTTGCGGGCCTCGCGATGAGCGCCGAAAAACTCACAATGTTACAGACAAACTCTCTCACCTCTGTGTCTCTTACCCCCTCCCCTGTGTCTCTTCCCCCTCTCCCTCCCCTGTGTCTCTTCCCCCTCTCCCTCTCCTGTGTCTCTTCCCCCTCGCCCTCCCCTGTGTCTCTTCCCCCTCTCCCTCCCCTGTGTCTCTTCCCCCTCTCCCTCCCCTGTGTCTCTTCCCCTGTCTCCCCCCCTGTGTCTCTTCCCCCTCTCCCTCCCTTGTGTCTCTTTCCCCCCTTTCCCTCCCCTGTGTCTCTTCCCCCATCTCCCTCCCCTGTGTCTCCCCTCCTCCTGTGTCTCTTCCCCACCTGCCTCCCCTGTGTCTTTTGTTCAGGGATGGATTTTCCAAACATTCAATATTCCTTGTCAGTGATAAAATATACCAACTACAACAATTTATCATAAAAAATACTTTTTCTTTCAATGAATGTTTAATCAATACTCAGAGGCCTAATACATCCCTGCCTGAGACTATAAGGGCCTGTCTGAGCCTGAGCAAACCACTTTATACAGCTCTCTAATTAAAGTCTGTGCAGGCCTGATTAGGTCATTGTTTGGCATCTAAAGAGTGTGTCCACAAAGGGTGCTTATCTCCATCTACTATTAGGTACCCTTTGGGTGAGAGCGGCGCCTATCTTACATTTTGTTACCTTTATACTGAAATGAATTTGGAAGTTTTCAGGGTTTTCCTAGGAATATAATATCCCTGTGTATCTATTTACATTTATGTACTTTATGTTATTAAGAAGTGCATATAAGATCTGTTTTAAACCAAGCAAATAGTCCCTGTATGGGTCTGCCCTCTGCAACCTATGCAGATATAGAATTTGTAGGACGGAATGTGCAGTGTAGTGTCCTAGCCTATCAGG
>CM050172.1:97637555-97752555 GCA_027410445.1 Discoglossus pictus
AATGTTACAGTAAAAAGTACAGTTTCTTATAATTACTTAAAAGCACAATATGTCACAGTAAAAGTGAAAGCCTTTTAAGTTCTGACTAATCCTGGCAGCCCGACAAGATCATCTGAATAATACTAGGAAATTTCGGTGAAAGTGTAGAAGTTTTTTTCCAGTCCTTTCATAGATTACAGTATTTATTGAAGACATAAAGTCGTACTTGAGACACTTGATGTCAGGTAATAGACAGCCTTGGGACATCAACACAGGGCAGTGAGCCGAGGATGATGGACGGTCATTGGGAAGATGAGACGGTTCATTTTTACTTATCAAAAAGGTATTTAAAAATATAGAGAAGAAGGACTGAGAAAATGAGGAATATTCATTGAAAGTTAAAAAAAAAATATTTTATAAAGTTAAATGAAAGCTTAAAGGGACATGGTTGCTGAAAATACCTTTGGGCTCATTTGCATGTCTCCACCCAGTTTCCCAGAATACAGTGCAAACACTAGAGACTCTAGGTGAGAAATACTAATATGGAAGGAAAAAGATGCACTATTATGTAGGGTTACCCCCATTCTGGATGATGCTTAAACTACATTTTAGAGATATGCTCCACTTAAAGGTTCCCTGGTGGTCCAGTGGTTTGGATTTGGTGGTTTCACCACTGTGGGTTTGATTCCAGTAAGGGAGCCAAGGGGTCACACCACCGTGAAGGTATACAGGGTTGGGCCTCATCAATACTTGGATGGGTAAAATACCCCAGATTACCAGGAGCTGTATGCTGTGGCCCACTGGAGAAGGAACTGGCAACCCACTACAGTATCTCTGTCATGAATACCAAGTGGATCAGCATGGTGTGTGGTGGTGCATGAGGGTCAGACTCGACTAAGCAACACATGCACACACTTAAAAGGATATATAACATCCCTGTGTATCTATTTACTTTTATTACTTTATGTTATTAAGAAGGGCTTATCAGCTCTGGATTATCTGACTAAATCTGACAAACAGTTCCTAAAAGGTTTTCTCCTCTGCAGCTCATGAAGACCATGTTCTGTACTTCTTAGTACAGGGGGTGCAGAGTTTCAAACTAACCTAATCAGTGGCAACATGCTCCAACATCAGTGGCAACATGCTCCTTCTGCTATAATGTCTACCATTTTATTGTCTGCTGATTAACATCATGAGAGGGAGGACAATTTAAAGTGTCAGGTTTGTGATAAATGAAAATGGAACCCAGCGGTAAGGAGTTGTTGCATATAAAAGTAAAAAATGTAAAGAATATGTTCATTTTTATTTATTTATTTTATTTATTTATTCCTTTAGAAAAACATTTCCCTTATTAAGTCTGGTTATTCAATACACAATAGAGAAAACGCGGACCACAGTGGTTCTTTATATTCTAAACTAGTCATTTGCTTGTCATTAATAATGGGATAATATATTTTTTTTTCCACCCACCCCCTTCCCCTGTTTCTCTTACCCCCCTCTCCCTCCCCTGTGTCTGTATCCTCCCCCTTCCCCCCCTCTGTCTCTTTCCTCCCCCTTTCCCTTCCCTGTGTCTCTCCATCCTCTCCTGTGGATCTCACACAGGGGACTATGTCTCTTTCCCCCACTCTCTCCCCTGTATCTCTTCCCCCTCTCCTGTATCTCTTCCCCCCTCCTACCTCCCCTTTGTCTCTGCCCCCACTCTCTCCCCTGTATTTAGTCCCCCCTGACCTATATCTCTTCCCCCTGTCCCTTGTGTCTCCCCCTGTATCTCTTTGCCCCCTCCCCCTCTGTCTCCTTCCTCCCCCTTTCCCTCCCCTGTGTCTCTCCCCCTTCCCCTGTGGATCTCCCCCCTCCCCTGTGTCTCTCCCCCTCTCCTGTGGATCTCCCCCTCCCCTGTATCTCTTTCCCGTGTGTCTCCGCCCTTTGTCTCTGCCCCCCTCCTCTGTGTCTCTTTCCCCTACTCTCTCCCCTGTATCTATTCCCCCTCCCCTGTATCCCTTTCCCGTGTGTCTCTGCCCTGTGTCTCTGCCCCCCTCCCCTGTGTCTCATTCCCCTACTCTCTCCCCTGTATCTATTCCCTCTCCCCTGTATCTCTTTCCGTGTGTCTCCGCCCTTTGTCTCTGCCCCCTCCCCTGTGTCTCTTTCGCCCACTCTCTCCCCGTATCTATTCCCCCTCCCCTGTATCCCTTTCCCGTGTGTCTCTGCCCTGTGTCTCTGCCCCCCCCAGTGTCTCTTTCCCCTACTCTCTCCACTGTATCTATTCCCCCTCCCCTGTATCTCTTTCCCGTGTGTCTCCGCCCTTTATCTCTGCCCCCCTCCCCTGTGTCTCTTTCCCCCACTCTCTCCCCGTATCTATTCCCCCTCCCCTGTATCTCTTTCCCATGTGTCTCCGCCCTTTGTCTCTGCCCCCACTCTCTCCCCTGTATTTTGTCCCCTCCTCCCCTATATCTCATCCCCCCCTGTCTCTTTTGTCTCCCCCTATATCTCTGCCCCTCTCCCCTGTGTCTCTTTGCCCCCTCCCCTGTGTCTCTTTGCCCTCCCTCCTCTGTATCTTTTCCCCCCCTCCCTATGTCTCCTCCCTACCCTGTGTCTCTCTGCCCCCCTCCCCTGTGTCTTTCCCCTCCCTTCCCTGTATCTTTGCCACATCCTTATGGAGTGTTACACACTTTCATTTATCATATTATAGATAGTCTTCATAATTTGTGAAGATCCCTCTTAAAACAAGAAAAGTAAAAGCAGCTTTTCATTTGTTATCTATTATTCCTAAATATTTTTTTTTTTACTAAGTCATGGCTTTGATTATATTCCTTGTTCCTCAACAGAAAGAGTGTCTTGGAGATTGAGGAATTGTCCATTAATCCTGTTGACTTAAAGGGTTATGATATTTTTCTGACTTTTACTAGCTGTGTAACATCCCCGTGTATCTATTTACATTGTGTACTTTATTTTATCAAGACGCGCATATAAGCTCTGCTTAAAATCAAATAGTCCCTGTATGGGTCTGCCCTGTGTGGCTCATGAACACACAGACTGTAGTACTTGCTGTTAGAGATGTTGCGAAAAGTTCGCCGGCGGACTGTTCCCGGCGAACATAGCATGTTCGCGATCGCGGCGAACTGCGAACATATGCTATATTCGACCCGCCCCCTATACTTTATCATTGAGCAAACTTTGACCCTGCAACTCACAGTCAGCGGACACATTCCAGCCAATCAGCATCATACCCTGCCTTCCACACCCTTCTACCTCATGGACAGCAGCCATTTTGGAATCATAACTAACTTGCAGTCTTACTGAGAGGAGGCTGAGTGTAGGTGATACTGCATCAATAGGGAAAACCATAGCTAGGCTACTGTACACAGTGTGCAATACAGTCCTGTAGGACTCTTTTGATCTCTGCTGCAAGGACACCCCTGTGTCTCTTCCCCCCCTTATCATCATCCTCCCCTCACCTCAGCACCCAACCCTAACACCCCTCACACTTATCCCTAACACCTAACCCTAACATCCCTCACCCTAACACCTAACCCTAACACCCCTCACACTTATCCCTAACACCTAACCCTAACATCCCTCACCCTAACACCTAACCCTAACACCCCTTACACTTATCCCTAACACCCCTCACCCTAACCCTAACACCCCTCACACTTAAACCTAACACCTAACCCTAACATCCCTCCCCCTAACACCTAACCCTAACACCCCTTACACTTATCCCTAACACCCCTCACCCTAACACCTAACCCTAACACCCCTCACACTTATCCCTAACACCCCTCACCCTAACCCTAACACCCCTCACACTTATCCCTAACACCCCTTACCCTAACCCTAACACCCTTCACACTTATCCCTAACACCTAACCCTAACATCCCTCACCCTAACACCTAACCCTAACACCCCTCACACTCATCCCTAACACCCCTCACCCTAACCCTAACACCCCTCACACTTATCCCTAACACCCCTTACCCTAACCCTAACACCCCTCAAACTTATCCCTAACACCTAACCCTAACATCCCTCACCTTAACACCTAACCCTAACACCCCTTACACTTATCCCTAACACCCCTCACCCTAACCCTAACACCCCTTACACTTATCCCTAACACCCCTAACCCTAACACCTAACCCTAACACCCCTCACACTTATCCCTAACACCCCTCACCCTAACCCTAACACCCCTCACACTTATCCCTAACACCCCTCACCCTAACACCTAACCCTAATACCCCCTTACACTTATCCCTAACAGCCCTTACCCTAACACCTAACCCTAACATCCCTTACCCTAACACCCCTCACACTTATCCCTATCACCCCTCACCCTAACCCTAACACCCCTCACACTTATCCCTAACACCCCTTACCATAACCCTAACACCCCTCACACTTATCCCTAACACCTAACCCTAACATCCCTCACCCTAACACCTATCCCTAACACCCCTTACACTTATCCCTAACATCCCTCACCCTAACACCTAACCCTAACACCCCTTACACTTATCCCTAACACCCCTCACCCTAACACCTAACCCTAACACCCCTCACACTTATCCCTAACACCCCTCACCCTAACCCTAACACCCCTCACACTTATCCCTAACACCCCTCACCCTAACACCTAACCCTAATACCCCCTTACACTTATCCCTAACAGCCCTTACCCTAACACCTAACTCTAACATCCCTTACCATAACACCCATCACACTTATCCCTAACACCCCTCACCCTAACACCTAACCCCCTCACCCTTATCCCTTACACCCCTTACCCTAACAACCCTCACACTTATCCCTGTGTCTCTTCCCCCACTTATCATCAAGGGAGGGGGGAGGATGATGAGGGAGGGGTGAAGATGAAGAACACAGGGGAGGATGATGAGGGAGGGGGGAAACAGACACAGGGGAGGATGATGAGGGAGGGGGTAAAGAGATACAGGGGAGGGTGATGAGGAAGGGGGGAAAGAGACACAGGGGAGGATGATGAGGGAGGGGGGAAGAGACACAGGGGAAGATGATAAGGGAGGGGGAAAAGAGACACAGGGGAGGATGATGAGGGAGGGGGGAAGAGACACAGGGGAGGATGATGAGGGAGGGGGTAAAGAGATACAGGGGAGGATGATGAGGGAGGTACGAGGATGATGAGGGAGGGGGGATGAGACACAGGGGAGGGTGATGAGGAAGGGGGGAAAGAGACACAGGAGAGGATGATGAGGGAGGGGGTAAAGAGATACAGGGGAGGATGATGACGGAGGGGGATGTTAGGTTATTTATGCCCTTTATGGATTAAAACCAGACTCTGCATCAACTATGTAATTTTCCGTGGGAGTTTTGACATGGATCCCCCTCCGGCATGCCACAGTCCAGGTGTTAGTCCCCTTAAAACAACTTTTCCATCACTATTGTGGCCAGAAAGAGTCCCTGTGGGTTTTAAAATCCGCCTGCCCATTGAAGTCTATGGCGGTTCGCCTGGTTCGCCGGTTCGCGAACATTTGCGGCAGTTCGCGTTCGCGGTTCGCGAACCAAAAATTTTATGTTCGCAACATCACTACTTGCTGTGCTTTGTCTCATACTAACCAATTAGTGACCATCGCTCTGCAGCCTACAGCTGAGACCTGATCCCTGATAGGCTAGGACACTACTCTGCACATCCAGTCCTGCAGAGTCTGTATCTGAATATGATGCAAAGGGCTGACCCATACAGGGAGTGTGTGGGTTTTGGCGGCAATAAAAACAGAGCTTATAAATACTTCTTAATAAAATAAAGTACATAAAAGTAAATAATTACACAGGGATATTATATATCTAGTTAAATTCAGAAACCTACGTTATCCCTTTAAGGACTATCAATAGAGGAGGGCAGTAAAACACCGGTCAGTTTACCTCTTATAAGAATTAGGAGGCATCCAGTCTACATCTTCCTGACTCCTGTTGGACTCAATAAGAACCACTAGTTAGCAGATTATGGACTGCTTAGAGCCTGCAAGATCAACCAATCAATACTACAGGGAATGAAGCCAAACTGGTCACTGGAAGGTTTGATCATGAGGCTAAAGCTTAAATATTTTGTCCATATCATGTGAAGACAGGATTCCCTAAAGAAGACTCTGATTGTGGAAATAATTGTGTCTTAATAAGGAGGAAGGATGCAACCAGATACTTTCCCTGTTCTGAATCTACGAGACACCTGTTATACATTAAATTGCAACCATTGTGACCCCAGCAGCAATAAATAAGCCAAGGGAGGGTAATAGGAGGGAAGCAGGGATAAAATAAAGTGGATGAAAGTTGAATGAAGAAGATTGGAAGGCATAAAGGAGCTAGTAAAAGATAGACAAATGCATCACATGCCACTACCAGTCCTTGGTCTCATCTGCCATGTTTATATATGCCCAAGAGTCTAAGAGAAAGTGGCAGTAGGAGCAAAATTATATTTATACACAGAGTCCTCCAAGTTTTTCTTTTTGCTTTTATACAAAAGAACAGCAAATTATATAAAAAAAATAAAACAAGAACCACTAGTTAGCAGATTATGGACTGCTTAGAGACTGCAAGATCAATCAGTCAATACTACAGGGAATGAATCCAAACTGGTCACTGGAAGCTTTGATCATAAGGCTAAAGCTTAAATATTTTGGCCATATCATGTGAAGACAGGATTCACTAAAGAAGACTCTGATTGTGGGAAAGATTGAAGACACACAATGAAGATGGTCACCATGAAAAAGATGGATAGATGAAGTCATTGAAGCAATGACCATGAGTTTGATGGAGCTCAAAGGGGCAGTAGCTAACAGATGTGACTGGCATGCTGCAGTCCATAGGGTCACATAGAGTCAGACATGACTGAACAACTAAACAACAACAACAAACAACAACCAAAATACATAGAGTATTCAATAGCAAGGATATTGGTTCTCCGTAATGAGAGTGCCCTTCTTTTCTAGGAAGTAACTAATCTCCTTAATAAGTTCTGTTGGCTACTTAGGGTACATAGCCCTCTCTCCATCTTCATTCTTCACTAGGAAATAGTCATATGCAGACCTCTCAATCCAAGATACTAAAAAACATTGATAAAGATACTGGTTTAGTTAAGATGATTGAGTCTTCGACACATGAAGTTGAGCAAAACGCGTTAGTCATTCTCTTGGTAGACCTGCAGTATAACTCAATATTTGTACTGGTGTCTGAAATTGCCAAAACTGGATTTTTTTTTAAGTTTTGCATCATGGAGTGTGAAAGCTGTACGAAAACACAAAATTAAAATATATAATTTTTTTATACTGTTCCCGTTCTTATATTTTGGAGCGTAGAAGCCGTACAGATCATGTAAATCTTACTGACTGTCAATTTCTGAATTATGATAAACTACTCAATGGAACATGAACAGTATATTTTACCTTATTTGTATATATTTTATTTCTTTTTTTTTTATTCTCTATGTGTAAGATATTGAATAATTATAACTACACCAACAGAAAAGAGCGAGGATACAAGTTATGTTTCACTCTTTGTAAAAAGAGAAAACCAAGGATTCTTCTTTTGTTATAGGCATAAATAAGACATCATATTTTTCTCGGCATTAGTTAATGGGGGAACTAATTAGCAGACATTGAATTTTCTTACACAATCTAATGTAATAATTACCATCATCTATATCCAACCTAAGATTCCCAAATCACTCATCAAGTCCACTGGCAGACCAATTATCTCCCCATACGGGTCCTTGATTTATTCTCTTCTTTTTCACCATTTGTTTCTTTTTATGTTGCTAAAATTCAAATATTAATTAAAGGTAAATTAGACCTTGATTGCTCACGGCTTTCCTTATTATGATAACAAAGCCATGGAGTTTTATTTTTTTTATTTTTATTGTTTTTATTATTAATTACTATGAGACTCATTCAATTGAGGATTTTGGGAGATCTGGGCTCGGAAATTTAGCCTGCAAGTTACTTTGTTATTCAATTGGCATCTTTTTGCGGGCTCCGATCGAGTTACGGGCTCTGGCCTGCGATTCACTGCAATGGTTCAAAAAGCAAGTTAATGTCCCGCCAAGCCTTTGATCTTTCACGGCCGCATTGCGAACTCTTAAATCGCAAATCGCTATTCAATTGCTCTGATTCCCCCTCGTTAACCACTCCGTCAAGCCCGCAAATGGCAAAAGTCGAATCACAAGTTACTGGTATCAAGGAGGTGTCGCAAAGGGCTTAATGACATGTCCGGAGCACTTTAAATGCAAATAAAATACTGTACTTTTATTAAAAATGAAAGTGATGTTAGGTCTTAGAATTAATAGCACAACATTCTCCAGCTCGCAAATCGGCAAAAGAAAATACTTGATTTCATGTTTAATTTCTGTGTTGTATCAATCCTGGCAATCAATGTGTTAATACATATAATGGAACCCGCATGTGATAGAATATCATATTTACGGCTTTATCAATATTGCATTATATCTGGAATGTGGGTCCGATCGTAATCCGTAATTTAAGCCCATAGGACTTCAATGAAAAATGGAGGTTGGATTTCAAAGTCCTATGGGCTTGAACCATGAGTCACGATCGGACAGACATTACATTGGCTGTTTCTAACCGCGAGTTATAGCCTTGCATCAGCGATTTAGTTTGCGATGTGCGCTATCGGGCCGGAACTTGCGGGCCCAGCCAATTGAATAGCACCATAAGTTGAAGCTGCAGCAGGCCCGCAGACATACGACCGTCTCCCATCGGCCTTGCAATTGAGTCGGGCTCTATATCAGTATTTTATTTAGAATTTTTATTTTATTTTAAAAATTAAGCAGGGACCATCGTTTTTCCCTATACTGATTTGTAGCCTGGAAGGGACCTTGGATGCAGACATGGGCCCCTATTTAATTCCAATCCAGTAATTACCTTCATACAGCCTGTATGTTGTTACAGTTATAGATGTATTTAATTGTCCCAAGCCCGCAAGTACATGCTCACAGCTGAACCCGTACGTAATATTTCAGGGCATGATCATGATCATGATGACATATTAACGAGCTTTCGAGAGCGGACCTCTCTTTGTCAAGTCAGAAGCAATACTAATTTTAGATACACAAATGAAGCAAAAATATTCCAGGATTCACAATTTTTTGCTTCATTTGTGAATCTATAATCCGTATTGCCTCTGACTTGACATAGAGAGGAACGCTCTCGAAAGCTCGTCATGAAAACGATGAATATGTCTGTCCAATAAAAAAGGTATCACTATATACTGCAATACTCTGATTATTCATCTCTATATATTTATATATATGTGGCCAGGTAAAGAATGTTATCTGGTATTTGTGGGAGGGGCCATCTCTTAATGGTCGAGCAATCAGGGTAGCGATAAGAACCATGGCCCTCCAGCTATGGAATGCCCTATCGGAAAAGTGGAATAATGTGGCGAGGAGTAGCCGAGAAATGCCAGGTGCTACCGGACATCCAGCCTGCTTCAGAGAGACCCGCCTAAGGAAGAGGGACCCGAGCACAAATATATATATATATATACTAGCGACTTGCCCGTCAAAAAATTACGGCAATAAGATTGTAAGGCAGGTAATGCTGTTTGGTTGAGACATTAATTTTGTTGGTGTTCCGAGATCCTTCGGCGCTCTTTGCGAGGCTGTTGGTTGTTTGTGTGCTATGAGCAGCGTTGGCGGTGGTTTTTTGTATGCTAATGAAATAATTACTAAATGAATATACTTTACCTATTTGTAAGTAATATATGCAGGAAGCATTGTGCTGAAGAGCTGACAATCTGTTTTTATGTCCCTGCAGCATACAATGTCGTTTTTCACTGTTGTGGAGCTGAGGTGTAAGTGTCAGCAATGTGTGCAGTGTGTAGTGTAAATTGGCTGCGCACGCGAGGAAAATTCATTAGGGTAGCTGTGTACTTCCGCATTGTGTAAGTTAGTGTTGTAAAATGGCGGCGAATGTGTGTGGTACGCAGCTGTGGATGATGTAGCGTCCTTGGTAATAGTGTATCTTGGACCTCGTAGAGCTTTTTCGGAAAATCCATATGTGCTTGGTGGTGTTTTGCGTGTTTAGGGTCCTGTAGGCCCTCTTGCTGTGGGTAAGCTTTTTTTGTATTTGGTGTGTGTATTTATTGTGTTTCTATTGTTTTCATGTGCGCGCGTTTCGGGAGCAAAGGTCGTAAAGTCCCGCGGCTGGTATTTGTGGATGCTAACTCCGTAAAGTTTGCGGTCGACGTGGGAGCCTCCACCTCCGCAAATGCTGCCCCTGGCTTCGCGAGGGTCCGCATTTGCGGGCCTAAAGTCCGCAGTTGCTGGCAAGGAGCGCCTTCGCCACTTCTTGCCAGCAACTGCGTCCATCGATTCGTGAGGACCACAGTGGCTGAGGGCTCGCTACTTGAGCCTGCAGCGTTAGCAACGACCCGCTTACTCACAACTATATATGTGATATTTTTATATATACACACTCAATCTATCTACCTATCTCTCCCTGCTCAAGTCTTGCATGGCTCGCGATGGGCGCCTTTGGTTCTTTATCACAGTCTTGCGGGCCTCGCTATGAGCTCCTAATTCTTTCGGGCTTCTCCCTCGTTTTGAGCCTTTTTCAAAACTATTACGGTTTTACGGGTGCTTTTTTTCCCCCTCGCTTAACCAATTTCTGATCTCCTAAAAACGCTAAATAAACCTCAAATTAGCTTGGAAACTAAGTGTTGTGTGCCGCACGCTCATCGTTCGCCTGGCAATGATCGCCTTCAACGCTCATTGCCAGCCTTTTTCAAAGTCTTGTGGACCTCGCAATGAGCCCCTTTGGCACTCATCGTGAGGCCTGCAATGACCGCCTTCAAGCGCTCATTGCACATGCGCAAGCCCGTAACTTTTAACATAGCGTTACCGACAAACTCGCAATTACTCGCAATCTCATCATGTATGAATATTTCCTCCGCCATATTTAAAGTTCCTCGTGATTTTGCACCTTCCTGGGTGACTGTAAAGTATGCTCTACTTTTAATTTAATTAGCCAAAAATGGCCAATGCGCAGAACACAGCGAGGTATTGACGGGCCGGACGCGGAGTCTCCAGACGGACATCGCACGGACCTATTCTGAGCACAAGACCAATTATTCCCGATCGGCTTCCTGTCTGTGATCTTATCGATAGGTAACAATATTAAGATAAATGATGATGAAGTGCACTGTACAGACGGGACAAGTGATGAGACAATTGCTTTCCTATTTCAGTAACTAGCTGCTTGGTGATTACTAAGACTTAATGACTTCAGGACTTCTGCGCTTCAAGAAAAACTTCATTTGTTCATGAAACAACTAACAAACAAACAACATTAGTCATGAACATAAAAACTAATGTTTGAATGTACTAAAGAATCCATCTTGCTTGATGTTTTAATTTGTTGTTGTTGTTTAGTCATTCAGTCGTGTCCGACTCTCCATAACCCTATGGACCGTAGCACACCAGGAACATCTTGCTTTTGGTTGTGCTCATCCATAAGGTTTTCATGGCAAAGTTACTGGAGTGGGTTGCCAGTTCCTTCTCCAGTAGACCACGATTTGTCTGATTTCTCTGCTATGACCTGTCCATCTTCGGTGCCCCTACATGCTTTAGCTCACAGCTTCATTGAAGTACACAAGCCCCTTCAAAATGACAACATAGTGATGCAGAAGGTGATATTTTAATTACACATTAAGTATTAATGAAATGGGGTGAAGAGTCTTTCAGCCATATTAAATTCGAAACTCATAGCGCCATCTCTAGACCCGCAAAGGCTGCGGGCATGAAATTCGGCTGCGTTATAGAGCTAATAAATTAAACCCGGCCGAGAGTTATGAGCCAGAGACACAAACCCGTAAACCATATGTCGCACGTTGGATTTGCGGCCGTGAACATGATCAATTAGTCAACCCCGTAGTTACGGGTTTAGACGGAGCCAATGGCAAAAGAGATCATCATCATTACGTCACTGATAAATGGAGGTTAGATTTTAAAGCCTTACCAGTTTCAATTACGAGTTTCGACCGGACCCACATTCCGGAAAAAAGGCCAATTTCAATAGCCGTAAGTCTAGTTGGCTCCGTTACGGGCTACGGGTTTTCACGTTGGGGGAATTTAAAAGGGTTGTTATTCTTGTATATTATCCCATATTAACCCTTCTAAAAGCTTTCCCACTACAAATTGTATTAATGATCAATGCTTAATTAGAATAAGTAGCTTTGCATGGAGTTACAGTTGTTCTTTAATAGGACTAATAGATATTACCTAAGCTTACAAGAACATACCCTCCCTTAGAAATCAGCAGAAATAATAAGCTCAGAAAACAAAATGGAGCCTAACAGTAAAGAAAAGTTATATTTATTTACTTTTTTTTTTTTTTTTTTTAAACGATTATCAAATGTATTTATTTAAAAGGCAGAATGGAAAAAATGGAACCACATTGGTAAAAGACTTGACTTTGGGCCTTATTTATTTATTATTGTAACCTTTCCGACATTTTTGAAAAATAAAGTTTAATTTGTTTTCTTCATACATTTGAAAACTAAGCTTTCGTAACAGTGAAATGTAAATAAAGTATTATTAATATTATTACTAATACCAAAAATAATAATTATGATAATAATAAAAATAATAATAATAAATAATAATTATTAAATTATTTTAAAAAATGTCTATTCTCATGTTTAGTTCTTTAAAACAATGTATGGTAAATAAAGTATTATTATTATTCATGGTAATAATAATAATAATAATAATAATAATAATAATAATAATAAACTCATGTTTTAGTAATTTTTAAGTGTAATTCTTCTAAACAGTTTATTGCAAATAAATATGATGATAATGATTATTATTATTATTGTTAATAATAACAACAACAATACTACTACTACTACTACTACTAATAATAATAATAATAATAATAATAATAATAAACAACTCATGTTTTTCTTATTCTTAAGTGTAGTTCTTAAAAGCAGTGTATTGCAAAGCAATATGATAATGATGATGATTCTCATTATTGTTAGTAGTAGCAGTAGTAGTATCACTGTTAATAATAATAATAATAATAATAATAATAATAATAATAATAATAATATTAATAATAATAATAATAATTTACGATTATTTTCAAATTATATAAAAATATTTTGTTAATTATGAAGTTAACTTTTCAAAACAGTGTATGGTAAATAAGGTATTATTATCATTATTATTATCATTATTATTATTATTAATAATAATAATAATAATAATAATAATAATCTCATGTTTTACTCATTTTTAAGTGTAATTCTTCTAAACAGTTTATTGCAAATAAATATGATGATAATGATTATTATTATTATTATTATTGTTAATAATAGCAACAATAATAATAATAATAAACAACTCATGTTTTACTTATTCTTAAGTGTAGTTCTTAAAAGCAGTGTATCGCAAATAAATATGATAATGATGATGATACTCATTATTGTTAGTAGTAGCAGTAGTAGTATAGTTGTTAATATTAATAATAATAATAATAATAATAATTTATGATTATTATTAAATTATATAAAAATATTAAGTTCATTATCAACTACATTTTTCAAAACAGTGTATGGTAAATAAAGTATTATTATCATTATTATCATTATTATTATTAATAATAATAACAACAACAATAATAATAATAATAATAATAATAATAATAATAATAATAATAAATTCCTGTTTTACTCATTCTTAGGTGTAGTTCACAAACTTCAAAACAGTGTTTTATTATTATTATTATTATTATTATTATTATTATTATTATTGTTATTATTATCAGTAATGATAATAATAATAATAATATTAATACATTTTTAATTATCTACAACTACCCATTCTCAAGTGTAGTTCTTCAAAACAGTGTATTGTAAGTAAATAATTTTAATTATTATTCCTATAAATGTGCAGTTTATCCTTTGCGATGGTCGCTGTTTGTTACTGAGAAGACCGAGTCAGACGCCGCGCCATATGGGAAGAATCCGACGCCGAATCTCCGGATCCAAATATTCTGTTGTCATTTGGCTCATGTTCTTGGCAGTAAATACGGGAACTTTTGTTTCCTGTTTACTCGTTTTATTCTGTTGTTTATTTATAATTAAACAACCAAATCTTATAATAATCTGGAGCAATGCGTCGTAAAACCCTTTATACAGATTGGTTAAAAACTTACCCTCTAAAACTAAATTCACTTTCTGTTGGGGTGTCAAAGTCCATTTAAAAGACCACTGTAGTGGTCCAGATTTTAAAACTTTTTATTAGTAAATATTACCATAAATTATATTTCAATTTATTTTGGTTAAAAAAGTTTATATTTTTTTAACAAACCCTATGCTGAAAATAGCTTTTCCCTTGACCTTTGACCTACTGCATTATGATATTTTGGGGGAATTGAAAAATTGTGCTTTATTGGGGCCTCATTCTATTAGCGGCCGCAGCCGTTGCGGGGCCGCAAGGACCGGCCGCAAGCTATTCTGCTATTCTATACCCTTACGGCCGGAGGCTCCGGCAGGCTTGCGGGCGGTGCCTTGCTATCTCTTGCGGCCGCTCGCGCCAGAGGAAAGCCTTTGATCTAAAACGCCCGCAAGAGTTTTGCAATTCAATTGCTCCGGGAAACCTCTCTGCAAGGCTAAAAGCGAGCCGCAGCTTACTTGCAGGAAAGAGGTCCCGCTAGCACCAATTAAGCACATAAAATAGCCCAAATAAAGCCATCCTGCACTTTGAGAAGACTATAAAGGGATTTTAGGTGTTAGAAAAAATAGCACATAATTATCCTGTACTCAAATCCGTAAAATATTTTATTTTTAATATCCGTAAAATATCCATGTAAAAAGTCCTGAGGGCTTGGAGCACCTCAGACCCGCCCACGCCGCAGCCGGAAAATAAACAGTTAATTTGAACTCGGGGTTGGGCAGATGTGCAAGCTTGAGAGTGGGTTACTTTTAATCCTCATGTCCCCCAATATGATCCCTAGCATTTACAGAGCTGTACAGTGCAGGCTTGAATTTATTTTTGCGTTTTTATATTTCACAGCTTACGGCCGGTTACAAGATATGCGGCCGGCCGTAAGATGAGATCCTTGCGGGGCCGTATAATAGAATCGCGAGTTAACTGAACCCCCGCAAGGAATCGCAGCCTTACGGCCGATTTACGGCCGATAATAGAATGAGGCCCCAGGAAAGGAACTTTTTACTTAAGTTTTATTCCTGCATGTATATAATGGGGTAAAAATATAAAAAAAAAAACTTAAATATACTATTTTAAAGAACTATACTTGAAAATATGCAAAATAGGGGCTAACTTATCACCTATCATTTGCAATTATGCTACTGTGTGATCTACCATTTTGGTTCCTGCTTTAAACTTCCTGAGTTTGAGTCTCTATCTACACTATGGGGAATATGGCATCTACAACTGCCAATACTTTCATTAGAGTTTATTGAAAGCTCATTAGTATACAACAACACACCCGCCTGAAAAAGTAACAGAATCAGCTGACAAAAGAATGGATACTTGTTTATATTTTTAGTTTTTAAAAATATTTGCCTATTATTAAGCCTAATTAATTACAATCACATAAACTAATCCAATCAAATTGTCCGATCATTGTTTTTCTTGCTAGTTTTAGATTTAAAATTGTTCTGGTAAATGGCAGATTTCGATACAAGTTGGGTCACTCTACTAAGGGAGACCAGACGGATACTATAGGATATGTCTCCCTGTGAAGGGCACACGTGGCTAAAAGAGGCTGCTCTCAGAGTGGGTTATCATGGCCATAGAACTAACCTATTAATGTTAGTTCGTTCTCTGATTGAGAGCCTCTAATTTTTCCTTTCTAAAAAAGCGAGGGGCCACATTTGCGGAGGTGGAGGCTATACGGCGCCTAAAACACAAAATACACACAAAAATAAAATAAAAAGCTTACCCACAGCAAGGGGGGACACCCAGGCCATCAGGTTACAGGTTACACCTCAATTTCAGTCCAATTTAAAAAGTTTAGACACTCGAAAATCCCCTAAGCGAAAGATAAAATGGCCGCTGAAAAAAATAAAAACGAGGCTACATGACCCCTAAAGTCGCAAAACAACACCAAGCACATACGACTTTTACAAAAAGCCGTACGAGGTTCAACATACACTATTAGCAAGGACGCTAAATCATCCACAGCCGCGTACCACATACACATTCGCCGCCATTTTACAACACTAACATACACAATGAGGAAGTACACAGCTACACTAACGGCTTTCCCTCGGGCACACAGCCTATTTACACTACACACTGCACACATTGCTGACACTTACACCTCAGTTCAAC
The DNA here is from genome assembly GCA_027410445.1 of Discoglossus pictus. NCBI lineage: Eukaryota > Metazoa > Chordata > Amphibia > Anura > Alytidae > Discoglossus > Discoglossus pictus. The sequence goes on from CM050172.1 coordinate 97,653,887, forward strand.
AACAGTGCAAATCTACATTGTATGCTGCAGGAACATCAAAACAGATTGTCAGCTCTTCAGCACATTGCTTGCTGCATATATTAATTACAAATAGGTAAAGTAGATTAATTTATGATTTTAATAATTAATTTATTATCATGAAAAACTACATATACAGAAAAAAATAAACATACCACAAGATCGCAATAAACGACAAAGGCCTTCACTGCGCGCCTCACAAGGAGCGCCAACCGTGCTCATAGGACACAAAGTACACCAGGGGAGAGGCTTGCAATAAGCGCCAAAAGGAGATCAGCGTGGACCTTACAATGACATCAAAAGTGGCTCTGCTAAAAAATACACCGAGAGTCTCGCAATGAGCGCCAAAGGAAATTGCGAGCCACATGATGAGCGCCAAAGGCGCTCAGCCCCAGGCTTGCAATGAGTGCCAAAGGATTTCTGACGACCAAAACACTTACTGTCTGTGGCAAACAGCATTACCTGCTTAACAATTTTATTGCCCCGTCATTTTTGACGGGCAAGTCTCTAGTAATAAAATATTTACAAAAATGTGAAGGGGAGTACTCACTTTTGTATATATATATATATATGTATTTTTTTTAAATATAAGGTAGGTTGATTTTGAATTAAATGTTTGATAGAATCTGTGGGATTTTTAGACTCTCCATTTTTTTTCTTCCAAAGCTAAGCAACCAAGAAATAATTCAGTATATAAATGTGCGAGATGTGCAGAAACGGTTACTTTGTGTTCATGCACATACGGTTGTTACTGTGCTAATTGAAATAAAATTCCCCATACAATTCAGTAACAGAAAGTGCAACTTAGTGTAAATAATGTAATTGGAGTAACAATGTGAGTTCGAGGGGCTGAGAGTCCTAACAGGATACAGGACAATCTGGAAGACAAGTGTGTAAGAGGCAGCCAAGGACCATGAGACAAACCTTGATCTGTGACAAGGCCAAATGATGAGATAATCCCTCCAATACCTGGGAAGATACCCAATGCTGGCCAACAGAGTAGGGGATATTGTGTATTGTATTACAATATGCCATTAGCAATTAAAGGGACATGGAATATACCTATTTAATTTTAATAAGTACTTAAGAAGTGCTTATAAGCTATATTTTTACTGTCTAAAAGTAAGCAAATATTACATGATCGTGTCTGCCCTCTGCAGCTCATGAAGACACACAATCGGCTGTACTTGCTGCCTCATATGGACCAATCAATGACCATTTCTCAGCAACATGCTCCTGAGATGAGGCCCTTAATTAACTTGGACCCTACAAATCCATCCCTACAGATCCTGTATCTTTATACGCTGCACTGGGCACATGTTTGATTTTAGCCAGTAAAAACAGAGCTTATAAGCACTTCTAAATATAATAAAGTACATAAATGTTAATAGATATGCAGGGATATTGTATATCTAAACAAAACAACAAAGTCAGAGGCTCTCAATCAGAGAACGAACTAACCTTAATAGGGTAGTTCTGTGTACATGATAACCCGTTCTGAGAGCAACCTCTTTTAGCCACTTGTGTCCTTCACATGGAGAAATATCCTGTAGTATATCAGTCTGGTCCCACTCACTAGAGTGGTCCAGCCCCGAAATACCAGGCAATTCTACCCTGATCAGTAGAAATAGAAATCCCCAGACGTACGTTTCAGCCTTCATTGGGCCTCGTCAGTGAGGTGTAGCTGAACGCCCTAAGGCACAGTGAGCAAGGGGTCCACGTCTGGAGTCCCCATCACCCTTAGGGAGACTAATCCCAAAGGGTCATTTGCATAAACAAAAAACAAAGTCAGAGGTGCTAGCAACATGCAGGAACGTTCCACATCACTTTAACTTGGAAACCAAAATAGCTGAACTAGTAACAAAGCCCATTGTGATCAATTGTTATCTATATTTGTTTTCTATAAATCAAGAACAAATGTTAGATTTGTAATATTTATATTAAATTCTTCTTTATAGAGTGGTTCTACTTTCTTTCAGAGAATGCCCTTCTAAACTAAAGAGCTTTTTAAAAAAATTTAAAAATCTCATTGAGTAGATATAGATTTGCTAGAAATCAGACCAAAATGGTAGATTCCACTGTATGAGAGTACCAGGTGAATACTGACGGGACAAGTCCTGCTTGGAACAGCATTTTTAATTTCATATTATTGGAAAACATTGCTTATCCTTGTTTTTAAATATTCTCAAGTACATATATATAGTTCACTTTTTGTCTTGGAGCTGCTCAGTGAAAGACCAGCTTTAATGTTTAGTCAGAGAAATCGGGCGTGGGTTTATTTACTAAGAGCCATATTCAGTTGAAGTTTCGGCCGATCCGATAGCTCGTAAGTGAGCTTGCAAGTTAATTTGCTATTCAATTGTCATATTTTTGCGGGCTCTGAACCCCATCTAAGTAAATAACCCCCGCACTCAGTAATTAACCCTGTTTAACCCTCACCATACCTAATTAACCCTATCGCTTACCACTTAACCCTATCTAGACCCAGTTATCCCTATCTAGTCTTATTTAGCCCTAACTGTACCCAAAAAAAACCTAACTGTACATAATTACCCGTAACTGTCCCCCATAAACCCTAACTCTACCTAATTACCCTAACTGTACCCAATAAACCCTGACTGCCTAATTACCCCTATCTGTACCTAATTCCCCCATCCTATTAACCCCTAATCTATCATATTAACCCCTATTTATTAATCTCTATCTTATTTTATTTATTAATAATCTATCCTATTAACCCCCCTCTACCGTACTCTTTTAACTCCTACCCTATCCTATTAACCCCTATCCTATCAACCCCCCTCTACCCCACCCTATTACCCCTATCCTATTAACAACTCTCCTATCCTATTAACACCTATCCTATACTAATAACCCCCTCTACTCTACCCTATTAACCCCATACACTACCTACCTAACCCCCTAATAAAATCCCTAACACCACAGTAAGTAAAAAAATAAAAACACCCACATTACACAAAATAACAATCTGCTAATTACATGAAAATAACAAAAACATTACAGTAAAAAAAAAGACACATAGAATAAAAAAATGTACATAAAGAAACACTATTAAAATAAAAAAGACTTACAACCTGTAAAAAAGAAAGGGTTAATGAGTCTACTGACCTGGCCAAAATGCCCTTCCAGTGGTGTCCATCGATGCCCTGGTCTTCACTATTCTGGGCCAGGAAAGGACCCTCCATCAAAATCCCAACATTCTATAAAATAAATGACTGCTACTAACAGAGCTCCTCCCTTGAGGAGCTCCCCATCGCAAATAAAGGTTCCCGCACATGCTCTGATCTAAAAAAAATTGCATGTTCTGATTGGCTAAAAACACTGTCAATCAGATTTTAGCGAATCAGAATGGGATACACCCCTGTATCCCATTATGGTCTTCTGAAAGCATTAGAATGTTCTGATTGGCTGAAATCTGATTGACAGTGATTTCAGACAATAAGAATGCGCAAATGCTTTCAGACAATCAGAATGGGATAATGGGGCATTTTGTCCCGTAGACTCATTAGCCCTTTAATTTTTACAGGTTGCAAGTCTTTTTTATTTTAATTGTGTTTTTTATTTTATGTAATATTTTTTATTTTATGTAATGCTTTTGTTATTTTCATGTAATTAATAGTCTGTTATTTTTAGTACTTTTAGTTTTTTTTTTCTGTAATGTGGGTGTTTTTATTTTTGTTCTTACTGGGGTGTTAGGGATTTTATTAGGTAGGTAGTGTAGGGGTTAATATGGTAGGGTAGAGGGGGTTGATAGGATAGGAAAGGGTTAATAGGAGAGGGGTTAATAGGATAGGGTAGGGTAGAGGGGGTAATATGATAAAATCTGGTTAATAGGATAGGATAGGGATTAATAGGATAGCGTAAATAAGACAGGGTAGGGGTTAATAGGATAGGCGTAATTAGGTACTGTTAAGGGGAATTAGGTACAGTTATGCTTTATTGGGTACAGTTAAGGTTAAATAGATACAGTTAGGGTTAAATTGGAAAGGAAAATCCGATGCTGCAAAGGACAATTCAGCATAGGAACCTGGAACGTTAGAACTATGAGCCGAGGCAAACTCGATGTGGTCAAGCATGAGATGACAAGGCTAAACAACGATATTCAGGGAATTGGTGAAGTTAAATGGACTGGAATGGAACATTTCACATCAGACAACCACCAGATCTTCTACTGTGGTCAATAGTCAAACAGAATAAATTGAGAAGCCCTTATAGTCAATCAAAGTGGGACCAAAGCGGTGCTCGGCTACAACCCAATAAATGACAGAATGATTTCAATTTGAATTCAAGGCAAGCCATTCAACATCACAGTGATCCAACTCTATGCTCCAACCACAGATGCTGAAGAGGCAGAAGTTGTAAATTTCTATGAAGACATTCAACACGTCATAGATATAACACCAAGAAAAGATGTTACTCATAATAGGAGATTGGAATGCTTAAGTAGGGAGCCAAAAGACACCTGTAATAACTGGCAAATTTGGCCTTGGAGTACAAAATGAAGCAGGTCAGAGATTAGTAGAATTTTGTCAAGATAATTCTCTGGTCATAGCAAACATCCTCTTCCAACAGCCTCCGAGACGGCTCTACACATGGACGTCACCAGATGAACAATAAAGGAATCAGATTGACTATATAGCTTGCAACCAAAGATGGAGGAGCTCTATTCAGTCAGCAAAAACAAGACCTGGAGCTGGCTGCGGCTCAGACCACAAACTTCTTATTGCAAAGTTAAGAATTAAATTGAAGAAAAGAGGGGAAACCATCAGACCAAGTAGAGTAGTGAATATGCAGTGGAAGTAAAGAATAGATTTAAGGGACTAGACAAGGAAAATAGAATGTCTGAAGAACTCTGTACCTAAGTTTGCAACATAATTCAGGAAACAGCAACAAAGAATATCCCAAAAAAAAAGAAAACTAAGAAGGGAAACTGGCTGTCTGATGAGGTTTTGAAAGTAGCCCAGGAAAGAAGGAAAGTGAAAGGTAGTGGAGATAGGAAAAGATTTCTCCAACTGAATACAGAATTCCAGATGATAGCAAGAAGAGACAAGAAGACATTCTACAATGAGCGATGTAAATAGGTAGAATAATATTACAGAATAGGAAAGTCGAGAGATCTCTTCAAGAAAATTGGGGATCTCAAAGGAACCTTTCATTATTATTATTATTGTTTATTTGTAATGCGCCAACATATTCCGTAGCGCTATACATAAGTTAAGTTACAGGCAATATCAAGTTCAAGATCCCCACATTGCAATGAATGGTGGGCCCTGTCTTTGAGCTTGGAATCCGGTGTCCATAGCGCTTTCCCTCAAGCACCGCGTAGGATTGAAACTCACAGACTTACAATCTAAAGGTTGAAGTTTGTATGTGGTACAGTAGGGAGAGAAAAGTGCTGAAAATGTAAGGGAGGAAGGTTATAGGCTTCTTTAAAGAGGTGCGTTTTTATTTGAAGTTTTGAAGGATTCAAGGCAGGCGGACAGTCTGGTGAAGCAAAGCAAGGAGTTCCAGAGAATAGGGGCAGCGCAAGAAAAGTCCTGGAGGTGGGAGTGAGAGGAGGTGACAAGAGTGGTAGAAAGAAGAAGGTCATTAGCAGAACAAAGAGGGCATGTGGGGGAGTATTTGAAGATGAGAGCAGAGATGTATGGGGGTGCACTGTTGTTGAAGGCTTTATAAGTTAGGGTCAATATTTTAAACTTTATTCTGGAGGCGAAGGGAAGCCAGTGAAGTGATTGACAAAGAGGAGCTGCCGACACTGAACGATGTGTACGGAAGATGAGTCTGGCAGAGGTATTCCTTTTGGATTGAAGTAGGGAGAGGCGAATAATGGGCAGGACAACAAGGAGCGAGTTGCAATAGTCAAGACGAGAAATGATGAGATGGGTAATGGCGTATTTTGGATATGTTTTTTAGATGGAGAAGACAAGATTTGGTTAGAGACTGTATGTGTGGGATGAAAGACAGGGCGTGGTCCAGTAGAACCCCGAGACAACGGGCTTGGGAGGTGGGAGTGATGATGTCTTTGTTGACAGCAAGAGAGATGTAAGGAACTGAAGCTGTAGTAGACAGTGGGAAATTTAAGAGTTCAGTCTTAGACATGTTGAGTTTGAGATGGTGGGCGGACATCCAAGAGGATATACTACAGAGGCAGTCGGAGACCTATGCTAGAAGAGAGGGGGATAAATCTGGTGCTGAAAGGTAGATTTGGGTGTCATCTGCATAGAGATGGTACTGGAATCCAAAAGAGTTTATTAGGGTGCCGAGTTAGGATGTGTAGATGGAGAAGAGGAGGGGGCCTAGGACTGATCCTCGAGGTACACCAACAGACATGGGGTGAGGAGAAGAAGAGATGCCAGAGAAGGAGACGCTAAATGATCATTCTTGGAGGTATGATGAGAACCACAAGAGAGCAGTGTCTCAAATGCCGAGGGAGGAGAGAATGTGGAGTAGAAGCGAATGGTCAAGTGTGTCAAAGGCGTCAGAGAGATCCAGAAGAAGCAAAATGGAAAAGTGGCCTTTAGTCTTGGAGGTGAGCAGGTCATTGGTGACTTTTATGAGGGTTGTCTCAGCGGAGTGTTGGGGCCGAAAGCCGGATTGGAAAGTGTCCAGAAGAGAGTTAGAGGAGATGAAACTGGTAAGGCCGTTATATACGAACCGCTCCAGCAGTTTGGAAGCCAGGGGAAGTAGAGAGATAGGGCGATAGTTAGATACAACGTCAGAATCGGATGAGGTTTTTTTTTAGAGTGGATGTAATTATGGCATGTTTTAGAGATGATGGAAACTTGCCAATGTTTAGGGAAAGGTTGAAGATGTGTGTGAGAGCTGGGATTAGTGTAGTAGAGAGTGGAGGGATGAGCTAAGATGTAATAGGATTTAAAGGAGATGTGGTGAAGTGAGAGGAAGATATTAGGATGGAGACTTCATCCTCTGTTGCAGGGGTAAAGTAGTTCAAAGTGGCTGTGGGAATGGGGAGGGGAGTAGATTGGGTGTTGTTGGTTATTTGAGAGGGTGGGGTGTGTGAGCCACGATGAGAGAAGAGTTCATTACGGACAGATTGAATGTTCGGCTTTGAGACAGGAAGGGATGGGGGGCGGTGATGGGTGGAGGAGAGTATTGAAAGTGGCAATCAGAAGTTTCGGGTTGGAGGACAGAGTTGATATTAGTGATGTGAAGTACGGCTGTTTGGCCAGGTTGAGGGCAGAGGAGGAGGAACGTAGCATAAACTTGTAGTGAAGGAAATTTCCTCCATAGTCATTCAGCAGTGCGGGAGCACTTCTGAATGTAACGTGTGTGTGTAGTGTGCCATTGATGTGGATGAGATCGAGGGCATCTGCGTGTGGTTATGGGGGCAAGGGTGTCAAGGGTGGAAGAGAGAGTAGAGTTGTAGTGTGAGGTGACAGTGTCAGGGCAGTTGAGGTTGGTGATAGTGCTGAGAAGAGGTTGGAGCACAGTGGAGAGTTGTGTAGGGTCGAGTTCTAGCAGGTTTCTGTGGGTTATTGTGGCTGGAGTTGAAGAAGAGTGATGGGAGCAAGATGTGGTGAGGTTGAAGGTAAGGAGGTGATGGTCAGATAGAGTGAGAGGGTAGATGACTGGGTTGGAGGTAGGGCTAATATTGGGGAAAATAAGGTCAAGAGAGTGTCCAGCATGATGAATTGAAGAATCTGTAAGTTGTGAGAGGCAGAGGGAAGAGGTGAGTGCAAGTAGTTTAGCGACTGCTGGGGAGGTGGGAGTGTCAATGGCAATGTTGAAGTCACCAAGTATCAGTGTGGGAATGTTGGAGAAAAGAAAGTGAGGGAGCCAGGTGGAAAAGTGATTGAGAAATTGAGAGGGGGTGCCTGGGGGGCGATAGATTAGAGCAACACGTAGAGAGATAGGAGAGAAGGTGGATAGTATGAACTTCAAAGGATGATAATTGGAGGTATGGGACAGGGGGTATAAGGTGATATGTACAGCGAGAAGAAAGTAATACACCCACACCACCACCTTTTTTGTTCCCAGGTCTAGGTGTGTGACTGAGGTGAAAACCACCGTGAGAGAGCGCTGCAAGGGAGGCAGTGTCTGAGGATGAGAGCCAGGTTTCAGTGAGAGCCAGTAGATTGAGGGAGTTGGTAATGAATAAGTCATGAGTGAAAGTAAGTTTATTGCAGATAGATTGTGCTCTCCGGAGAGCACAGGAGAAAGGTAGAGTGGAAGGTTTGTGACAAGTGATGGGTATCAAATTCTGGGTGTTTTGGGTGTTTGCTGCCCTTGGAGCAGAGCGTGGCTGAGAGCAGGTAGAAATGAGGAGGGGCCTGGGTTAGGGGATATGTCTCCAGCAACCAGGAGAGTGAGAGTGAGAGAATATGGGAGTGAGACTTACAGTGATGTTTCTGCTTATGAGTGTTGGGGATGAGATTGTGATTGGAGGAGGGAGAGTAGCTGGTGGGGGCAGAGGAGAGGAGAGCAAGGTAGGTGAGATTGTTATAGTATTTGCGGTGTGATATGGATAGACTGCAAATGAAAATCAGAGAGAGAGGCAGTAGAAGATGAGGAGGAGAAAAAAGTGAGAGAGCATTTCGACACAGTGTATAGGTGTAGGGAGTAGATGAGATGAAGGTGGGGAAGTGAAAAAAAGAAAAAGAAAATTTGTTAGTGACCGTGATGGTAGAGTAGCCGGGTTGTGTGTAATATATATATATACTAGCGAACTGCCTGTCAAAAAATGAGGGCAATAGAATTGTAAGTCAAGAAATGGTGTTTGGCACAGCAGACATTATTTTTTGTGGTGGTCTGAGATCTCGGCGCTCATTGCGAGCCTCTTGGTTGTTGTATTGTTTTTTTATCAGAGGGGCTTTTGCTGTCATTGTAAGGTCGGCGCTGATCTGCTTTACGAGGGTCTGCATTTGCGGCCTGCAATGAGCATGAATTAATTTGAAGCAGGTGATGCTGAGTGAGCAGGTGTAAGTCAGGTGGGTATCTAGAAGTTAAGACAACGCACGATGGGAGTGGGGCAGGAAGGGAGGGCAGTGAAAGCAGTGTGAGCAAAAGCCAGAGGAGAGATTTCAAGATGGTTGCTGGAGGCTGAAACAAAGAAGAGGTTAATTACAATTGTAACACTGGTCCTTTAAGGTACTTTAAGGACCCGCAAGGCAGGATATTTGAATTTATATGCTGCGGGGGTCCCAACTGGGACTCCGGTAGCAAGAGTTAATGTAGGGACTCTGAGGAGGACCCCGCAGCATAGGGGGGTTAATGTAAGGAGCCGCTGGGGTACTTACAGTACCCCCACGGCCGAGGTTAACTATTTGTGTACCCACGGCGGGAGATTTAAATGTTTAATTGCCTCAGGGCCCCTGCAGAAAGGGATTAATGTGGGGAACCTGCGGGGGTTCCGATTGGGACCCCTGCATCATGGGGTGGGAACCCTGCGAGGGTCCCAATGGGGACCCCGCAGCAAGGTTTCCTTTAGTGAGCGTGCAGGAGTTCCCGCAGGTTTGATTGATGTCATGATGCTTGCATGCGTAAGTCCTGTTCTGCTTACATATGGAACCAGGGTTTACGATTTTTTGATCTCGGGAAGCGTGTTGCAGCCTTGTTCAATTTAATAGCAACAGAATTGTAGCACAATGCGATCCCGCAACACCCGCAGACATTCGGCTGTCTGCAATCGAGATGTGGGCTTGGAATTGAATGTGGCTCTATGTAGGCCTGCATTTACTATGCATCACTTCCTATGGGGATAATTTCAGATCACAGTTCTTCTCACCTCCTTTCATCCACTTGAAATACTTAATACATTCCATTAAAGATGTTGATGTCTAAATAACCTTCTTATTCTTAGATAATTACCTCATTACATAGTTACATAGTAATTTAGGTTGAAAAAAGACTTTAGTCCATCAAGTTCAACCTTTTTAGATCTCCTCTGATCTGCAATACGCAGATTTATTGTTAACTGATCCAGAGGAAGGCAAACAGAAAAAAAAAACCCCAGTGAAACTTTGCCAATTGTCTCAACAGGGGAAAAAATATAAAATTCCTTCCTGACCCCAGATACCGGGCAATCAAATTCATCCCTGGATCAATACTCCCTCTCTATTTATCCAGGATAGCCCTTAATTTCCTTTTTATTAACAAATAAATCCAATCCCTTTTTAAAGTTATTTATTGATACCACTGTCGCCACCTCTTTTGGTAGAGAATTCCGCAGATTAACCACCCTTACTGTGAAGAACCCTTTTCTTTCTTTGAGGTGGAATCTTTTTACTTCTAACCTCAAGGGATGTCCTCTTGTCAGTTGAAAACCTCTTGGCACAAAAAGCTCCCTTGACAAATCTTTATACTGACCCTGGATGTATTTATATAAGGTAATCATATCTCCTCTTAGACGCCTTTTTTCTAGAGAAAATAAGTTTAATTTAGCTAGTCTTTCTTCATAACTTAGCCCCTCCATTCCCCTTATTAGTTTGGTTGCCCTTCTCTGTACCTTTTCCAGCTCTAAAATGCCCCTTTAATGAAGCAGTGCCCTAAATTGTCCTCCATATTCCAAATGAGGGCGTACTAGGGATTTGTGGCAGAATTATATTTTCTTCCCTTGCTTCTATACCCTTCTTAATACATGCTAATATTTTACTTGCCTTTGCAGCTGCTGCTTGGCATTGAGTTACCTAGGTGGTTGACCACAAGTAGTCCTAAATCCCTTTCAATATCTGATACCCCTATATTTGCTCCATTAAGATTATAAATTGCTTGGCTATTTTTCCTTCCCAGATGCATAACTTTACATTTATTTGAATTAAATGTAATTTGCCATTTAGATGCCCATTTCTCTATTTTATGTAAATCCCTTTGGAGGGAAAGTACACCATTATCTGATGTAATTACCTTGCACAACTTTTTGTCATCAGCAAAAATGGAGACACTACTTTCCAGTCCCACCTCTAAGTCATTAATAAATATGCGAAAAATTAGAGGACCTAATACTGAACCCTGAGGAACCCCACTTACCACATTAGTCCAATCAGAGTTTGTTCCATTTCCAACAACCCTTTGCTTCCTGTCTTTTAGCCAGCTCTCAATCAAATAAGCAGATATTTACTGCAATTTCTGTATCTCTTAGTTTGTACAATAGTCTTCCATGTGGAACTGTATCCAAAAAGACTACATCCACTGAGTTGGTTTTATACAGGTTCCTACTAACCTCCTCATAGAAACTAATTAGATTTGTTTGACATGACCTATCCCTTTATAAATCCATGTTGACTCATACTTACAATCCTGTTCAAATAAACATATTCTTGTATATTATCCCTTATTAACCCTTCTAAAAGCTTTCCCACTACAGAAGTGAGGCTCCCTGGTCTTCAATTACCAGGATTTGCTCTTGCTCACTTCTTAAATATAGGTATCACCTCTGCTTTCTGTCAGTCATCCGATAGAGACCCTGTGTTGAGTGAATCTTGAAAAATTTAATATAAAGGTTTGGCTATTAAAGAACCCAGTTCCCTCTGTACCCTTGGATGTATTTCATCAGGACCCGGGACTTTATTAACATTTATTTTTTCCAACCTCTTTTGGATTGCTTCCTGCGTTAACCAATTATTTGGCAAAGGTAGTGTAGCCCATTATGTTGCCGTGTCCCAACCACTGGTACCTCCCTTGTGTATACCGAAGAAAAGAACCTATTTAGCTCATCTGCCTTTTCCTGGTCACTAATGATCAGACAGCCCGTGTCACATTGTAATGTTCCTATAGCTTCCTTCCTTGCCTTCTTTCGATTAATATATTAAAAAAATATTTTAGGGTTAGTCTTACTCTCTTTTGCAACTTATTTTTCATTTTCTATTTTAGCCAGCCTAATAGCCCTTTTGCAAGCCTTGTTGATTTCCTTATACTCCCGTAAAGCAGTCTCTGTCCCATCTTGTTTGTATTATTTAAATGCCTATTTTTTACTTTGTATCTTGATCTTTAAATCTTTGTTAAGCTACATTGGATGTGATTTACTCCTTTTACTTTTATTCCCACTTGATATATCGTGATAAGTATGTTTATTTAGTAAGGATTTAAATGTTGTCCATTTATGGTCATCATTTTTACCTGTCAGTTCTCTGTCTCAGTCTATACTTTGTACTGCTGCCCTTAGAGCGTTATAATCTGCCCTTTTAGAATTAAGAGTTTTTATTGGCCCTTTACAGTAATGATTTTTTAAATTCAATCTCAAATGAGAGTGTGTTGTGGTCACTGTTTCCCAAAGGTTGCCCTATTTCAACATTCACTACCATATCAATATTATTTGTGATAACTAAATCCAAGATAGCCTCATTTCTAATAGGTTCTTGTATAACCTGGGCCAGATAATGATCCCTGAGTGTACTTAAGAACCTGCTCCCCATAACTGAACTGCTGGTCTAGTTTATCCAGTTTATTTTAGGGTAATTAAAATCTCCCATTATTAGAACTTGCCCATGCTTAGCTGCATTTCCAATCTGTAACAATAATTGTATTTCCTCACTTTCAGTTATATTTGGGATTTATAGCATACTCCTACCAATATTCTTTTGGAATTTGCTGCTCCGCTATTTAACTCTACCCACAAACATTCAATATTATCACTAGTTCCAGCATAAATATCTTCTCTGACTATAGGCTTAAATTCAGGCTTAACATACAGACAAATCCCTCCTCCTCTTTTACTATTGCCCCTATATTTCCTAAATAGGTTATAAACATCCAGATTAATAGTCCAGTCATGAGATTCATTCCACCATGTTTCGGTAATGCCTATTGAATCCCATTTTCCTTTGTATTTGATTTTTATTCACCAATAATTGTAACTCTACCATTTTTCCTGGCAAGCTTCTGGCATTAGCGAGCATACACCTTATGATATGAGTCTGTAGTTCTGAAGTGCCTGTCTCTGTGGTTACTTAGTAATACCTGCCTATTGACTATACTAACCCTTTCCCCATATCCTCCCCAGTGAGTAGTTACTTCATCCCTTGTCCTCTCTACACTTTCTACCCTATTACATTCATCTAGCCCCTTCCCCTCACCTACTAGTTTAAAACCTCCCCCAGCTTTTCTACCATCCTATCCCCTAGCACAAAAGCTCCCTCATCATTAAAGTGCAATCCATCCCTGCTAGAGATTGTACCCAAGTGAGAAATCAGCCCAGTGCTCTAAAGACCAAAACCCCTCCTTAATGCACCACTTTTTTAGCCACGCATTAACCTCCCTAAGATCCGTCTGCGTCCATGGGCTAGCACGTGGCACAGGTAGTATCTCAGAAAATACTACCTTGGACGTTCTTGCTTTAAGATTATTCCCTAATTCTCTAAAATCATTCCTTATGACACTCCATCTTCCACTAACTTTGTCATTGGTACCAATGTGTACCAAGACCGCCGGCTCATTTCCAGCCCCTCCCAATAATTTATCCACTGGATCCACAACATGCCGAATCCGAGCACCCGGGAGACAGCAAACTGTTCGATTGCTGGGATCTGGGTGGCAAATCACAAATTACCCTGTCTACCTCCCTACCACCAAAACCTGTCTGTTGCTCTGCCTATTCTGCCCTCCCACTCCTCCAGTAGAACTGTTCTCCCGGCTGTTAGAGGGAACAGCTTTATCTGGCATTGCCATTCCTGAATGGACATCCCCAACAGTTTCACTCAATCTGGCAAATCTGTTGGTGTTTGCCAACTCAGATCTGGCCTGCCTCCTCCTGTTCCCCCTGATTCCCCGTCTAACTGTAACCCAGCTACCTCCCTAGACATCCTCACTAGCCCCATCTCCACCCTCCATGCTAGGCCCAGTTAAACTGTGCTCACTGCGCACCAACCCCCTTTCCAGTGGAGCAATATCAGTAAGTGCTGCAATTCTCCTCTCCAGTTCTACAATTTGAGCTTCCAGAGAGGCTACATGCTCACACCTTTTACAGAGGTATGGACCCTGAATCATCTGTTCCAGTATTGCATACATATGACAGGATGTACACTGAGTGAGGTTGGCACTGGACTGACTCATAATTATTGTCTACAACATTTTGGTGGGAAAAATAAACAAATAATAATAAAAAATAATATATTTGTATAAATCTTTATAAAGAAGTAAAAATATATATTTTTTTCTTCCCTTTTTTGGAGGTGAGCTGTGAAGGCTCTAAAACTCTCAGCACAAAGGCGAAAAACGAGGCGAGCAGTGAGGGTAATGATACAAAGGAGCGCCGATCACACATTGAAACAAACGGGACATAGCCACCAAACACTTAGTAAACGCGGGATCGCCTTAGGCTGCAAGGAGTTGACCAAAGCGAGACTTAGAAAAAAAAATATGAGACGTGGGACTTACAAAAAAAAAAAATACGAGTTATGAAAAATACAAACTTAACAGCAGAACCGCGCAAACAAACAAAAAAAAAAACACACCAAAAAAACAATACAACAGAAACATCACACACAGAACGGGGGAATAGCCAGGATGTCTGGGAGTAAGGTGGAACACAAATTTAAGTTGATTTGGTCGAGTTTCAACACTTGAAAATCACCTAAGCGAGAAAACAAATGTCCGCTCAAAAAAATGAAAACGAGGCTACACGACCCCTGACTGTGAAAAACACCGCCAACCACATAGCACTTTAACACAGGAATGTACGAGGTACAAAATACCCTATTACAAATGACGGAAAATGCTTGCGAACCGTGTAGCACATAGACAAATGACGCCAGTTTAAAACACTAACTTGCAACTAATAACATTACTAATCTAAAATGGCGCTTTACACAACTAAACCAACAGCAGCATATTTCTAATGCACTGTTGGGATATCCATGACACTTTCTCCTCAGGGCAGCAAAAGTCCCACTGGACATTATGTGCTGCAGGACAATAAAAACAGATTGTTACCTCTTCAGCCTATTGATTGCTGGATATATTAATTAGAAATAGGTAAAGTATAATAATTTATTAAGTAACTAATTAATTAATTATTAGTTAACAAAATATAGATATATATATCTGTCTTTGCGATGAGCGCCGAAGGTGCTCAGAGGACCAAAAGTACACGAGAGGCGAGGCTCGCAATGAGCGCCAAAGGTCCTCAGAGTACAAAAAGCTTTACATTGTGTTGCAAACAGCATTGCCATGGCTTCAAATTTTATTGCCCCATCATTTTTGACGGGCAAGTCGCTAGTCATAAATTATAGAGATGTTTTTATTACCTTAAGCTTTATAGATACAACATTTCTCAAATGGGGTTTTGTTAGCCAAATTGTTAATTTACTAAATATTAGTAATATTTGAGTTAATTTGTGTTAGGTTAAGCCATTCTGTAACTGGTACCTGATTCTGTGCACTAAATGACATGGGTGATCATTTTTGGTTTGTTTTAATTACGTCAGCTACAGTAGTTAGATTTTTACTTATCCACCAATTCCATATGATAGCCATAGAGGGGTAAGCCAGGAACCAGTCTCTATGAAGGGAGTTCTTTTGTCCATATGGTTCCAAAGGGGAAGAGATTAGGCTACACTGCTAGGGAGTAGAGAATGTTTGATTTTAAAATGGAGACTTGTCCAGAGAGTTTGGCTGATTAACAGATTCTGATTAGTGATGTCCCGAACAGTTCGTCGGAGAACTATTCGCGGCGATTTTCGCATGTTCGCATTTGCAACGAACGGCGAACACATGCGCTTTTCGGTCCGCCCCCTATTCTTTATCATTGAGGAAACTTTTACCCTGCACCTTACAGTCAGCAGACACATTCCAGCAGCATACACTCCCTTTCAGGGCCTTCTATCTGAAGGACAGCCTCCATTTTAGAATCATTCTGAAGCTACATTCGTTGAGAGAGGACATATATTCTACCTGCTGCTGATTTATTAGAGAAATAGATAGCCAGGCTGTGTATTTAGCTTTCACTACACACCTGAATGACTCATCTGATATCTGCTGCAAGGACAGCAACCCAAAAAGCCCTTTTAGGACTAGAACATCATTTATTTTATTTTATTATTTTTTTCTGTGTAATCTAATTGCATATGCCTGCCTGCTAGCGTGTGTGTGAGGCGTATTGCATCTACTCTGCCAACTTGTGCCAGTGCACAGTGACACTCATATCTGGTGCAACCGTAGTGTACAGTGACATAAAACAAACCTTTTTTTTCTGTAATCGATTGAATATCAGTTGCCTGCCTACAGGCGTGTGTGTGAGGCCTATTGCATCTACTCTGCCAACTTTTGCCAGTGCACAGTGGCACTCATATCTGGTGCAACCGAAGTGTACAGTGACATAAAAGAACCCTTTTTTGACTGTAATCGATTGAATATCAGTGGCCTGCCTACAGGCATGTGTGTGAGGCCTATTGCATCTACTCTGCCAACTTTTGCCAGTGCACAGTGACACTCATATCTGGTGCAACCGTAGTGTACAGTGACATAAAACAACCCTTTTTTGACTGTAATCGATTGAATATCAGTTGCCTGCCTACAGGCGTGTGTGTGAAGCCTATTGCATCTACTCTGCCAACTTTTGCCAGTGCACAGTGACACTCATATCTGGTGCAACCGTAGTGTACAGTGATATAAAAAAACCCTTTTTTTTCTGTAATCGATTGAATATCAGTTGCCTGCCTACAGGCGGTGTGTGAGGCCTACAGCGCCTACCTACTCTGCCAACTTTTGCCAGTGCACAGTGACACTCCTATCTGGTGGCACCTTAGATTGCACGCGCAGTGCCCCAAATTTGAAGTGGGAGGAACGACCAATCATCTTTTTCCATCTCCCTGTTCCAAAAATCCATGCCATATACACGTCCCCTGATAGGTGACGTAACAGGTATTAAACTGATAGGAATGAATAGTACAACTAAATACACCACTCCTATCTGGTGGCACATTACATTGCACGTGCAGTGCTCCAAATTCAAAGTAGGTGGTCCGACCAAGCATCTTTTTCCATCTCCCTGTTCCAAAAATCAATGCTATATACACGTCCCCTAATAGTGGACGTAACAGGGATTAAACCGAATAGTACTACTATTAGGAATAGTACTACTTAACAGTACACACCTTATAATAACGCAGATAGAGGCAACGCAGAGAGAGGAGTCTGAAGAAGAGGAGTCAGAGGAGGAAGGTGGCTTTGAGGAGGTGGAAGACCAAACACAGCAGGCGTCCCAGGGGGCTTGTTGTCACCTTTCGGGGACCCTTGGTGGCTGGGTGGAGGAAGAGACCTTCAATGAAATCAGTGAGGACAAGGAACGGGACATGGCTAGCTTGGTATCCAACCTTGTGCAAATGGGGAGTTTGCGGTTGTGCAAAGGAATTGTTTGCGGTTGTTTGAGGTGCATTAAACAGGGTGATTGGTCTATTACTGTGAAGCCGGTGTAACCCTTACACTACCTGATTGATACAACATCATACCTGATGTTTTAAAGCACGTTATTCCAAACAATTTAGGAATGTTAGGTGATTTTTGCCCTTTATGGCTTAAAACCAGACTCTGCATCAACTATGTAATTTTCCGTGGGAGTTTTGCCATGGATCCCCCTCCGGCATGCCACAGTCCACTCCAATCTGGTGGCACCTTTGATTGCACGTGCCGTGCCCCAAAATTGAAGTGATACGACCAACAATGCATCTTTTTCCATCTCCCGGTTCTAAAAATCCAGGCCTTATACACGCCCCCTGATAGGTGCTGTAACAGGTATTAAACTGATAAGAGTAGTACTTACAAACACGCCACTCCTATCTGGTGGCAACTTAGATTGCACGCGCCGTGCCCCAAAATTGAAGTGATACGACCAACCAAGCATCTTTTTCCATCTCCCGGTTCTAAAAATCCAGGCCTTATACACGCCCCCTGATATGTGCTGTAACAGGTTTTAAACTGATAAGAGTAGTACTACTTAACACATCTTATAATAATGCAGAGAGAGGCAACGCAGTGAGTTGAGTCTGAAGAAGAGGAGTCAGAGGAGGAAGGTGGCTTTGAGGAGGTGGAAGACCAAACACAGCAGGCGTCCCAGGGGGCTTGTTGTCACCTTTCGGGGACCCTTGGTGTTGTACGTGGCTGGTTGGAGGAAGAGACATTCAATGACATCAGTGAGGACAAGGAACGGGACATGGCTAGCTTGGTATCCAACCTTGTGCAAATGGGGAGTTTGCGGTTGTGCAAAGGGACTGTTTGCGGTTCTTTGCGGTGCATTAAACGGGGAGATTGGTCTGTTACTGTGAAGCGGGCGTAACCCTTACACTACTTGATCGATACAACATCATACCTGATGTTTTAAAGCTCGTTATTCCAAACAATTTAGGAATGTTATGTGATTTATGCCCTTTATGGTTTAAAACCAGACTCTGCATCAACTATGTAATTTTCCGTGGGAGTTTTGCCATGGATCCCCCTCCGGCATGCCACAGTCCAGGTGTTAGTCCCCTTGAAACAACTTTCCCATCACTATTGTGGCCAGAAAGAGTCCCTGTGGGTTTTGAAATTCGCCTGCCCATTGAAGTCTATGGCGGTTCGCCGATGTTCGTACGTTCGTGAACATTTGATGAAATTTGCGTCCGCGGTTCGCGAAACGAAAATTTGATGTTCGCGACATCACTAATTCTGATCTCTTAGAGCATGGCTCTCAATCTCCACCCACACAAGTGGATGTTCCTTAATAAACCATTTGGATAGTTGTGCCAATCTATAAGCTTTAAACTATTTTATTAGGTCCGGTAAAGCTAGTCCCCCTTTACTTTTATGGGCTTGCATAGTAGTTTTTATACTCTTGGTTTTTTATGATCCCAAACAAATTGAGAGATTGTCTCCTGAAGTTTCTGCATGTCCTTCATGCTAACTGCTGCTGGAATTGCCCTAAAAAGATATAGGAGTTTGGGAAGTACATTCATTTTAATTATGTGGATTTTTCCAATCCTATTATATGAGGACCAAGCGCTGATATCTTGCAGGAGCTTTTTTATATTTCTATGTATTAAATATCATCTACCATTTTGTTGCTCATTCTTCTAATTTATGTAATTTTTTTTAGGGTACAAAATTTTACTAGTTAACTACCTTGTACAGCTCAGTGACATCAGCAACAATGGAAACAATACCTTTCAGCACTGCCTGCCCTGACAGCATCTGAAGCTCTAACCAAGATGGCCGCTCAGTTCGGGGTAAGGGTAAGGGGGGACGAGACACCGGAGGGGAGGGAGGGGGACACAGAAAGGGTGGGGGAGGGGAGAGGAGGAAGAAAGAAGTACGGAGGGAGGGGGAGAGGAGGGAGAAGGAAGGATAGAGGGGGAGAGAAGAGGGATGGAAAGAGAGAGAAGGAAGGAGGGTCGAGATAGAGAGTGAGAAGGAGAGGGAGGGAAAGAGCGAGAGGGAAAGAGCTAAGGAGAGGGATAAAGGAAGAGAGAAGGAGGAAGTGAGAAAGAAATGGAGGGAGGGAGAGAAGTGGAGAGAGAGAGGAAGGGAGAGAGAGAGAGAAGGAAGGAGGGAGAGAGGGAGGGAGAGAGAGAGAAAAGGAGGGATAGAGATGGAGAGAATGAAGTAGAGAGAGAGAAGGAGAGAGAGAGACAGAGGAACAGAGGGAGAGAGAAGGAGGAAGAGAGAGGGAAGGAGGGAGAGAGAGAGTAAGGGAGAGAGAGAGAAGGAGAGAGAAGGAAGGAGAGAGAGAGAGAGGAAGGGAGAAAGACAAGGAGAAAGATAGAAAGAGAGAGAAAAGAAGGGAGGGGAAGTACACAAAGAGGAAGAGGGTGCAGAGGGAGAGAGTGCACAGAGAGAGGGCGCAAAGTGAGAGAGAGACACGGTACACAGAGAGAGGGTGCACAAACAGACAGAAGACACCATTATACAGTCATTATACAGACAATATTATACAGTCATTTTTGACGGGCAAGTGACTAGTTAGATATAATGGATGAATTATTTATGTGAAAATGTTTGGTGAGTTCGTAGTCTCCAATGGAAAAAGGTCCTTGTTAGGGGTTCATGTGCCAGAACTGAAAAAAAAAACAGCTTTGGTTGTTTATGCAGTGCTCCTTGTAGTAAAGCAAGGCTCATCTCTTCTGAACCTTATTATTAGTCTTTAAACTTCCATTGTATGGGATCATGGAAGACAAGTCTTCTAGTTGGAAACATCAACAACTAACATCATTCCAAAGGTAAGAATCTGAGGTCAGTCACTTAGTCTTCTGGGGTAGGTCACAGACTTGAGATTTTAAACAATACAGTTCTGAGTCTGATCATGAGAAGTAGCTTGATGAAGACTTGTAGAAGTGCTGCCACAAGACATTTTAAGGGTCTTCATTTACAAAATTCAAATTGGACCTTAACCTCATCTCTACACTCATCTAAATAAAGCCAATTTCTGCTGTGCATGGATTTTCAACAGTGCTCATTTAAGCTTTTTGTGAGTTCATTAATTAATTATTTCCCGTCTGACTGTCAACATTAAGAGGGTTGTGTAACTCAATGAAGCTGTGAGCTAAACCATGTAGGATCACCCAAGATGGGCAGGTCATAGAAGAGTTGTCAGACAAATTACAGTCCGCTGGAGAAGGAACCTGTAACCCATTCCAGTATCTTTGCCAAGATAACCTTATGGATAAGCACAACCAGAAAAATAATAATAGCTGACTGGTGTGCAGTCCATTGGGTCACAGATAGTCGGACACAACTGAACATCAATAATAACAATTTATCAGTGAAACACATATGTGTATGTGAGACAATATGTACCTCTGGTATCAAATTTGACCATGGATTCCACATCCCTTTATTAAAGGGACTGAAAAATGCCTTTAACCTTAACTGAAAGTAATACTTATATCAATACCTCCATTTCTGAAACAAACAAACAAACAAACTGAAGCAAGAAAAGTTTCTGGTTTTAACTACTATCTTGTTGGTTCTTAAGCCGGCGCCCTCGCATACCATAAAAAAAATCATTATTGGTTTCAGAGAGAAAAACAAAACTACAAATGGGGAATGTGACATTTTCCAGCCTAATATCAGCATATATCCTGTTATTTTATTACAAAATCTTTGTGGGATTTAGTAGCACAGACACTGGATTTAGCGCATGATACCAGCAGCTTTAACACTATTCACTTTATCTTCCTATTTGCAAAAACAAAACATTTGATCCTTGGATTCCAGAGAAATTCAAATGTGGAAATCATCTTGTAGAGAAGATGTCTATGAGACAAGAAAAGACCAGACAAAACTATAACCTTGGTGTGCCACACTAAATAACAGGAAAATTACTGGGTGAAATTTAACTTTTTCTTTATGTATTTGTCATGTAAAAAATGTAAGAACTGTATTTGTTGTTGTTCAGTCCTTCAGTTGTGTCCGACGCTCTGTGACCATTTGGACGTAGGATGCCGGGCACATTTTTCTGTGTTTCTGATTG
Organism: Discoglossus pictus; assembly: GCA_027410445.1. Lineage (NCBI taxonomy): Eukaryota > Metazoa > Chordata > Amphibia > Anura > Alytidae > Discoglossus > Discoglossus pictus. Next base: position 97,675,320 of record CM050172.1, read on the forward strand.
TGCTTATCCATATGGTTTTCTTGGCAGGGGTTGCCAGTTCCTTCTGCAGAGGGCAATGATTTGTCTGACCTCTCTGCTATGAACTCGCCATTTTCAGTGGTATAGCTCACAGCTTCATTGAAGTACACAAGCCCCTTCACCACAATAAGGTAGCAATCTAGAAGGGAAAACACCCATTGTAGGCCTATGTAATGCATTTTGGAAATATAAATATACTCGTTTTGAAACCGTCTAAATGTGAAAAAATATAAAGCAGCCTTTAATTTCCTGCCTTTTATATCCAACTGTTCAGCAGTGGACTCTACCATTTTGGTTTCTGCTGTTCTGCTTCTGAATTGGGAGCAGACTTTGAATGCAGATGAAGTGTCTATCTGCAAAATGGGAATGTAGCAGCTAAATACTTTTAATAGGCTTAACAGAAAGCTCATTAGTTTATAATTATATATCCTGCTGAGAGAGGCGGATTGAATAAGCTCAGAGAAGAAAATGCAACCCCACAGTAAGGACTAATTACAGGTGGTCCCCGGGTTACGGACGAGATACAATCCTGAGAATATCTTAAGGTTGGATTTGTATATAACTCAGGTCCCTGTAAAATAATAATAATAATAATAATAATAATAATAATAATAATACCTATATGTGATACTAATAATAATACAGTGTAATACTGTAATGATAGTAATACTGATACTATAATGCCTATATGTGATAATAATAATACAGTTTAATATAATAATAATAATAATAATAATAATAATAATAATAATACTATAATGCCTATATGGGATTATAAGAATAATACTGTGTAATAAACTGAAAACAATAATAATTATTATTCTATTAATAATAATACCTATATGTGATAATAATAATACAGTGTAATAATGTAATATTATTAATAACAATAATAATAATAATTAAAAAAAAATAATAATAATAATAAAAATACTATAATACCTATATGTGATAATGATAATAATACTGTGTAATACTATAATACTAATACTAATAATAAGTCTAATAATAATAATAATAATACCTATATGTGATAATAATACAGTGTAATACTGTAACAATAATAATAATAATATTAATAATGCCTATATGTGATGATAATAATAATACAGTGTAATACTAATAATAATAATAATAATAATAATACCTATATGTGATAATAATAATACAGTGTAATACTGAAATAATAATAATAATTATTATTATTATATTATAACGCTTATATGTGATAATAATAATAATAATAATCACATATATAGTTGTCAGTATATGTAACATTTACGAAGCATGCAAGATTTAGGCTGCAATGAGCGCCAGAGGTGCTCAGAGCACTGAGAGCCTCACAAAGCGAGGCGAGCAGTCGAGGCACATGGGACTTAGGCTGCAATGAGCGCCGAATGCGCTTATTGCACTGCGAGCCTCGCAAAGTGAGGCTAGCAGTTGAGACACGCAGGACGCCAATAAAAATCTTAGCACTTTGCCGCTGACCGCGAGAAACGCAGCTTACTAATTTAACGGCCAAACTTAGTAACTCTAAAAACCTGAAAAACAAGCAAAATAATAATTTAAAAAATAATAATAACACACAGTACAGGGGGAGAACCAATATTTGCCATTTTCCTCATTCGAAAATCGGCTAAGCGAGGAAAACAATGGCGGACGAAAAACGTAAACGTCTGAAACAGGATGAAAACGAGGCTGAGTAAAGCCAGGCACGCTGGACTTATAAAACACCTGACGGCAAAGACAGTAACACTTACACGAACTACGCCAGGCACGCGGGACTTAGAAAATAAAAAAATGGCAGTCAGCGCGCCACGCAAACATTCAGCAGACACACAGAGGAGAAAAACACAGGGAAGGGACAGGGGGATATGCTGGAAAGACACACATGGCCTTCCGAAGCACAAAACTTGCAGGTTAATGAACCCTGCAATGAGCGGCCCGTACAGTAGGCGAGAGGAAAGGCTCAAAATGAGCGCCAAAGGTGAAAATTGAAATACACAGGGAGGAGACGCTCGCGATGAGTGCCAAAGGTGCTCAGAGGAGCGAAAGCCTCACATTGTGTGGCAAACAGCATTGTCAGCCTTACAATTTTAATCCCGTCATTTTTGACAGGCAAGCTCCGAGTAATAATAATAATAATATTAATAATGCTTATATGTGATAATAATAGTATAGTGTAATAATAATAATAATTAAAAAAAAGCGTGTGTACTGTAATAATTGGTTACAGAAACTATTGAGTTATTTCTTTTAATTCAAAGAGAGCATAAAAACAAAAGCCATATAGAAAATAAACACTACAGTAGCCCTTTAAACATGAATGTATTTTTTTTAGAAATTGTATTTGGAAAAACAAGGAAATATCATAAAAATAACGTAGAAGGTTTTATATTTGTTGCTTATTATAAATAAAGAGGAGCTGTGTTTCTTAGGCTCTGGCCGCTGATATAAAATAAAATATAAAGTTGTTTTTATTCAGAACAAACAAATGAATCAGTGATGGCGCCTGGTGTAGGACGCTCCGTTTTAGTGAAATTACAGGACAGAGCACGGACTGTACCCGCGGTTTATGTCTATAAATTAAAGATGTTATGGCTGCTCATTCATATGGTGTTTCTGTAAGTTTACATACACCAAATACATAATTTATGTCTCCCACTAAGTGCTTGTAGGCGCTGGCGCGTTTTGGAATATTCCGTTCTAAAATGAGTAAAAACGAGCGACCTGTCAGATCCAGCATTGTTTAGGAAAATTGTGGCACCGAACATTTACTAGATCATAAAAATGTTATATTAAAGCTTAGTTTAAAGAACAAAACATACGTTTCCTGCCTATTAAAGGGGAAGCAAAAGTAGCTTAAAAATCACAAGGACTGGACTAGTTATTCTAAAGGGTGATGAGTTTTCTTTTAAATCAGAAATAAGTACATTTGGATTCTTTTGCTGCTCCCTTGAAGTCTCCATGATACTCCATGATGCTTTAGTTATGGTTGTCAGCTACATTTCTGGAGATCAGGGCTTGCATTTACTGCTGCTTCCAAGTATGTGTGAACTAGGCCAACTAGGCAGTCGCCTAGGGGCGCTTTCCTGTAAGGGGCACCACTTTTTTTTTGTTTTAAATGGTTCCTGGCATAAGAAAATTAAATACTGCAGTTCACACACTGGCTACTAGGGGGTAACCACCTAGAATTAGAGAGTTACAATATGAAAAGGAACTTACATGCACAGAAAAGGCATACATGGCAGGGGCTCCTCAACTTCACTGCTTAGGGGCTCCAAAAAGGTAGATCCGGCACTGTGTGTGGAAGTACCGTAGCTAACAAGCTTAATAATATCCAATTAGATCATTTTTGTATGTGTTGTTCAGTTGTGTTCGACTCTCTGTGACCTTATGCGTGACTGTAACACACATCCACTTGGTATTCATGGCAGAGATACTGGAGTGGGTTGCCAGTTCCTTCTCCTGTGGCCCAAATCATACAACCCCTGGTATTCCTAGGTGGTCTCCCATCCAAGTACTGACCAGGCCCAACTCTGCTTGGCTTCAGGGTGATGGGACCTCTTGGTTCCTGACTTCTATCAAACCCAGGTCGCAGCAGTGAAAGCAATGAATCCTAACCACTGGACCACCAATGAACCCAATTAGATAATTATTCGTCCTCACTTTTCCTTCTTCCCTTTTCCTTCACCCCTCCCACTTTATTGGTGTCTCAAAATAATGGTTTGGCAGATCTTGATAAAAAAAAACTTTTATAAACTTTTACTGTTCATTTAATCAATTAATTACTAATTGCCCATGACCCTCCAGTTAGTATAAGCTCTGTCTCTCTCTACAAATACCCAAATGAAGAATTGTGGTTGGAGTGGAGCCGCCAGTCAGAAATGTCAGATTGGAAACCTCTCTATAAAACACATAGTAGCAGATCTGTTGGCCATAAAGCTTTCTAGTCACCAACCATCATACTGCAGTTGTGGCATGCAAGTTAGCTAGTCCTCCCCAAAAGTTTAAAGGACCACTTTAATGGTGTCTCTAAATAATAATTTAGTACGTATTCATAAGAAAGAATCTTTGTTGAACTTTTTTTTGTGTTGTTCAATTGTTTCCGACTCTCTGTGACCTCATGGACTGTAACACACCACACACATCCTTATGTCCATGGTCATGCTGATCCACTTGGTTTTCATGGCAGAGATACTTGGGTGGGTTGCTAGTTCCTTCTCCAGTTCGACAGCATACAGTTCCTGGTATTCCTACGTGGTCTCCTATCCAAGTACTGATCAGGGCAAACCCTCGTCAGCTTCAGGGTAATGGGAGTCCTTGGTTCCCTGACTGTCAAACTCAAGTTGCAGTGGTGAAAGAACCAAATCCCAACCACTGGACCACCAGGGAACTTTTACTGTGCATCTAATCAATTACTTACTATTTTTCAATGACCCCAAAGCTTTTTACGCTCTGTCTCTCTACAACCACCTGATTGAAGAATTGTGGCTGGAGTGGTGCTGCCGGTCGGAAATGCCATATTAAAAAACATACAATAGTAGAGAAGCCATATACACACACATGTTTTAGTCACCACCCATCACACTGCAGTTATGGCATGCCTGTTTATATAGCCACCCACATTGGTGGCTCCACTCCAGCCACAATGCTTCATCCACGGCTTGCTGCTTTAAAGAGCCGTTTACCTCACTGTAAGTGTCTTCATGGTGTGAAAAAACCACAAGAGTAAATTATCTATTTTATTTTAATTACATTAATAACAGCTAAAAAATCTAAAGTTTTACGTCTGTTTACATAAAAAATGTATCGTGCGTATTGGCTTATTAGTAATAACAGCCCCGTAAAGACAGTGATTGAGAGCAGTTTTTCCTAAACACAGAAATGCACCGACCAGTTAACCCATAACTGACCTGTTTAGATGATTCCAGCATTACATTCTCTGCAGAGATGGATTTGTTAAGGGTTAATTCCTTTTTTCTTGTGCTCACTACACAGAGCTTTAGCTGCGGGTGGGCAGTCAGTGACACATGTAAAGATATTTAGCACAGATTTTATTGTATCTGATTTCTCAATGAAAAATGCACACACATTTCTAAAATGTAAACAGTATTTCAACATGCCTTTAGGAGATCTTTACTGTGATCTGGTCTAAATTGTGCACTTTAAGTTCATTGCTTCTATTGTTGATTGTTTCTTCACAAACGTCAACTTTTTACGACGCTCACTTTAGTGACACTTTAATATAAGCCTGATACAATATAACTTTCAATGTCATTTTAAACACATTATATACCTGTTCTTGTTTATTTACAGATGGTAAGTGCTATTAATTAATAATATTTCCATCTGTGTAATATATAAATGCAATATTCACACGGCTCTGTCTCAACAAGGCTTTTCTGCTTTATGCACAAAACAAACAGTAAGTTCAATAAAGTCATTAGAACTATTGTGTTGGTAGCACTTACTAGGAGAGACGTGATTCTGTTATTACAATAAATATAGCCAGATAATGCTGCATGTTATGTTCCTTTGTGTTCTGCTGAGCAGTTTATTGACTTAGAAAAGTTCAACCTTTTGCTGATACAGTAAAGCTATATGGAGCAATATATAGATGTCACAAATGACCATGAGATACATACAATTGAGGTTTCGGTAGATCAGGAGGCCCGTAAGTGAGGTTGCAAACACCTATTCGTAGCACTGTAAATGCAAATAACAAATCACTACTGCAAATCGGCAGGAAATTAAAATGATTTTTATGTGTCATATCGGGGTTATACCGATCTCAGGTATCACTGAGTTAATACATATCAGGCCACCCACATGGACTAGAACAGTATTGGCATTCATTTTCATAATTCTTTATTTTGCAAGTTTGCGAGTCTGATCGCATATCGGACCCCCGAACCTCATTGATTGACACGTAAACTCCATGTTTTACTGCCGTAATAATGACAGTCTCATTTTCTATTGGCTGATTTGAAATGGGAGGTTACAATCTTGCTGAATTGATCATGTTCCCGCCCTGAAGTGCACCGAACCAGTGCATGGTTTATGGTTTTCACTTGGGGCCCGTAACTTGTGTCCTTGAGCAATTGAATAGCATCGCAATCAGAGACCAACGGGAGCACGCCCCACACACGCAGACATTCCTCTGTCTGCCATTGAGTTGCAGGCTTTGAATTGAATGTGGCCCCATGTACTCATCAGGGCTGTGTGGAGTATTTTCTTGAAATCACCATACTGGCAGTACCATGTTCAATTCTGGGCATATTCACTGTACTATAGAGGTAGTTATTTCACTGTACAGCAATATTGGTTACATTATATTTGTGAGTAACAGTGTGTAACAGTGTTTATATTCATGTTAAACACATCTGATATTTTTAGATATTGTTTTATAAATAGTTTTGTGGTAATTCAAAATTCACTGTATGACCTGGTCTATGGAGGTGTAATCAAAATATTGTTTGCAAAGAAAGATCTAAGTGGTCCTTTGTGGAGCTGACATAATGCTTCAGTTTATCTTTGAAGGCCTCTATGGAGAGATACAAATAACCAGAAACTGACCAGTCACAAATTACTCAGGATAATTACGTTAATTTGGCCTTCTGATCTAGTGATCTTACACATGTTACCACATTATATTGCTTAATTCCACCACTGTTTGAATACATTAAACATTAAAGAAATCTTCTGGTTAAAAACAATGTTCTTTTCCTGGATGATGGGATTTCCATGTTCTGTTTGTGGCTGTCTGATCTGATGAAAGACTACCAAAAGTCTGCTGTCTGCTCCAGAAATGGAGAGTTGACCCTGTATTGTGACAACAGGGCTACCACAGGATTTAAACAACATAGAGCTGGAAAAAGTACAGAGAAGGACAACGAATCTAATAAGGGGAATGGAGAGGCTAAGTTATGAAGAAAGAATAACCACATTACACTAACTTTTTCTCTAGAAAAAGGCATCTACGAGGAGATATGATTACCTTATATAAATACATCCAGGGTCAGTATAAAGATTTGTCAAGGGAGCTTTTTGTGCCAAGAGGTTTTCAACTGACAAGGGAATTGGAATGTGGCAGCCAAAATTATATGTGTTTTCAATAGATGTAATAGTAAATAATAATTACATATAAAAGTGAAATTGTATTTAAGTATTGGTTTATAAAATGATTGTATTTATTCAGGAGGACATAAATAATGTGACCTCAGGGTTTAACTCAGAAAAACACCTGAGATTAAAGTTGTGTCCCGAGATTGAGACTGGACAGGAGTTTGCTTTAGCGAGCAGACACATCCCTCTACTGTATACTACTGATTTCCAGTTGGTATAGTCATGTTCTACTTCAATGTACCCATTATGACAAGGGGCTTATGTGAGCTTTAGACTTTGTAAAGGTCTCTTCCTTCAGTAGGGCTGTAGGGGTTAACTGTTCTGCTCAGTTGATTAGTCGCACCTGGATGGATTTGATTTAGGACTGCTCCTGGAGTATGGGAGGGGCTGTTGGCTTAAGCGTTTGCACTTTGTCTGGAGAAAGACACACAAAGAGTGGCAGCTGCTTGCAGCTTATGATCATTTGGAGCAGAATGGAGACTTGGAAATCTAAAGATTATACAGGTTAATGATTTTACAAACTATTGAACTGCTTGTTTTGCTCCACCTAGATTTAGCTGAATAGTGAAGAATCTGTTTATCAATTAGGGTAGTACTTCAGTGGAAGCTAAGTCTGTTATTTTCTTTAATTTATTTTGGTTTGCTTATTTTGTATTATTTTCTAAAATTGTAGTAAAACTTGTGCAAGTCTATCCAGCCTCTTGTATTGTTTTCCTCCATCAAGGTGCCTGAAACATGGACACAAGCTCAGAGGAGACTGGGAACTTGTCACATCATGCAGGAAAACCCTTAAATAACCCTTAAATAAAGATACCACAATGTGATGCAGTTGGAGCCAGAAGTTGGAGAGATGGACCAGAGAGACAAAGTGTAACAAGATGTTATCTTAGCTGTGGAAATGTGTTGTAGTCGAGCCAGAAGTCAGAGAGATGGACCAGATCTCCTCTAATTTTCGATATGCTGATTGCTTTCTAATAGAGGAAGGTAAACAGAAAAAAAAATATCTACCTTCGCTTCCATGTATCCACCTTCTCTCTGACAACTACAAGAGTAACAATATAGTCCCCACCACATATAATAAAAATAAAAAAATATTTTTTTGTTATTATTGACCTTCCTTTTTTGAATGAATTTCACTATCAAAGCCAACACATTTTTTGTGCCTACAGTATATTTGGTGAAATATGATAATTTCCCCTTTATACTTTAATCCCCTAAATATAAAGATATGAAGCAGATGTGCTCCTTTATTGATAGTAATAAATAATACACTTTTCTAGCTATGGATCGTTTTATCTCGTCACTGTCGTTCCAATGTCTCTGAGGGAAGACACGTCTGTAACTGCTCAGGATGTCTCACCAAGTTCCAGGAAGAGAAGATCGTGCTTCTGTTATTATGGCATCTTAAAAGTTGCAGGAGAGACAGTTTAATGTCACGAGCACTTTACTGAAGTAGCCAAATTTACATCTTTAAATTATTTGTTCAGAGAAGTAGAAAATTGATCTACAGAAAGGTTTATAGCTTTGACCTTTTTTGAAATACAAATTAAATTAAATTAAATCCAAAACTGATGAGCACTAAATAATACATTTAATATGTTATTAATATGTTGAAGATCAATGGTCACTTAAGGGGCAATGCACTAAGCATGTATTAGCACTGAAATGGATGACATTTTTTTAAATGTCCAGATTTACCCCTTGGTGTTGAGATCTACATAAAGGTTCATGATTTTTGGTACTTGTTTGGTGGCAGAGCTGCTAAAGGAGCACTTTAATGGTTCTGCATTAATATTTTAATTAGGACAGATCAGTATTACAATTTTTCAGTTCATTGTGATGAAAAACAGTTGATCATTTTGATAATTAAAGTGTTTTCTCCTTGTATTAAGGTTGGGACTCCTCCTATATTATGATAGGCTGTAGCAGGGAGTGCAACACCCATTAAAGGCATCACTATCTTAATGTGAAGCCAGTATCTGTTCATTCTAAATCAGTACATGTAATCAGGTTGAACTAGTAAAGCTGTACAATAAATATGCAGCTGTGGGTTTATCAATACCCATTAAAATGTCGCTGTACTATTGTGAAGCCAGTATCTGTTCATTCTAAATCAGTACATGTAATCATGTTGAACTAGTAAAGCTGTACAATAAATATGCAGCTGCAGGGAAATCAGCACCCATTAGAGTGTCACTGTACTAATGTGAAGCCAGTATCTGTTCATTCTAAATCAGTACATGTAATCAGGTTGAACTAGTAAATCTGTACAATAAATATGCAGCTGCAGGGAAATCAGCACCCATTAGAGTGTCGCTGCACTAATGAGAACCCAGTATCTGTTCATTCTAAATCAGTACATGTAATCAGGTTGAACTAGTAAATCTGTACAATAAATATGCAGCTGCAGGGAAATCAGCACCCATTAGAGTGTCACTGCACTAATGAGAACCCAGTATCTGTTCATTCTAAATCGGTACATGTAATCAGGTTGAACTAGTAAAGCTGTACAATAAATATGCAGCTGCAGGGAAATCAGCACCCACTAGAGTGTCACTGTACTAATGTGAAGCCAGTATCTGTTCATTCTAAATAGGTACATGTAATCAGGTTGAACTAGTAAAGCTGTACAATAAATATGCAGCTGCAGGGAAATCAGCACCCATTAGAGTGTCACTACACTAATGTGAAGCCAGTATCTGTTCATTCTAAATCAGTACATGTAATCAGGTTGAACTAGTAAAGCTGTACAATAAATATGCAGCTACAGGGAAATCAGCACCCATTAGAGTGTCACTGCACTAATGTGAAACCAATATCTGTTCATTCTAAATCAGTACATGTAATCAGGTTGAACTAGTAAAGCTGTACAATAAATATGCAGCTACAGGGAAATCAGCACCCATTAGAGTGTCACTGCACTAATGTGAAACCAGTATCTATTCATTCTAAATCAGTACATGTAATCAGGTTGAACTAGTAAAGCTGTACAATAAATATGCAGCTGCAGGGAAATCAGCACCTATTAGAGTGTTGCTGCACTAATGTGAAGCCAGTATCTGTTCATTCTAAATCAGTACATGTAATCAGGTTGAACTAGTAAAGCTGTACAATTAATATGCAGCTGTAGGTATATCAGCACCCATTAGAGTGACACTGCACTAATGTTAAGCCAGTATCTGTTCATTCTAAATCAGTACATGTAATCAGGTTGAACTAGTAAAGCTGTACAATAAATACACAGCTGCAGGGAAATCAGCACCCATTAGAGTGTCACTGCACTAATGTGAAACCAGTATCTGTTCATTCTAAATCAGTACATGTAATCAGGTTGAACTAGTAAAGCTGTACAATAAATATGCAGCTACAGGGAAATCAGCACCCATTAGAGTGTCACTGCACTAATGTGAAACCAGTATCTGTTCATTCTAAATCAGTACATGTAATCAGGTTGAACTAGTAAAGCTGTACAATAAATATGCAGCTACAGGGAAATCAGCACCCATTAGAGTGTCACTGCACTAATGTGAAGCCAGTATCTGTTCATTCTAAATCAGTACATGTAATCAGGTTGAACTAGTAAAGCTGTACAATAAATATGCAGCTACAGGGAAATCAGCACCCATTAGAGTGTCACTGCACTAATGTGAAACCAGTATCTGTTCATTCTAAATCAGTACATGTAATCAGGTTGAACTAGTAAAGCTGTACAATAAATATGCAGCTACAGGGAAATCAGCACCCATTAGAGTGTCACTGCACTAATGTGAAGCCAGTATCTGTTCATTCTAAATCAGTACATGTAATCAGGTTGAACTAGTATAGCTGTACAATAAATATGCAGCTGCGGGGAAATCAGCACCCATTAGAGTGTCACTGCACTAATGTGAAGCCAGTATCTGTTCATTCTAAATCAGTACATGTAATCAGGTTAAACTAGTAAAGCTGTACAATAAATATGCAGCTGTATGGATATCAGCACCCATTAGAGTGTCACTGCACTAATGTGAAGCCAGTATCTGTTCATTCTAAATCAGTACATGTAATCAGGTAGAACTTGTAAAGCTGTACAATAAATATGCAGCTGCAGGTATATCAGCACCCATTAGAGTGTCACTGCACTAATGTGAAGCCAGTAACTGTTCATTCTAAATCAGTACATTTAACAGCAAAGCACTCAGTGAACAGTTATATGTTAAAAACACTGACCGGACCAGTAGAAAACTGCTGATAAAGATAATTTGGCAATGTTTTTCTTTTTGTATTTTTGTACAGTGAACTCAAAAGTTATTTGATTCAGTCATCAATTGGGAATTAGACACCCCATCTATAGCAGTTCTTTCTTTTTTTAAATTAATAAAAACAAATTCACCCCATTCAAAGCATACTTCTTGGGAAAAGAAGTATAAAATCTAGTCTAAACTAAAGCTTTCTGACAGATTACTATACAATCCTTAAAATAGATTGAGGTTGGATAACTGCAGAGTGAATATTTCCCATACAAGTTAGACCAAGAAAGGGAGATATATGTGCCAAGTCAACCAAACAAGGCTAAGTACCATAATATTGGAATGTTAGAAATGTTTTAAAGAGGAATCATAAATAATTTACTGTATACCAAACTATTCTATGAGATTGCTTGTCTTATTGTGTAAGTAGGTCCCATGTACTAGATATCTCAAATTAGCAAACTATGGCCTCTATTCAATTGAGCTATTGTTATTTATTGGAGCTCGTAAACTAATTTGCTATTTAATTGGCGTCTTTATGTGAGCCGCAAATGATCTACGGGTGACAGACTGAAAATCACTGCGGTTGTCAAATCGTAACTCCAACCCATCTAAGCCTTTGATCTTTAAAGCCCCCAAGAATTACAATTACAAATTGCTATTCAATTGCTACAATTCCTCAAGCCCGCAAATGTTTATACACCTGTAAAGGTGTTTAACCCGTGTTGGTAGCACTGTAAATGTAAATAAAAATTCAAGACTGCACTTAAAAAGACGAGGAAAGCGATGAAAGACATTAGAATTAATTACACAACAGTCTCAAGCTTGCAAATCTGCAATCAAAAAATATTTTATTTATGTGTCATTTTGTTCTTATCAATCTCAGGAATCAATGAGTTAATACATATCAGGCCACCCACATGGACTAGAACAGTATTGTTATTCATTTTTATTATTTTGGACATTGCAGGATTGAAAGTTTGATCACATATTGGACCTCTGAACGCTAATTGATTGACGTGTAACCTCCATGTTTTACTGACGTCATCATGGCGGCCTCATTTACTATTGGCTGTTTCTAAATTGGTAGTTACGACCTTGCGTAATTGATCATGATCATGCTCTGAAATACTACTTATGGGTGCATGGTTAACTGTTTAGGCTTTCGGACAGGTAGCTGTGGGCTTGTTCAATTGAATCGCTCTGTAACTGTAGCAAATCTCAAGCCCGCAGACTTACAGCCTTATAACGTAATCTGGGGGCTTACAGTTAAATAAGGCCCTATGCCATGCAAATTCGGTATTTGACGCGTCTGGGTGAGCAACCTTGGTACTCACCACACTTACTAAAACCAGTTCACATTGATCTTTATGGGATTTTTTTTTGCTACTCGTCATCTGGAACAAATTAAGAAAGGGTACCAAGTCTCCACCATATATATATATATATATATATATATATATATATATATATATATATATATATATACATTTATATTTATATACATCATAAAATGAAACGCTTAATCCATATTCCTTTGATTACATACATTCCTTTTTTTTCTTCTCACTGTTAGTATATGTCTTAATATGGAATTATAGAAATTCCCTATCACTTAGAGATGGAACATTAAGAGATTTATTTGGTTTGGTAACTTTTCACTCAACTGAAGTTCCTGTTCCCAGATGTCTTGCATAAGAATGTTCTTAGAATGTATTATTTGCCTTAAGTACAAAGCAAGCATCAGTTGGAGTGGATGTCTTCAATTTCCCCATAGAGTTGGTTATCCCAGAGGATGAGTGGAACTGGAAGTCAGTTGTATTGTTGGATGGTTTCTATGGATGAGAACTGGTTTCTACTGGGTTGCCTTGGGCAATCTCTTTGCAGTCATCTGACAGACTGAGATCATAAGTGCATCTATATCATCAATATCAAGGTCAAAGGACAAAGATGAAGGAAATGTGGATGTACAAAGTAGCATCACAATGGGTGGAAGATAAAGGATCCTGTTGAGCAGCAAGTCTTGACATTTGAGTAGCCAGGATGTTTGAATCCACTCTACTTCTCACATCATAGGAAGAACAAAGAAAATATTCTAATATGGTAGGCCCATGACACATCAATACGAAAGGATACCATTGGAGACCTGCCAGTTCATAGTATCAATGTTGTGCCTGAAAGTACTGTATTTTTCAATCATGCTATAATTTGATAGATATTGATATGGGGAAAATGTGTTCTTAAATGTCCATTTTCTGTACTCATTTGCAATATATTAGGTATCATGAACTAATGTAAACAAGAAACCCATTTAGAATGGAAATGGAGTCATATGTTCAGTTAGATAACTATAAAAATATAAAGTGTAAAAAGGAATATAGATGGATTAAAGCCTATACTCTATAATGTGGTCATTACAATATAATAATATAATAGTTAACTTCTCTAACTTCAATGGAAAGGAGATTACTAAACCCGGTGAGAACATTATGAAAAATAGAGAGAATAGGTGGATTACTAAACCATCACTTGGGTCACTATGGGATGTGAAGGACTGCAATGGAACATGTCCCCATTCAAAATATCAGTGGTAGAGTTCCATGATACCCATTGTGGTATTAATAAAATTAATACATTACATTGTTTTGTCCTATCTATATAAACACATACAGTAAGACCATCTAATCTCATCAACGAGAAGTATATATAAGGACAGCAGAACCGAAACATATCCTCGATACAGCTTTACTTCTGCTTTAAATTCTAAAACATGCAAAATATTAACTCATTAAACTAAACACACTTGACACATAAGAGAAACAAAACACAGTCACCAACAGGGTTTGGTAACATTAGGTGTTAGGCTAATAACCACTAGAAAAAATATAAATAGTGATAAGTAATGACACAGCTCTTCAAAATCTCCATATTACATCCAGCAGTTCAAAGAAGTTCACTGCAGTTCAGAAATGAAGAAAGTAATGAATAACCATAGTCTTTCATGGCTTATCAAACATCTAATAGAAGCTATTTATATTAATATGGGGCATCTGCTGGTGAAATTGTTAATTTCCAAATGCACATTTAACAAAGACATGGTAAAAAAAGTGAGTACGTAAACTATAAATTTACTGGACTCAGAACATGCTAAGAAGCCATATACTGTTCTCATAGTACCATAATGATATTGATAATTTTAGCATTTTTTTTTTTCAATGGTCCTGAGTATCTAGATAACTAAATAATACAAAAGGTCCTCCTGACTTTAATGAAATTATTGAATACAAAAAAAAAACCTTAATAGAGTGTTGATGCTACCAATACCTAAAATATGATATATTATATGATATAAGTTTTGGTAATATAGTATCTAGAGAACTATACCTTTTTATTAATAATTTAAAAATACTTATATTATTTACCTAATTTTTAAATATTGGTGAATGTACATGCTATTTATATATTTTTTAAATTATTAATTATTAAATCATTCACAACATGAAATATGTGTTTTAGTTCTAGTTAATATTTGTTACTTTGTTGAACAACTACAATCATAAATTTGATTAAAATATTAGCTTAAACTACAAAAGAAGTGAGAAAAAGAAAATATATTTCTATAATGTAAATTCTGTTCCTTTATTCACATTAAAGAGATATTCAAACCATCCTGACCATACCTGCTGGTAAAAAAGCCCAGGTGTGCCTAATTAATTTGAATGTTCAACCATGTGTATCTTGTTATGATCTAAGCAAAACATTGAAATGCTTGAAGGTTGCACTGCGGGGATCCCATTTCCGTACACGGTTACCTGATTTATGGAATATTCCGGAATGCACAAAGGTGACCTCTGGCAAAAATGAGAAAATCCCTTTGTTATCAAAGGTCCACTGAAGACATTTTTTTTTTTTCGACAAGTATTTGTAGGTAACAGGGAAAGTGCTAAAAAATATTTTTCTTACAATTAAAAACGGCACAACCAAATAATAATTTAAAAGGAAATGGAATCATCTATCGGTTTTAGATTAATATAAATATGGGGATTTGTTTTTCCTTTAAAAGTTGTAGCAGACAGGATAGCACAACATCTCAAAAAAAATGTGATGGGTTGTACACACATGTGCTGAGGCCATTGATCACACTGGGCAGGATAATTAGCTTCCTGTGTAAATAACAAACATTGTTAACAGGTAGACAGGCGTGTCTGAAGTATATGGAACATGGCAGCTTAATTTCTGTATGTCAAGTTCCTGGGGAGATGGGTCTTCTCAGCTCCAAAGTTTCTTGTTTTCAGCTACAGGAGTTCTTCCTCAAGTCTTGTAGTGGATGGGCTTATTGGTGCTCAGCAGTCATATCAGGATCTTAAGGTAGATCAAAACAAATGGGGTTATGACCCCTAAATAAAGGGGAGAATATGTTCAATGTGTTCCCTAGAAGAGTCTTTATAGGGAAAGTTGAAACATTTATAGGCAAAAAGGACAATACAATGGTTCAACCCACAAATATAATTAAATTACATAATCTTAACCAGTTAACCCTCTTCTGGATCGCTACCGTGTCCTGTTGAAGGGACTTGTGTACCTCAATGAAGTTGTGAGCTACACCATATAGGGTCACCCATGATGGTGTACGTCTGTATCAAGAAAGTGTTCTGCCCAACTGAGGACTACTCCCTGTCATGGCGACCAAAGGCTTGTTTATTTAACAAAAAATGTGCAATGATCATAGCTAGAACTTCTTGTTTATGATTTGCTATAAATATGGGGACCTTATCAAAGTGTGTAGTCTTCATCCTTGAACAGATTGTCTGCTAGGAGTTACCTCTCTCTCTCTCAGCCTTGTGTGATCTGAACAGCCAAAGCTAAGTATAATAAACATTGTTATATGATTATTTATTTTTTTGTTGTTTGATTTGGATGCATACACCACAAGCCAAAAGGACCTTTTGGATGAGAGTTTTGGTAGAACTTCTCATCATCTTGGTACATAGTGATTGGGAGATTTGGTAAATTTCCAACCACATTGATGCATATCGGCAGGTCATAGTTGAGTGGTCATACAAATGGCAGTCCACTGGAGAAGGAACTGACAACCCACCAAAAAAACATATGGATAAACTGACAGATGTGCCTGGTGTGCTGCGTCCATATGGTCACCAAGAGTCGGACACGACTGAAGGACTGATCAATAACAACCAGTTAATACAATAAGTCTCCCTGGTCAATCTGTGGTGTGTAGGAGTTAATCCAATCACATGGTGATTTGGTATATACATCACAAACTTAGCCACATTCAAACTTCCCTTCTAAACTAGATATCTCACTAAAACAAAGTCCTGGAACACAGCTAGATAATCTCATCAGGTACAGGTCCATTGTTCAAGTTCCCTGTCTTTGGTGATGGAATTTGCATGGTGATCATGGTGGTATAGAGTGGACATAGCAGATCTTGTTGCCATATTATGCCGACTGATGGAAGTTAATGAAAACTAAAATAATGCTATCAGCTTTCTCTATCTCGCTCACTTACCTTACACATATAATATATATAAATTTAATTAAAAAAAACAATATCACCTGATTATATAAAAGCAGGCACCCGGTCTATATTTTCCCTTCAGCTGTTTATTTTTTCTCCTGCTGATATAATTCCGGTATAACTTCATTATATAGATTAATGCCTAAATTACATTGTAGTAATAGACTAAAGCATCTCTTCCTCAATAGAATGATAATTAATTTAGTTGTGTCATGGTGGTGACAGGGTCATCATCAAACAATTGAAAACTCTATTTTCAGTAAAACTTTATACAGTGATTGATGTGTCAACAAGATAATGGTCATCCAAGATTGATAGCCATAGAGTGTAACTCGGTTTCAAATAACAAAGTGACGAGATTTTCTTCCGATAGTCTCATAACACATTAGTTAAATGATAATTAATGGATTGAAGGCATAATAACAGTAACTAATTATGTTTAATTGTACTCTGGAAATTATCATTTTGCTTTTCATTCTGCTGATCTTGTATTGCACAATTATAATATATATTATAGATGAGTCATTAATTAATACATTTGGGGGTTTATTGATTATATTTTATATGAACTGGTACAGGGGATTTGTCACTGATAATAAAATTGCATAATTTTGTAGTAATTAAAACAGATAATATATGATTTGATGCTGCGCTTGTAATTCCAAGTCGGATGGGTGCCTTATGAATATAGCATTTATAAAGCATTTTTGATGAATCATTGACTTGTGTTGGTTTATTTGAAAATATTTCAACATTTTCGGGCAATGATTCTTTATAATAGTACATTTAAACATTGGGTGCGTTCAGAACCAATAACGTTTCCAAGGGGACTATTATTTGCAGTGGTGAAGATGGGGTAACGGAGAAATCTATTTCTGGATTGCTACCTTGTTATGGTGAAGGGGCTTGTGTCCTTCAATGAAGCTAAACCATGTAGAGTCACCGAAGTTTGGCAGGTCATAGCAGAGAGGTTTGACAAATTACGGCCCACTGAAGAAGCAACTGACAACCCGAACCAGTATCTTTACCAAGAAAACGTTATGGATAACCACTGCCAGACACAAGATGCTGAGGTCCATAAGGTCACTGAGAGTCGGATACGACTGAATGACAACAAATACGTTATAAAGGGGGTCTGAAGAGTATTCAGCTCTCCAATATCTACAATTTTACTGCACAATAACAACCTTAATCCCTCTTACATTACGGTGATACATGGAGATTCTTAAATTAATGACCCTTCCCAAAATAATCTGACCTCAAAGTAACGGCATGGATTACCAGGGATTATTTTTGAACTGATGTTGATATCATTGATATCAATGAAGAGTATAACTCCCAGCATCCTATATAGAGAGAAAGTGCGTAGATGAGCAGCACCTATAACATTTGTACTAATCCCATCCCCAGACAACTCTTTAAATGAATGCTCTGTATTTAGCAGAATCTTCTATGAGTTAAGGCAACTAAGAGATAATGATGTCTATTCCATGGCTCTTGTAAGAATTGAGCTACGGGTAAACCCACTTGGGTGTGGGTCTATTTTCCAGGAGCTATAGAAACGCTCTGGTACTTGACTTTTCAAAACTCCCACAGTTGTGGGTCAGCCATCCTCCCATGGAATGGAGGCCTTGGTTCTTCTCTTATAGGAGCCATGGAATGGAGGCCTTGGTTATTTTCTTATGGGAGCCATTGAATGGAGTCCTTGTTTTTTATATAGGAACCATGGAATGGAGGCCTTGGCTCTTTTCTTTTAGGAACCATGGAATGGAGTCCTTGGTTCTTTTCTTATTGGTGTCATGGAATGGAGGCCTTGGTTCTTTTTTATAGAAACCATGGAATGGAGGCCTTGGTTCTTCTCTTATAGGAGCCATGGAATGGAGTCTTTGGTTCTTTTCTTATAGGAACCATGGACTGGAGGCCTTGGTTCTTCTCTTATAGGAACCATGGAATGGAGTCCTTGGTTCTTTTTTACAGGAACCATGAAATGGAGGCATTGGTTCTTTTCTTATAGGAACCATGTAATGGAGGCTTTGGTTCTTCTCTTATAGGAGCCATGGAATGGAGGCCTTGGTTATTTTCTTATGGGAGCCATTGAATGGAGTCCTTGTTTTTTATATAGGAACCATGGAATGGAGGCCTTAACTCTTTTCTTTTAGGAACCATGGAATGGAGTCCTTGGTTCTTTTCTTATTGGTGTCATGGAATGGAGGCCTTGGTTCTTTTTTATAGAAACCATGGAATGGAGGCCTTGGTTCTTCTCTTATAGGAGCCATGGAATGGAGGCCTTGGTTCTTCTCTTATAGGAGCCATGGAATGGAGTCTTTGGTTCTTTTCTTATAGGAACCATGGACTGGAGGCCTTGGTTCTTCTCTTATAGGAACCATGGAATGGAGTCCTTGGTTCTTTTTTACAGGAACCATGAAATGGAGGCCTTGGTTCTTTTCTTATAGGAACCATGGAATGGAGGCTTTGGTTCATCTCTTATAGGAGCCATGGAATGGAGGCCTTGGTTCTTTTCTTATGGGAGCCATGGAATGGAGACCTTGGTTCTTTTCTTATGGAAGCCATGGAATGGAAGCCTTGGTTCTTTTCTTATGTGGACCATGGAATGGAGACCTTGGTTCTTTTCTTATGGGAGCCATGGAATGGAGTCCTTGGTTCTTTTTTACAGGAACCATGAAATGGAGGCCTTGGTTCTTTTCTTATAGGAACCATGGAATGGAGGCTTTGGTTCATCTCTTATAGGAGCCATGGAATGGAGGCCTTGGTTCTTTTCTTATGGGAGCCATGGAATGGAGACCTTGGTTCTTTTCTTATGGAAGCCATGGAATGGAGACCTTGGTTCTTTTCTTATGGAAGCCATGGAATGGAAGCCTTGGTTCTTTTCTTATGTGAACCATGGACTGGAGGCCTTGGTTCTTCTCTTATAGGAACCATGGAATGGAGTCCTTGGTTCTTTTTTACAGGAACCATGAAATGGAGGCCTTGGTTCTTTTCTTATAGGAACCATGGAATGGAGGCTTTGGTTCATCTCTTATAGGAGCCATGGAATGGAGGCCTTGGTTCTTTTCTTATGGGAGCCATGGAATGGAGACCTTGGTTCTTTTCGTATGGAAGCCATGGAATGGAGACCTTGGTTCTTTTCTTATGGAAGCCATGGAATGGAAGCCTTGGTTCTTTTCTTATGTGAGCCATGGAATGGAGACCTTGGTTCTTTTCTTATGGGAGCCATGTAATGGAGACCTTGGTTATTTTCTTATGGAAATGATGGAATGGAGGTCATTTAACTTGGCTGTATTGGATTTTGACCTAGACTGTGACCTCGCTGTCTGCTTGCAGCAAGCCCTAACATTTTGCATAATTTTGGATTACCTGCCACCAGCCCTGACCTGACCTGTATCTGTCTCATTACTCTCTTGCCTGCATCCTGCCCTGACCTTTTGTCTGTTCAGTAGATAACCTTGTCTGCTACCTGGAGTCTATCAACTCTTTACTAACAGAACATGACCCCGATTTCAGGGCAAATTAATTATATTCCAACGCCCCGGTCCAATGGGTCCATACCGTGCTTTGAAACCACTGTCTGTGTTTTACTGCTAAAATCTCATACACTAAGAAATCCCTTACACTAAGATGCTAACTCAGTTTTGGCATTTTTCACAGCTTTAAATATTGATAAACAGCTTTTACTTTGAATTTACAATTTAGAACACAGATAATATTTTAAGACCTTATCCAGTCATATTTTTAAATTCCACAACTTTTATTGCCGCTAAAATAACTTAAACCTGTTGGCATATTAAGTCACCTACTGCTATTTGCACGCGTACAATGGTCTATGGTGCTTTCTCATCTATCCCATAATAAGTCTTGTTTACATGATCAGGTTTGCTAACACACATTTACATCCCCGTCAACATTTAATGGGATTTTATTACAAAATTATGGCTTGAGGACTATAAACAATTCCTTTCTTAAAACCTAGTCTGAGCATAAACATTCATCATCCTCCACACCTCATTTTGTTTTTTATATCCACCATTAAACATCCACCAGATTTAGTTTCAACAGAGTTCCAGAGGTTTTCAGATTCTCAAACTTTAAGTAAAACAAATAAAAGGAATTCACTAAAGCGGAATAATGGGTAGAAATAGAAAAAAATATGTTTTATCTACAACTCCCCCTTCAACCGAGGTATTAAAGGGACTTTTTAGGTATGTTTTTATATATATTTTTAACTAGGTGAGTTAATTGATTTTATCCTCCAATGTAATTATATGAAATACATTATTCACTTACTTCCAGAGTAATAAATTCTTACTTTATGGAACCTCTTCATTTATTCCTGTTTCTCATATATAGACCCCTCCCATGTAGGTGTGGCCTTATGTCACAGCTATAACCTAAGGCCACACCTACAGTTATGTGTATATGTGCGCAGCAAAGTTACACTGAAGCCCCTCTACTGTGGGCATAGTCTTAGATCAAAGCTGGCTCCATACTTGAGAAGTAACAGGAAGAAAAGGTGGGGTTACAGAAAGTAAGAATCTTTTTACTCAGGGGTCTTCTGACAAGTAAGTGAAGTGTACATTTTATATGACTGTTACATTGAAAATAAAATTAATTAAGTGACCTAACTACAAAAAAAATTTAAAATAAAAATGGTCCAAACAGTCCACTTAAAGAGACAATGAAAAGTCACAGTTACACAAAACTCTTTTCAAACTACTTCCAGCTCAGAATACAGAGAAAAACAGTTATTACACTGCATTCTGGGAAGCTGAGCTGGGGCATGCAAATGTGCCCACAAATGCCAAGCTCTTTAATCCATAAACCATATCAAACATGGCTTCCTGTAAGCTTATGCCCACTGCATTACACAGATGTACTTTTTATTTACTGTACTATTGTACGGTGGAGGCTTCTATCGCTCTTTTGCCCACCATATTATAAATGATTGTTGTGGTGAACTACCTACTCATAAGATCCACAACACAAGCTGAGATCCTGCTCCATGCTGATGATAGGCAGAAACCCTGAAACAGCTGTACGTGGATAGGATTCCCAGCTTTTGTATGATCCAACCTTGGCGTTGCAATAAATCTGTGTAATGCAGCGGGCATTAGCTTATAGGAAGCCATGTTTGATATGGTTTATGGATTGAAGAGCGAGGCATTTGTGGGCACATTTGCATGTCCCTGCTCAGCTCCCAGAATGCAGTGTAATAACTGTTTTTCTCCGAATTCTGAGCTGGAAGTAGTTTTTTATCTTGTTTTAGACATTCAAATATGAACACAGATGTACTATTTATTTACTTTACTACTGTAATTTGGAGGCTTCTACCGCTCTTTTGCCCACCATATATTAAATGATTGTTGTGGTGAACTATATATATATATATATATATATATATATATATATATATATATAGTTACATGATTGGCTTATATCTATCTATCTATCTATCTATCTATCTATCTATCTATATGTTCAGTAAATATATGTTCAGCATATATATGTACAGTGCATATATATATATATATATATATATATATATATTTCACTTTTATATTCAATTATCTCTTACTGTAATGTACCAATTACCAATTTCTTAACTCGTAGATTCCCTCAGCTTCTCTTTCAGGAGGGTGTGCCCCTGTAAACTAATATACTTTCCATTAGACCTACTGAAAGCACTGGCATTTTTAGCAGTCCCTTTTCCATTTTGGAGACAGACACTTTCCAACATGTAACCCATAATTAAGTCAACAAGTCAACGTAAATATAATATATGTAATTTTTTTTCTGTATGAAGACTATTCCTCACTGACATTCCCTGAATAATTTAGTTCATATTTAAATATTGTGTTTAGAATAAATATACGGGATAAAACACTGGTTAATAATTACAGAACATTCCGATTATGCCACATGGAAGGATCATACATGGCTAATGTTTTGCTATAACAAATCGAACACAAAATGCATTAGGATAATGTGCCCTGACACATCGGAATGATTGATTATTATGTACAATATTGTTTTTATCCCAGTCTTACATGGGACTAAACCTCTGATTAATTCTCTCTCATGCTCTGATAAGTTTATGAAGACCCCGCCGTCCCATCCTCTGGTGCTCGGCCTTGGTAGCTATTTATCCTGCGAGCTCGAGTCTTTTTAGTTTGCATTCATTATTTATAATAAATTGAAATCCGGTTAGTTTCTGCAGTGTAGCAGATGGATATTTGTGGGCCATTAAGTCACGAGGTAAGCAGTGGTAAAAAGATTAATGGGCCTGTTTTATAAGCCAATCATGTATCAGCTTTATACAGTTATTCCTTTACATTAACTAATATAAGATACCTAGTAGCTTGCAGGTAAACTTTTGCATTGGAATATTAAGGATCATAGAAGTACATTTGTTGCCATGTTATTTTTTTATAACTAAGCTCGATAATGGGCAAAAAAGCAGAAAAACAAGTGCCTTCACATTTTAAAGAGAAATGGAAGGTTTCTGGATTTCACTAGGTATATAATATCCTTATGTACTTTGTACTTTTATGTGCTTTATTTTATTAAGAAGTGCTTATAAGCTCTGTTTTTATAGTCTAAAATCAAACAAATAGTCCCTGTATGGGTCTGCCCACTAGAGCATATGCAGACTGGGTGTACAGTAACCATCTCACAGCCACATGTTGCTGAGACGTAGTCCCTGATAGGCTAGGACATTACACTGCACATCAAGCCCTAAAGACTCATACAGGGACTATTTTTTTTATTTTAGTCAGTAAAACAGAATTATATAATTAAGTACAATTAGAAAACAGTGTAAACATAAAATATTATGCTGCAAATAGCATTGATGTTGTTGAGTCCTTTAGTCGTGCCCGACTCTCTGTGACCTATAGACTGCAGCACACCAGGCACATCTATCATTATGACTCTGATCGTGCATATCCATAACGTTTTTAAGGGAAAGATACTGGAGTGGGTTGTCAGTTCCTTCTCCAGTGGGCTGCAATTTATCTGACCTCTCTGCTATGACCTGCCCATCTTAAGTGACCCTACATTGTTTAGATCAAAGCTTCACTGAAGTACACAAGGGCTTTCACCACAACAAGGTAGCAATCTGAAACGGGGCAAATAACATAATCAATCAAAAAAGAAAAAAAGGATTAACATTCAAAAATTAAAAAAATAACATTTATAATGAAAAAATAGATTTTATGTGAGATTATCCAGAGGAAGCCAACCAAATCCCCATGCAAATTTGTCTCTTCTCTAATTTGGTGAAATAGAAATTCTGTGCCTGTATTCTCTGGTCAGTGTCCTGCCTATAGTAATAGTAATTGTCATAACCCTTTATGTTCACAAATCACTCTCCTTAGCCCAAGCCATAAACACAATAAATGGCACTGTCATGCATGAAACAATGAGCTATAGAGGAACCTACACCACTTTCAGGAGACGTGGTCACCATGGACTGCTTCATCATACTACAGTATACCTATAGGTAGGTGAGAAATTCAGTTGCTGCTGGTATCTACCCAATATAAACTCAGTGGGAGGAAAATATTCAAAATTTTCAGACACAAACAGCTCTATTCAATTGGCCGATTTTGAGATCCGGGCACCTGTAAGTGTTGTTGGAGGCAAATTTGCTATTCAATTGGCGTCTTTTTGATGGCTCGGAGCGGCTTCCGAGTTATGGGCTTGAAAAAATGGTGGCTGTTAACGTGTAACCTACAGCCTCCAGAAGCCTTTGATTTTTCACTTACGCAAGGCTAAAATCGCAAATCGCTATTCAATTGCCCAAATGTAAAGAACAATTATGTTCTGTTATGTTATGTAGTAGAGACTTGCCCATCTTGTACTTCTGGTTTGTAGCCATGCTGATTTGTATAATAAGCCATTTTTTTATTTGTAACATTTGAGACATTACTGCTTGTCTTACATATAATCTAATGATTTAGGTCCTTAACACCTTTGGTAGATGCCTTACAAAACATATAACAGTTTATTTTCTTATAGTTATTTTCTTATGTTTCATTTCTCATGTTTCTTTTGGTATGTTTCTTTTCTAATGTTCCTTTTGGTATGTTTTATTTCTTATGTTTGTTTTCTCATGTTTCTTTGGTATGTTTCATTTCTTATGTTTGTTTTCTCGTGTTTCTTTTGGTATGTTTAATTCCTCATGTTTTATTTCTGTTTCTTTTCTCATGTTTCTTCTGGTATGTTTCATTTCTCATATTTCATTTCTGTTTCTTTTCTTATGTTTCATATCTTAGGTTTCATTTCTCATGCTTCTTTTCTTACATTTTTTTTGACAAACTTTTAACAGTATTTCCCCATCCCTTTAGTAAAAGTTATATAGGGGCTAAAGCAAAATGTTATACGACCAGACCACTGCACATTTCCTTATGTGATCTGTGTTCTCCAAGCTTGTAAATAAAAGAAACTTGATTGGCGTAATTGGTTAGACTCTTTATTTGAGTGAAGCCTGCATTGAAAAGGGATTTTGTCCTCTATACTTTCCACACTTTTTGGATGATATTCACAAAATTATATTTTTGATATGAGTTTAATTGGAAGTAAATTTCCTTTTAGCATTTTATTGTTTTAGTCATCAAAACTATGCTGCATGCTAATAATATATTTCATGTATTTTGTCTTATATGCATCTGATGAAATATACAATATTATATGTATTTGCGTTCTCCTTTATTTCAACACAGTTTCTTAAGTTTGTATGATACTATTGGTGGATACCAGTGCCAAACCACCTTGACTTCAAGTTTTTTGCATCATCTGTCAACCATAATTTCACTCTACTTTTGGATACACTTTTTCTAAATTTTTACATTTTAATTCTCATGGACTCATTCCCCTTTTGTATATTGAATGCTTTATATATATATTTATATTTGTATCATTAGCGCCATATTTTTTAATAATATGTACTTCAATTATATTTTTTTAATCAGCACATTTGATTTTCAAACTGTTTATGTTATGTAGGGGTTCATATTAAAGAATTGGAAGGTAGAGACTAGGATCAATCCAGCATTGTTATTAGTTTAATAGGGAAAGGTTGACTATATTACATTAACTTGTTTAATATCACAGTTTACAAAGAATGTGTTAATGAATGTAAAGATTTTGACATTCTTTTCAGCTGCCATTATTAACCTGTAACATTTCTTCTGCTGTTCCGCAGCGCTTTGAAAATAGTGAAATAAAATATGTCAATTAAAAACACTTTTATTAGCACTTTCTGTGATCTTTTCAAAAAAAATTGAAGAAGAAAAAACTTAATTTCAATTAATGTTATTGTACCTTTTGTGATAAAACAAATTAGCCTCTTACAAATGCTCATTTAACTAAGATACTAAAAAAAAGAAATAAATGGAAAAATAGCAAAAACTTGAAAGAATAAATTTACAGTTGATTGTATTGTTCTAGCATGAGAGGAATTGAAAAAAAACTAGTTCTCTAATGGCATTAGTTTATATAATTAAATGAGAAATTTGTTCATTTTGGAGCTGATTAATATACAGAATTTTTGACCTGACTTCAAAGAAGAGAAGTATACTATGCAAATTATCTGTTAAAGTGTTCCAATGATATATGTAATGTCTGGTTTGCTATATACCAATTATCTACTTACACTATCTCCTAATTGACACTACATTCCATTTTTATGCAGCACAACTTCTCTGCTGCCATTAGCACTGACGAACAACCTGTACATTTCATTGAATTTCCTTCATTTTTAGTAGCAACTATGACATTACTGTCTGCTATCTTTAAGTATTTTTCTTAACATATTTCACTTGCACAAACGTCTGCCTATTGGACTTAATAAGACTGTCTTTCTTCATATAAGATGACATGACATGTCTAGCTATACATTAGATTTTAAAATAACAATCTCAAAGGCTCACAGGCTAGATCAGGGGTCTCTAACCATTAATTTAATGAGAGTAACTTCTGATCAATAAAAGATACCAAAAGATAATACAACCTACATACATTTCAAGAAACAACTGGTTGCCATATAATAACAAGTAATACATATTGCATCAAGAGGACATCCCTTGAGGTTAGAAGTAAAAAGATTCCACCTTAAAGAAAGAAAAGGGTTCTTCACAGTAAGGGTGGTTAATCTGTGGAATTCTCTACCACAGGAGGTGGTGACAGCGAATTCGATAGATAACTTTAAAAGGGGACTGGATTTATTTCTAATTAAAAAGGGAATTCAAGGTTATCATGGATAATTAGAGAGGCAGTATTGATCCAGGGAGAAGTCTGGTCGCTGGTGTCTGGGATCAGGAGGGAATTGATTTATTTTATTTGTTTATTTCTTATTTTTTTTTTATACAACTAATTAATTAATAGTTAATCTGCATATTGCAGATCAAAGGAGATCTTAAAAGGTTGATCTTGATGGACTGAAAGTCTTTTTTCAACCTTAAATACTATGGGCCTCATTCTATTAGCGGCCGCAGCCGTTGCGGGGCCGCAAGGACCGGCCGCAAGCTATTCGGCTATTCTATTCCCTTACGGCCGGGGATTCCGGCAGGCTTGCGGCCGGTGCCTTGCTATCTCTTGCGGCCGCTCGCGCCGGAGGAAAGCCTTTGATCTAAAACGGCCGCAAGAGTTTTGCAATTCAATTGCTCCGGGAAACCTCTCTGCAAGGCTAAAAACGAGCCGCAGCTTACTTGCAGGAAAGAGGTCTCGCTAGCACCAATTAAGCACATAAAATAGCTCAAATAAAGCCATCCTGCACTTTGAGAAGACTATAAAGGGATTTTAGGTGTTAGAAAAAATAGCACATAATTATCCGATACTCAAATCTGTAAAATATTTTATTTTTAATATCCATGTAAAAAGTCCAGAGTGCTTGGAGCACCTCAGACATGCCCACACCGCAGCCGGAAAATAAACAGTTAATTTGAACTTGGGTTTGGGCTGATGTGCAATCTTGAGAGTGGGTTCCTTTTAATCCTCATGTCCCCCAATATGATCCCTAGCATTTACAGAGCTGTACAGTGCAGGCTTGAATTTATTTTTGAGTTTTTATATTTCACAGCTTACGGCCGGTTCCAAGATATGCGGCCGGCCGTAAGAGGAGATCCTTGCGGGGCCGTATAATAGAATCGCGAGTTAACAGAACCCCCGCAAGGAATCGCAGCCTTACGGCTGATTTACGGCCGGTAATAGAATGAGGCCCTATGTAACTATGTAACTATGTGACTATTTTTTTAGGACAATCTGCATTAAATAAAGTCATATTGCTCTTTTACCACACCATGTTGGGGTAGTTTATGCATACAGGATGAT
Source organism: Discoglossus pictus (assembly GCA_027410445.1). Lineage (NCBI taxonomy): Eukaryota > Metazoa > Chordata > Amphibia > Anura > Alytidae > Discoglossus > Discoglossus pictus. The sequence continues at coordinate 97,703,580 of CM050172.1, forward strand.
GAGATATCAACTTCCAAGAGGCAGAACCATAAGGTAGTGCAATGACAATTTACTGACCCTGGGATCTGAGTCTTGTAACAGTATTTGAGCTGGAGACAGATCTTAAGTCATGAGTAGTCATAAGACATGGATAATGGTTGGGGGTCACAGTTTCAGAATCAGGTGCAAACGCTAGAAAATATACATTGTCAAATAATTTGCCTATACAGGTGGTCCCTGGTTACAAACGACCCGTTTTACAAATTACTCCCACTTAAGAAGACATTTTTGCATGAGTTTTTTTATCTACTGTTTGAATTAAAAGAAAGTGCACACTAGTTTCTGTAACTTATTAATGCAGTAGTGGGGTATTATTATTATTATTATTACACTGTATTAGTATTATCACATATGAGCCATTTTACTTTAGTATTATTATTATTCACCAGGGATCCAGCTTAGATACAAATTTGACCTAAGAACGTTCTCAAGAACGGATCTTGGCCTTAACCCAGGGACCACTTGTTCAAGGAAGTGGCTTATATAGCATTGAATGATCACTGCTGACACATGTCCTAGGTTTGGGTTCTGTATTTAATTGAGATATGTCCTGCTCTATAGGCATCTTGGTGGAGGCACAGGGAGCAAAATGTGTTGGAAGTATGGACAGCACACATTCTTACATGATACTGACCACAAATGAAGAATACGCTACTAATAACTTCTCAGTGTCCTGTTAATCTAGACTTAGTTTGTTTTTATAGGCAGGTAAAAAAAAAACATTCTGGATCTCAACCTTGTTGTGGTGAATGGGCTTGTGTACCGCTATAAAGCTGTGAGCTGTACCATGCAGGGTCACCCAAGATGGACATGTCATAGCAGAGAGGTCAGAAATATCACAGTCCACTTGAGAAAGAATTGGCAACCCACTCCAGTATCTTTGCCAAAAACACTTTTGTAGATAGGAAAGTCAGACATGACTGAACGATTGAACAACCACAAACAATAACAAGCTTTCTTTGTCCCAAATCTTGCTTTAATCCACCACATTGCAATGATATATTACAATGGGTATTAGAGTATTACATTGTCTTAGAAAGTATTTTTAAAACAGATGCCATTGGATTTTCCAGTTCTTGACCAGCTAAGATGATATAATTCTAATATAAGACTAACAAACACTTCACCATGATGACAAGTCACCTCACCAACCGAGCGTCTCAGTCACACCATCATCTACCAAGCAGTCCCCACCTTTTCTCTTTGTCATCCTCTACCACCTTCTATAAGGAAATATTTCACCATCTCAATCAGTTTTAAATTTTTATTCATTATTCCTTTCTAAGTTTTTCCTATATATATGGCCAGTGATGGGCTTAGAAAGAAAGATAAGATAATTCCATACTTAACTGTACAAACCAAAGCACTGCTATGGTGGTATAGACAATCCAATATCTTCAGTTCATTGTTTTAAGATTGAAGTAATTGACTGAATTTTAATTCTCAAGTTCTTTTTTGCAATATATGACTAAAATTGCCTTTAAAATTAATATTGATAAGTCAATGTAGGAAAACATGTGAATGCAAAAATATATTAGTACTGGTTTCTGATAATGGCGACTCATCTATACCCTAAAGACTTGTTTAGTAGTTCAAACTGTTTTGATGTTGGTTCATTCCTTAATTATTTAAAAAAGAGTACACAGCATTGTTGAATTTAAGATGTGACTTGAGTCTGTTGGGCATATGCTTTGCACTTTATCTATAGTATTTCTCTATATACGTGTTTGTGCATCTGATTTGGTTGCCGGGCCATGTTCCTTTGCTTGGTAAATTAATATCTTTGAGAAATTAGATGGTTGCTTGCAGAGCATCAAGAGACATTGTTACCAGCCTTTCATCTCCTCTGAGACTGTAGAAAATATCATAAACTATTTAACATTACAGCAGCAGCTATGGCCATGATAAAAATAATGAGGGTTCATTGAAGGAGGGATGACAACCGTAGCGCCAAGGAGATGTACTCAATGGCTTCAATCATTCTATAATATCCCAAATGGAGTGGTTATTTATTCCCCATTCTCCATCACCTCTACATCTGATATCTATCTTTTTAAAAACAACACCAACATCTTAAGTCTATATTCTTGGACTCACACTTGACTTAGACCTCTCCTTCAACCCTTTCATCCATTCAATCACCAAATGCTGCTATTTCCAATGTCATTATTTAATCTCCTAATAAAATGTAAGTAACTTGGACAGATTCTAGATAACTACAGTGCAACACTTACTTATTTTATACTTTAAGTGTAATTTAATTCAGCACAATTTGGACCACATCACAGCAAAGATCTCATAAAAGCATGAGGAAAAACGTTTAAATTTTTGAAATACGTGCATTTTTTACTGAGTGATCAAATAAAATAAAATCTATGTTTACATGTATAACAGAATCCCCCCATGTTGCTGCATTACTGCAACCAATAGGATGCCCATTCAAGTCAGTGGTGAGGTTTTTGTTAGAGTGCTTACTTTTCAGGTTGATGGGAAAAGACCTTGTAATTGGTTTATTTTTTCTTACCGACAGAAAATTAAGGTTTCTGCTCTCTTGCATCTCTGGAACTGGAGTAATGCAGACCATGATCCTGTGGTCTTGCAGCTCCATGTAATGATGAAAACAAACACAAATAAATAACCCTCAACAAATATATCTGTGCAGGCATGGTATGCTGGACTCACCTAAAACAGGACAGCATCACACAAAGCCGGCTGCACTCAGCAATATATTATTACTTGTGCAACAGCCAGTGCGAAGAATATACTTGTATGTAAACAGAGGCTTAAAACTTCTTTATATTTGTAGGCAGGTAAGAAAAACAACCCCTTGTGGATCTCTACCTTCTTGTGCTAAAGGGGCTTGTGTACCTCTATAAAGTTTTAAGCTGTACCATGCAGGGGAACCCAAGATGGGCACGTCATAGCACAGAGATCGGACTGGAGACGAATTGGCAACCCACTCCAGTATCTTTGCTAAAAAAAAACTTATGTAGATAGGAAAGTCAGACATGACTGAACGATTGGACAACCACTAAGAGTAACAAGCTTTCTTTGTCCCAAATCTTGCTTTAATCCACCACATTGCAGTGATATATTACAACTGGTATTAGAGTATAACATTGCCTTAGAATGTATTTTTTAAAACAGATGTCATGGTACTTCCAAGTTCTTCACCAGCTAAACTGATATAATTCAGATATAAGACTCACAAACACTTCACCATGATAAGTCACCTCACCCACCGAGCATCTCAGTCACACCATCATCCACCAAGCAGTCCTCACCTTTTCTCTTTGTCATCCTCTACCACCTTCTATACATTTTTCACCATCTCAATCAGTTTTGAATTTTTATTCATTATCCCTTTCTAAGTTTCTCCTATATATATGGCCAGTGATGGGCTTAGAAAGAAAGATACGATAAGTCCATCATTAACTGTACAAACCAAAGTACTGCTATGGTGGTATATCCAATCCAATATCTTCAGTTCATTGTTTTCAGATTGAAGTAATTGACTGAATTTTAATTCTCAAGTTAATTTTTGCAGTATATTACTAAAATTGGCTTTAAAATTAATATTGATAAGTCAATAAATATCCTGTAGGAAAAATATAAAAAATATATTAGTACTGGTTTCTGATAATGGTGACTCATCTTAACCCTAAGGACTTGTTTAGTAGTTCAAACTGTTTTGATGTTGGTTTACTCTTTAATTATTTAAAAAAAATTACACAGCATTGTTGAATTTAAGATGTGAATTGAGTCTGTTGGGCATATGCTTTGCACTTTATCTATAGTATTTCTCTATCTACGTGTTTGTGCATCTGATTTGGTTGACGGGCCATGTTCCTTTGCTTGGTAAATTAATATAGATGGTTGCTTGAAGAGTATCAAGAGACATTGTTACCAGCATTTCATCTCCTCTGAGACTGGAGAAAGTACGATAAACTATTTAACAAATGTCCATGATAAAAAATAATGAGGGCTCATTGGAGGCGGGATGACAACTATAGCCCCAAGGAGATTTACTCAATGGCTTCTATCATATCCCAAATGGAGTGGTTAATTATTCCCCATCCTCCATCACCTCTACATCTAATATCTCTCTTTTTATAGACAACACCAACATCTCAAGTCTATGTTCCTAGACTCACACTTGACTTAGATCTCTCCTTCAATCCTTTTATTTATTCACTCACCAAATGCTGGTGTTTCCAACTTCATCATTTAATTTCCCTATAAAATGTTAGTATCTTGGCCAGATTCTAGATAACTACAGTGCAACACTTACTTATTTGATACTTAAAGTGCACAATTTGGACCACATCACAGCAGAGATCTCCTAAAAGCATGTTGAAATACTTTTTGAAATTTTGAAATACGTGCATTTTTTACTGAAAAATAAAATAAAATCCCTAAATAAACCTTAGCAAATATATCTGTGCAGGCATGGTATGCTGGATTCACCTAAAACAGGACAGCCTCACACCACCAAGCCAGCTGCACTCAGCAATATATTATTACCCCTGTAACGGCCAGTGCGAAGAATATACTTATATGTAAACAGAGGCTTTAAACTTTAGATTATTATGCTGTTATTAATAGAATTAAAAATAGCTACTTTTAACATGCTATTTCACACCACAAAGAGCACTTACATTGAGTTAAATTGTCCGTCAAGGACTGGCCCAATGTAGTTCAAGAAAAAATGTACTTGTTTTTCAAGAATGTACAAAACCAACAACATTAGCAGTTGTATATATCATGGACATGCATTTTTTGGAGGGAAATCTGAATATTAATAAATCCTTTTTTTAGAGAATGAGAGATGAGAGAACAGAGCATGTGTTAAGATAACTGGATCACATTGAAATTGACACCACATCCCTCCCCTGTCATTGCCACAGAAGCAGGAAGTTGTATTAATAGATGCAACCACAAGTCTCCTGACATGTAAATGAACTTCTCACACATGCAATGTCCCACTTATCATGGATTCCTCCAGGGTCCAGCAGAGGCATCAACATTGTATTTGCTTTCCAGTTAATTACTTTTTCTGCCTAATTATACTCTTAGTCAGTCTCAAAGACTTCAAACATAAAGTGGTCCTTTAAAGGGCCAACATAGCCCCATTTTTACTATATGGTCTTTTGAATAACTAAACTCAATTAAACTCAAAATGTTTTCAGGAAGCATAAAAATTAGCTACTTCTTGCTCACTGGACCTACATCCTACTGATGAGGTCCAACTAAGGCCGAAACGTACGTTTGTGGTTTGTTGGTATTTCGGTGCTGGATAACTCTATTGAGTGGGACCAGACTGATATACTACAGGATATTTCTCCATGTGAAGGGCACAAGTGGCTAAAAGAGCTTGCTCTCAGAGTGGGCTATCACGTCCACAGAACCAACCTATTAAGGTCAGTTTGTTTTCTGATTGATCCCCTATATTTAGTTTTTGTTTTTGTTTATTCTCATGACCCATAGGTTTTAGTCTCCCTATGGATGATAGGGACTGCAGGCGTGGACCCCTTGCTCACTATGCCTTTGGGAGTTCAGGTACACCCCACTGATGAGGCCCAAATAAGGTTGAAACGTATGTCTGAGACTTGCTGTTTCTCCAGTTTATGGTAGAATTGCCTGGTATTTCAGGGCTGGGTCACTCATTTGAGTGAGACCAGACTGATATAATATAGCATATTTCTTCCTGTGAAGGGCACCAGTGGCTAAAAGAGGTTGGGTTCTCAGAGTGGGTTATAATGTCCAAAAAACTAACCTATTTAGGCGAGTTGGTTTTCTGAGCGCCTTTGATTTTGTTTTTTTGTTTATTCAAATGACCCTTAGGGCTTAGACTCCCCAAGGGTGAAAGGGGGCTCCAAGACTTGGGGTCCTTGCTCATTGTGCCTCTCTGATTGAGAGCCTCTATGTTATTTATTAATTGCATATAATATATGATAACTGCACAATGTATATTTCTAAAACCATGTTGCCTCCAATCAAAAACAATTCTTCAAAACTGTAAATTTCAGTGGTCATTTAACCTATCACTCTGCTGAATTCAACCTCACACATGACATCATAAAAATGCTCCATCCTCTATAAAGAGGATTCTGACAATCTGAATTGGATATTGTGTGTCTCCAGACGGATGAATGATTTATGAAAGAACAGAGAGATGATCCAGGATTCATTGAAAATGGATGCGGTCAGCAGAACTTAAGACTCCTTTTCCAACAGATACATTTTTAAAGAGGAATATCAAAAGGTAACGAAATTAAAACTTTCCAAGTATGTACACAGCGGTCTGCTAACATGAAACTTTTACAGCTGTTTATTCAAGAGCAGAATATTAGAGAAATATATACTCACAGCATAGAAAAGGTTTCTTTTAAGACAACACAAGTGTGCTTCTAAACTACCTTTTCTTCAGTCTTGAATATATAAATTATAGATTTCCTTGTCCTGGTTTTATAGGGAAAATAAATGCAGAGACCTGAAGCAAGTAGGTTTGTAACCAGAAAAAGTATAATATGATAATTTTCATTTATATAAAGAATTGTGGCAGAAAAAAGGAATAAAGGGTAAGTTATGAGATTAATAAATATCCTAAAATTACTTTACTTAATGTCCGTTTGCTTATTTTTTATAATGTTGGTTCATGTAGTGATAGAAAAGTTCAATTTTAAGCACATAGTATATTTACTATTTATAATACTTACACATGTTACAGGCACAATCATATCCCGTTTCTTAGGACATAAGAAGAGCACAAGCATCGTTACATAGTACAAAGCAGACCGACTTTATTCTCTGTCTCTTTTTACAGAAATATTACAAACATCAAAGACTGCCCCTAAACCCCATCACCAAGGTTACCAACCTCCACCCCTGGTCATTAGGATCTCCAACTCAGACTCACTGTTTATTCTTACTTGCTGTTTACAGAAATCACAAAATCAACCATCCCCCCGGTTCTATAGCCAACACCCCCCCTGCCCCCCCCCCCCCCCCCTGCAGGGGTCTTTGCTCTGCAGTAAAGGATGGTGGGGGTTATCTATCTGGGGGGTTTATCAACTTTTATGACTCTTTGAGGCCAGAGAGAGTATATATCTGGCCAACCCTGAGGGACCATATCAATTCTTGTAGAAAAACTTAACCCTTTGTCCCATAAGTGAGTTAAGTATCTTTTATATAATGCTAGCGAATTAAAAATAAAATTTGAAGCCATGGCGATGCTGTTTGCAACACAATGTAAGGCTTTTGCTCTTCTGAGGACCTTGGGCGCTCATTGCGAGCCCCGCGTCGAGCACCATCGGAGCCTCTACCCTCGTGTACTTCAAGAATCCTGCTTTGCAACGATCACCTTCAGCGCTCATCGTGAGGACAGATATACAAGTACAGTATAAAATATATATTTTTTTAGTACAGTGAATTAATAAGCTAATATGAATTAATAAATTAATATACTTTGCCTATTTATAATTAATATGCAACAATCAATATCCTGAAGAGCTAACAATCTATTTGGATTTTCCTGCATCAGAAAATGTACAGTTGGAGTGTTGATCATGTGAGGAGAAAGTGTCAGCAATGTGCCAAGTGTTCAGTGTAAATAGGCTGCATGCGCAAGGCCAAACTGTTTGTGTAGGCTTGTAAAGCGCCATTTTAGAATGGTAATGTTATTATTTCCATGTTAGTGTTGTAAAATGGCAGCTTTTTTCTTTGTGTTACTTGGCTCTCGAGCATTTTCCTTCCGTTGAAATGGTATATTTCCTACATTCCTGGCTAACTCGTACATGCCTGGCAGTGATTTGCGCGCCTCTGTCTCCATTAGCCTTGTTTTAATTTTTTTCGTCCTCCATTTTTTTTCTTGCTTAGCCGATTTTCTAATGCCGAAACTCAGCAAATTTGGCTTAAATTTGCATGCAACCTCACTCCCAGATGTCCTGGCATTACCCCTGTGCTGTGTGTGAGTGTGTTTTTATTTTATTTAAAAAATGTTCTTGTTTTTCTTGTTTTTTGATTTTTGCGGTTTGGCCGTTAAATTAGTATTTTTGCAAGCTTGTTTTTTTTGCCCCTGAGATTCCGAGGTAGTTCCTGGCTAACTTGTATGTGCCTGGTGGTGATTTGCGCGCTTCGGTCTCCTTTAGTCTCGTTTTCATTTTTTTCGTCCGTCATTTTTTTCTCGCTTAGTCGATTTTCGAGTGAGAAACTCTGCAAATTTGGCTTAAATTTGTGTGCAACCTCACTCTCAGGCATCCTGGTGTTATTTTTTTTCTTGTTTTTTATGTTTTCCAATTTCATATTTTTGAAAGGTTGTTTTTTTTGCCCCCGAGTTTCCGAGGTTTGGAATTTTTTTTTCTAAGTCCCGCGTTCTTCAACCGCTTGCAGCCTAAGTAAGACCTGCATTTCTTAACTGCTTGCAGGCTAAATCCCGCGTGTTTCAATGCCTCAACAGCTCGCCTCGCTTCACGAGGCTCGCAGGAGCGCCTTCGACGCTCATTTTAGTCTAAGGCCCGGGTGCTTCAATGCTTTAACTGCTTGCGAGGCTCGCAGGACGATGAGTGCCTTCAGCGCTCATCGCCTAAGTGCTCTAAGCTTGGAAGGCTTCGAATCCTCAACGGCTCGCCTCGCTTCACGGGCTCACACGCGTGACAACAACTCAACAACATGAACAGCTATGTAAGACCCAAACATTAAACAAGTAAATCTTATATTAAGCTGACCCTGTTTGTGTCATGGGGAGGGGGTTCAACCTTAAACTGCTAATCGGCTTGTACCTTGATGGATAAGGTTAGCTTACTGGTGCTTGCAATACTCTTAATTTAATGTCAAGTGACTAAAGTGTCAGTCTTTCATGACAATTGAATAGGGAAAAGATATAAATCCACATTTACTCCTATATCTCAAATGTATCCTGTTAGGAACAAAGGCAAGATGTCTGTTATCATTAAAGCAACATTGAATACAATAGTTAAAAATGAACGGCTGTATTTATTTATTTTAGACTTTTCTAAAAACATGTTGCACGCTTAGTCATGCTTATCATAAAAGCATACTATAAATATAACTTCAGTATTCCTTTAATTTAATCGTTAAAATACAAATTACAAATCTTATTACGTATGAAATATACACAAGTCCAAGTAGTTCTACATAATTCAACATAGAAACTAGAGTGCAAGGGTCAAGTAAGGAGTAACATCTGCCAGTGTTCTCAGCAGGACTAAATGGTAGTTCATTAGTTTACAAGGAAACACCCACCTGAGAAAGTAACAGGAATAAAAGAAAATGGGCCATGTAATCAATATAGATATATATATTTTTTTTAGTCAGTTCTGACTCTGCGTGACCTAATGGACCGTAACACACCAGGCGCATCTGCATGTCTCCACTACCTGTAGGCCTCAGTCTCTCCTCTCTCACTCTCTCTGGAACTACAATCAAACACACTGTCTGAAGTTTTGCTGAAGGTATCTAAAGACACGGTGGAGCCTATTTCAACTTGTACTATATGTAATATTATCAATATTTGTATGAATGTTTCTGTGATATAATATCTGATGAGATAGAAACTTTTACTAAGCAAATCTATACCTATGCATTTATCTGAAACCCCCCTTACCTTGCCTGCTCCCATTACCCCCAAAGCCTGGTTTTATTGCTTCTTATCTGTGAAATAACATTTGTCCATCCTTCTCATATTCTGTTGCAGTCTCTCCACTACCTGTAGGCCTCAGTCTCGCCTCTCCCACTCTCTCTGGAACTACAATCATTTCCCACCCTCCCCTTGTTTCTCTTGATTTATTGAGTCACTCAAATTTCCTACAGCTGATCAATTAGCAACACCTGCTAACTATACCTAATTAATCTATTATACAATGTTTCCTCATGCCTGTTCCTTCCTCATTACATACTGTCTTTTCCTCAAGCTCCTCTTCTCAACTTTTCCATATCATGTCTCCAACCTAACATCTCACCTTCCATGCTCTCCTCTCCTCTTTTATGCTCCCATGAGCTACTCTCATTCCTCCATTCACCATCTCCTCCCCCTTCTAAAGCTCATAAGCAGAAACACTTCTGCAAGTCCAAATCCCACTTCCTCCACCTCTCTCTCTTTCTTCTGCTGGCTTCTTGGGACATACATCCTAACACAGGCCCCTCACCTCCCACTCGCAGATTATACTATCTGACCACTAGGGGCAGATAACATATTACATACTAGAATCACATACCAAATTACTTTCTCAGATGCTTTCCTTTTCCTTCTATATGAAAAAACATTCTAACTTTGCATACCCTCCTACCTAATGAAACTTCACTTTCTTCCTGACCCTTGCTATTAATTATCTGCCTCTTCCATTCCCTTTAGATTGTAAGTAGAGAGTTTTCAATCTTGTAGAGTGCTTTGGGAAAAAACACTTTCTACAAAGATTCTAAACTCAAAACAGGGGCCCTCCATTTTTTGCAGTTTGTTAAAATTATATTTTTTCTTGTTCTTTTCCCCTGTATAGTGCTACAGAATATGTTGGCGCATTACAAATAAAAGTAGTAATAATAATAATAATGTACATGGTTATGCTGATGCACTTGGTTTTTATATCAGAGATACTGGAGTGGCTTGCCAGTTCCTTCTCCAGTAGGCCACAGCTCCAAGGTGATCTCACATCCAAGCACTGACCAGGGCCAACCCTGTTTGGCTTCAGGGTGGTGTGACCTCTTGTTTCCCTGACTGGAATCAAACCCAGGTCGCAACTGTGAAAGCACTGAATACTAACCACTGGACCACCAGGGAACCCCATATATATATATACAGTAATTGCATCTAAAAGTTGCAAAATATAAAAGTTGTGTTTATTTATTTATTTTGCATTTAAAAAAAATATTTTACTAATGTTTTGTTTTTGTTTGTTGTTTAGTCATTCAGTCGCAATCAACTCTCCATGACTCTATGCACTGCAGCACGCCAGGTGCATCTCTCAGTCACTGCCCCTCTGAGCTCCATCAAGTTCATGTTCATTTCTTTAGTGACCTCCTCTATCTATCTCTGTCTCTGCCATGGCCTTCAATCTTTCCCGGAGTCTTCTCTAGGGATTCCTGCCGTAGCACATATGGCCAAAATATTTCAGCTACAGCCTCATGATCAAACCTTCCAGTGAACACTTTGTCTTGATTTCCTGAAGTATTGATTTATTGGATCTTCTTGCAGTCCAAGGGACTCTAAGTAGTTTTCTCCAACACCACAATTCAAAGGCATCAATTCTCTGGTGCTCAGCCTTCTTTATGGTCCAGCTCTCACATCTGTATGTTACTACTGGGAATACCAGAGTTCTAACTTTGAAGACCTTTGTTGATAGTTTAATATATTTACCTTTTACTAGCTTGTCCAAGCTTGCCATAGCTTTTTTTATTTCCTGACTACAGTCACCATCAACAGAGATCTTCAATACCAGAAAAATAAATTATGTTACCAATGTTTAGTAAATCAGAAACCGTAATAGAATAAATCTGACCACAGTTGTCCTTTAATAGTTTATCTCTTTTACTTGTTACCTTTCTAAATCTAAACCCTGCTTGGCTTGGTACCCAATGAGAAAGAGAAAGAGTATATCTCCAAAAATATATTGTTAGTGGAATTAAAAATGTTCTCACCTGCTCTGCAGCGCTGTAACAAACTAGCTCCATTTAATTTAATTTGCAACCTAGTACTTTGAGCCAAAACTAAACAACTCATAATAATTAATGTTCTGTAATACAGCAAATGATGTTGGAGACGACACACAAAACAGTTTAGCAAATTCTGTCATTATTTCCAGTCACCATAGAGAATAAAGGGAATTATGAGAAATGCTCAATTTATTCAATTTTTTTATTGGCTCTCAAAAAATATTAATTTTGAGGAGATTTGAAACAATATAGTCAAATAAAATGTGTCAAATTGGAGAATAGGAGATGGTAACAAATTAAAACAGTTTTTATATCATATCAATCTCTCATGTATCTAAATTTTCAAAAATAAAAATTGCTTTTCATTTTAATTTGTATAAATATATTTGCTTTTTGCACAACTTGTTCAAAAATAGTTTGAACACAAAGTTTTCCGTAAATGTTCTAAAACCAGATAAAGGACCATTACAACATTATATTTATTACATGTTTTGTACTTGGTAATGAGCTAAATATTTTTTTTGCAAAGCTTAAAATTAATTATATAATCTATAATTTTTGATGATTTTATTCAATATTTCTTTAATGTTAGCTTACATATTAGATTCACTTCTGGACCTCTACCTTGTAATGGTGAAGGGGCTTGTGTACTTCATGTAGGGTCACACAATTTACACTAAGATTTCACAATGCACTAAAACTTTATTTTTTCTGTGTTAGAGTTTTCTTTTTTTGCAAAACCATTGAGTGGGTAAATATTTTTTTAGGAGAACTTCAATTCATAACATAAAAAAACAACTTTTATAAAATATAGTATTAGAACATTTAATTTATTGACTATTATATGCAATCATTATGCTTTGAGGTTAATTAATATTTAGGTTACTGGATAATACAAAAAACAGATATAAACTGTAAAGTGTGAGTATTGTAAATTCTAGTAAAATAATTTATTTGAACAGAATACAAATCTTAATGTAAAAAAGGGAGAAACTGAGATTTGAACTCACAGTCTCTTATATCATAGACAGTTATTTAGGTGACAGGAAACAACAGAAAACAGACATAAACTGTAAAAGAATGAAGAAAATAAAGGTGTTGAAAATGTTTTTAAAATAGTTATTTAAACTAAATAAAAATCTTAATCTTAAAAAGGGAGAAAACTGAGATTTGAACTCACAACCTCTTATATCAGAGACAATTATTTAGGTGACAGGATACTACAGAAAACAGATATAAACTGTAAAGGAATTAAGAAAATAAAGGTGTTGAAAATGTTTGTAAAATAATTATTTGAACTGAATAAAAATCTTTATGTAAAAAGCAAGAAAACTGATTTGAACTCACAACCTTTTATTTCAGATACAATTACACTTACTACTCAACTATTTATCTGGATGACAAATTATGATTATAGAAGTAGATAAAGTTATATTAACATAACAGTCTGAACCTTATTATCTATGCATTTTCTTGTGGGAGGGCTTTTGGGACTCTATAAAAATGAACTAGAAATTATAATATCTACGAAAATTCTTGATCTATTAAAGAAGTGTAAGCAGCTTTTCAACATGATGTTCAAGCCTCTGTCTGATCATGCACAGCAGTTTTTGTGATTTATTTGTCAATTTAACACATTAAAGTCTGTATTATTTTATTTTAATTCCTTTTAAAGCATTTGCCCCATAAACCATATAGCAAATATAGGCTTACAGCTGGGCTTAAATTACAATATAGACATGAGTTACAATGAGTTTGAATACACTCAGTGTCTTAAAAAATAAGTTCTTTGCTTAACAATGGTTTACGACCTTGTCCTCAGATCCATCTGTTTGAAGGGCACTCACAATTTGGGCAAGCCATTCTAAAGGGTATAAATGCCAGGCAACAAGGGATTTAATGATTGGTAACCTGCGTAGTCATGTAAGTGACATCTGTTCAGCAGGAAGTTCCTTTCTGTGCCAACACTAATGCCATATGCCTCTGTCACGTAATTATCTTTTAATGGCATATTCCAAAAAACAGGAATGTTTAAACAAAAGTGAGAGACGCATTCCTTTACAGACAATTAAACAGCTGCGTCTATAGTGGAAATAACAAAACCAGTGTTATGTTGTATGGAACTAGGTCTCTGTTTGGTCAAAATATGGTTAAACTATTTATTTTCCAATATAAAACTAAGGATCCACTGATCGTAAGGAAGAATTTCACATTAATTATTAACAATGAACAATTAATCCACATATTCCAAGGATTAGTGAAGATCTAAAAAGGTTGAACTTGATGGACTAAAAGTTTTTTTTTATCAACCTCAATTACTATGGGCCTCATTCAATTGCGATATGGCCAATTGAATAGGGCTCTATTTAAGCACATAGCATATTTTTTTACAGAAGTTTTTAGTTAGTGAACTTCTATCCAAAAGCAAAATCTTCACTAATAAAAACGTCTGTAAAAAAAATACGCTATGTGCTTATATAGAGCCCTATTCAATTGCATTTGAATGAGGCCCAAAGTCTTATAAAATATATCAGATTTCTGTCTAAAATGTTACGAGTACAGAATAGGACTTGCAAGGGCTTTTTCAAACACTTATCATAGCTGCAGCAGCAAATAAACTTATTAATGTACTTAAAAAGCACAGGAAGGCCTAGAAATACATTAAATATGCAATTAAAAATATTTTTGTTTTATATTTTTGTTGTGTGAAATGGATTTCGGGGGGTTAATACATATCATGGTACATACATGGACTAGAACAGTTGCTTTAATGATTTACATTGATTTCTACATTGCTGGATTGCGAGTTCCGATCACTACATTTTACTTCTAAATACTAATTAATATTAATAAATAAACCCCATGTTGTACTCCATGATGACGGTCTCATTTACTATTGGCTGTGTCTAAGAAGTAAATTACGGGCTTGCTTAAATATTGTCAGATCATATGATCATGCTCCCTGAAATCCAACTTAAAAAGGCAGGGTATACAAGTTGAGCCTTGCGGTCGAAATCAATAGAATACATCTAAACATTTATATATACAAATTACACTCTCCAACAAATTTATGACTTTGAGGCATTTTAGGGGGCCTATGTTTCTAAATATATAATAAACAAACAACATTAATGGATATTTAAGCCAGGTGCATACAGTAAACCATTTTTTTAGAGAAAATCATAATTTCTGGATATTCTTGTGTTATATAGACATTCCCATCCTTTCCAACTTGACATTTCCTGATGGCTTGGGGTCTGTTGGCAATTATTATGTACTGAGCAGTGGGAACGAGGAGCAAGTTGGATGAATAATTAGGACTTTCCTTGTTCAGCAGCGCTCAAAAGAGAAGTTTCTTGCACTTCTATTTAATTCAACATTAAGTGGCACTTCTAAATGTCACCTCTTCTGGATCGCTACCTTGCTTTAGTGAATGGGCTTGGGTACTTCAGCGAAGCTGTGAGCTATACCATGTAGGGTTACCCAAGATGGACATGTCATAGAAGAGAGGTCAGACAAATCGAGGTCCACTGGAGAAGGAACTGGTAACCCACTCCAGTATGTTTGCCAAGAACATCTTATGGATGAGCACAACCAGAGACATTTCAATTGTGCCTGGCGTGCTGCCGTCCATAGGGTCACGGAGATGCAAAACCACAACAATTAAATGTCACTTCTTCAATATAACTGAATAGAGATCTAATAGGTCCCTCATGGGGAGCTGATCCTATTAAGATAAAAAGCATATGTATAAATGTATTGGCCATTCCCCTTCTGGATCACTACTTTGTCATGGTGAAGGGGCCTGAGTACCTCAATGAAGCTGTGAGCTATACCAGGTAGGGTCACCCAAGATGGACAGTTCATAGCAGAGGCCAGACAAATTGTGGCCCACTGGAGAAGGAACTGGCAACCCACCCCAGTATCTTTGCCAGGAAAACCATATGTATAAGCAAGACCAGAAAGAGTTGGACACAACTGAAGGACTGGACAACTACAAAATTGGCCATTACCAACTTAAGTTATTGAAAAGAGCATACCCAAATATAACAATTTACTGGTACTTTATGTAATCTGATTAAACTCTATTTTATCTTTCTTTTTCACCCTCTCAGTATCTAATATAAATATTCTGTAATATATTATTATGTATCTGTAAAAACAAAACTAATTTCTTTTTATATGCACAAGCCGTTCACCTGTTCAGCATAATAATCTGATTGACTGAGGTTTACTACTGAGATAATACTCTCACCAACCAACAGGACAAAACACGCAATCAGATTAATTAATGTATCATTTGCTTTCTAATGTAATTATTTTTTAATCTATGTATCACCTTTCTTTTAAATAGTTTCTATATCCATGGAAAGATCAAGAATATAATTACAGAATAATAAAAAAAACATACAGTAAATTAAATATTCACATTAAATATCATCTTCAAAATGTATCCGGCAATTATTATTTGTGGTGTATGAATACATATATTTTCTTAATCAGACTATTTTGTACTAGGAAAAGTTGTAAACACTCTAATTCCATGTATAATATGACATTACATATCAACACAGGCAAAAGTCCTCCAAAGACTTAATTTTGAATTAAAAAAATGAAATAAATCATTGTATAATTATTAGTAAAAAAAATAGAGATGAATTGAGATGAAATTATAACAATAACAAACATTTCATCTGCTCTCGTGGTTAAGAGACTTAAGCATATATTAGGGTCCTTTCCCTCTTCCCTTACGCAAAAGATTGGCAGCAGCAGTGCTGCTGCCAACCGCTAGATGGCGCTGCCGATTTGCGGAATACTGCTGCACATTGCATAGGAGGCGCGACGACAAAAGAGGCCTTGAGCTATGAGAGGCACGCTGGACCCCCTCGAGGGCTCAGTGCCTGCGCCGAACATAGCGATGGCCTCAATGTTGATTCAGAGCACTCGAGTTACGCCACGTCAGAGGGGGGAATAAATATAGGCCTTCCCTGAAACCTGATGGCGCTATATGTCTGTATACATTTTCAATGATACAGGTGCCTTACCTTTCATGCTAATCATATGATATATCTTAAAGCAGGGGCGGGCAAGTTCGGTCCTGGAGCGCCATACACAGGCCTGGATTTGATGATTTCCCTGCTGTCCACAGGTGAATCAATCACTTCTTCAGTCATCCTGATTGACACACCTGTGCACAGAAAGGATATCCTCAAATCCAGGCCTGTGTGTAGCCCTCCAGGACTGAACTTGCCCACCCCTGTCTTAAAGGGTAGAGGCACGTCATTTTTCTTCTTCCATTTATGCATGTTGAAGTTCTAAATGTATAATGTTTGTTTTGTATTAACATTTAAATGTTATGTTATTGGCCTCTCTGAACATATTATATGGTATATATCAAAGGTCGATGCTTTAAAATGTTTACAAATATTAAAACTATTGATATGACAATCCTGAAAACCAAATTGTTTTAACTGCAGTAATAATTATTTATCCAATAATTTTGTATGTTAGAATACATGTAATAATAAATTTTTCTTAGTATATAAATGCCAATACTAAAATATATTTTTTTCAAAAGTTACATTTAAAAGAAAATCCACTTTATTTTTTGTTATATTAAAGAAAACGTACAGCTGACCAGTTGAGAGTAAGAAATCTTGGAAAAACAAGATATTTGGTCAAAGAAACTTTCCCTTTGCCATTATTGCCATTCTGTGGCTATGGAGAGTCCATATACCATGTGTATTTCAGTTGCGGCAAACTGCAGCTCTTGTTATCACCTTTGAAGGGACTACAGTTCTGGCTGCATTTTCCCCTGCAGGGACCTCCTCATTATGCTGCTCTTGGCATTAGCCAAACTGGATTATTTAAAAGTCAAGGAAGCAGTGTTTGGTGGAGGATATTCTGTAGAAGCCAACACGCGAAACGTACATATCATGCTGTTCTATCTGATGCCGCCTTGGGATGACGTCAGATGCTGAGTGGACATGGCAGAGAGTAGCACTGGCTGCATAATCAAGACTTAATTTACCCAATTTGGTAACCCATATCAGCAGGAGAAGCTTTAGTGCAGTGTAGAGTATTATGGCAACTTTGTTGGTCAATATTTGAAGCTAGCAGGAAATTGGCGTACCCTTTAAACACCAAACCAACTTGACAGATTTTCAGCTGCTATCGGTCTTTTCTTCTCCCTTCCAATAATTTCTATCCCTGCCTTTCAGGAACAAGAAAGTGCAAGATATTCTGCATCAATATATATATTGATACCAGAGTATTATCTGATGGGATACAGATTAAGCAACAACACTTGTGTACCTATATACCATTTTTAATTAACTGAACTATTAAATCCTGCATTTGGGACAACAACCATACTATATCTCCCCCAAATTTAGCAGATACTTTGGGTTATAAATGGAGAGACAACTCTCTCATTAGCAGAATATTTTTTTAATATATAGCTGCAACTGAATATATGACTTTTTAAAAATATCTCTATGTTTGATAAATTTTGGGACTTAATCATTTGTTTTCTTGAAGTTCAGTTTTCGAGGTCCTGGGTGCCCCCCCCCCTTGCTGTGGGTAAGCTTTTTATGTGTTTGTTGTGTGTATTTATTGTGTTTCTAATGTTTTACGTGTCGCACGGGTTGCGTCCTTTTTTTTTGATCTCGTACGTCTTTTTCAGAAGGTGTTTGGTGGTGTTTTGCGGCATTTTGTTTTTTTTCGGCGGACATTTTTTCTCTCGCTTAGGGGATTTTCGGGTGCCCCCCCCCCTTGCTGTGGGTAAGCTTTTTATGTATTTGTTGTGTGTATTTATTGTGTTTTTCATGTTTTCATGTGCGCGGGTTTCGGGCGGTAAGGTCGTATTTTTGTGAGGTCGTAATGTGTCGTAACGCGTCTCGTATTTTTGTGTCGTAAGTCCGTAAATTTTGCGAAGTCCACAGTTGCTGGCAAGGAACACCTTTGGCGCTCCATGCCAGCAACTGATGCTCTTACTTCGCGAGCCAATAGCGTTAGCAACAGCCCGCATGCTCACAACTATTATATGTGATTTTAATTTTAACTTATTGGTCTGACTGTCCTCCCGTTTTTATACATTGGTATCATTTGTACCATTTGGAGATTTCCTACTAATTTATTCTGTTACTGCTGTTTAAATGAACTGGACCACTAGTAGGATTCTGGTGCTGTAGATGGCACTACACTGCTGGCACTGTTTAGTGGGACTATACTCTAGTTTAATATATACTGTATAATTGTTCCGCAGAACTATATAACCACATTACCTGACAAGTAAAGATCCTACAGTTTTATGAGCACAGCTAGGCTACTTGGCCCCTTCTGGATCGCTACCTTGTCACTGTGAAGATGGGCAGGTCATTGCATAGAGATCAGACAAAACGCGCTCCACTGGAGAAGGAACTGGCACCCACTCAAGTATCTTTGCCATGAAAACCTTATGGATAAGCACAACCAGACACAAGAGGTGCCTGGCGTGTGGAATCCATCAATCAAGGAGAGTCGGACACTACTGAGCAACTAAATAACAAAGGCTACTTGGACATTGTGTACTTCCAGCCATGGATCTTTAGACTATTGCAGCACTATTAAATTCGGCGTATGTGTTAGAACGTAGCTCGTAACGTAGCTCTTAGGAATAGCTGCTATTAAATTAGCCCCGTAACACATGCCACAGACGACTTGCGGGTTAAGACGCAGCAAGGCCGAAAAAAGCCTACTTTGATCCGTCAAGCCTGTAACTGCTCCATTTCCAATTTAGCTATTAAATTGCAACAAAGTCACTCACGAGCAAGCCCGTATCACGCAAATGTAGCCTAAAGCCCAATGTGTGCTGGAGAGGACTCGCAAGGGGGGTAAAATCCAATATGTAGCACTTGAAATGTAAATAAAAAAACTCTACTGTACTAATATTAAAAGGGAAAGTGGTGTTAGGTATTCTCAAGCCGGCAAATTGGCAAATA
This sequence comes from Discoglossus pictus, assembly GCA_027410445.1. Taxonomy (NCBI): domain Eukaryota; kingdom Metazoa; phylum Chordata; class Amphibia; order Anura; family Alytidae; genus Discoglossus; species Discoglossus pictus. The sequence goes on from CM050172.1 coordinate 97,723,268, forward strand.
AAAATACTTTATTTCATGTATAATTGTTGTGTTATATCGATCCCTGCAATCAATGTGTTAATACTTATACTGTAACGTGCATGTGACAGAATATCATATTTACGGCTTTATTAATATTGCATTATAACTGGAATGTGGGTCTGATCCTAACTCGTAATTGAACTGAGTAAGACTTAGAAATTTAACCTCCATTTTTCTGTGACACAATTGTGACCATCTCCGTTTCCATTGGCTCCATCTAAACCCATAACTACGGGTTTGACTAATTCATTAAGCTACAAATCCGTAAAATCCGTAAAATGGTTTACGGGTTTCCGTCTCTAGCTCATAGCTCAGGGCCCGTTCTTATTTAATAGCACAGTAACTCGGCCAAATTTCAAGCCCGCAGCCATTGAGAGCTTCACTTTGGAGTTACTGCCTTCAAATTTAATAGAGCTGTTGGTCTGTGGCTAGTCATGCCTCTCAGCCTGTAGTCTTCTGAGCTTTGTTTCTTGATAAAGACCTTAGATTCTCGCCATACAAACTAAATTCCAAAGCGAATACCCCTCCCCTTCGAGTTTCTTCTATGCAGCTGAATAAGCTTAGATGCCCACTCATCATCAATGTTCTCTTCAAATCAATTTTGCAATCGTAGAGAAGATTTTAACTTTTGGCACACCACGAAGGAGCATTATATGCAGGAAGTGTTAGTATGGCAAAGATTTATTAATTATTTATTATATTTCAATATTTATGCCTATAATTAATGATTGTAACAAAACAAAATGAATATGAAGTAAACATTACTGTAGATATGTGTATATATTTCAAATGATAAAATAAAGTTGCATTGTAGATAGTGATTTCTTTTTTTCTTCTTATCGTTTCTATGGCAATTATTCACTAATTTGATGACATAGAATTATTTCTAACATTAGTTCAAACTCTTACAAATGTTTACTTTATCTCGCCTGGGTTTCCTTCCCCTTCGCCCTTTTATGGCCTGCATAATTTGCCTCGATCTCCTCCTTCCCATATGTCTTGGCATTTCCTTTCTTTTAACTGCACACTCTTGCTTTCTTGCTTTATCTTTCTCTCTCTCTCTCCCGGTTCTATCAGTCCCTCACACCATATTTTTATTATTTTTCTTTTAGCCCCAATTGTTACCTGCATCCTGGTCTCAGTAGGCCTCACTGCTTACTCTGAATTCTGGGAGTTTTGCCCCTCATCCTCCCACCCCATTTCAGATTAAATTTATAGTGGAATGGGAATCATCTGACTTTCCTACTTGCATATATTATCTCCCCACTAGCGGCAGACAACATATTAAATGCTAGAGCCCTCACCTCTGTTCCTTCTCTCTCCCACTAAATGAAAAACCTTTTAACTTTCACTTCCCTTCTGACCATTGTTATTCCCTATCTGTTTAATCTTTCCCCAGTTTCTGTCCCTTCCATTCCCTTTAGATTGTAAGTGGCGAGTTTCCAGTCTTCTAGGATGCTTTTGGAAAAAGCATTTTCTGCAAAGATTCTAAGCTCAAAACAGGGTCCTCCATTTTTGGAAGGTTGTTAAAGCTGTATTTTTCCTTGTTTTTTTATCCCCTGTATTGCGCTATGGAATAGGTTGGCTCGTTACAAATAAAAGTAATAATAATAATCAATTTGTGTGAACATAAAAACTCATGGCTTACTTAGCGGCTTATGTTACTTTTTTACATATATCCCAATTCCAATACACAACAAAATGGCTCCCTCGTAACTGTGAGAACTTTTTTCAGGTTACAACAAATAGGGGATGTTTTTCCCCAAACTACAGGGCTCTTTAGATACAAACCCATGTAACCTTTACATATCTGCTCATTCTGCTCCTTTTCTCAGCAAGGAAGAGACAAGTTTGAAATTCTGCTTCATGTTTTTATAATGATATTGTGTAGGCTTTATCCGGGTATCCAAGTGCCAAGGTGGAATCACTTCTTGATGAGGCATTTTTATTTTTTAAACCTGTTCCAAATCATTTATGACATGTCCCTCAGCGATGTGCCATTGCTTAATGTAACAAATACATGTTAATAATTGATGTGACAATTTAATTGGCATAACCAAATTAGAGTTCATGTTTTGTTTCAGTTCAGTTCCTGCAATTTTAAGCTAGTGATCCATTTTTAAAAACGTTTCAGCATCTCTAATGTGGCAATCATTTTCTTATTTTTGGTTTCACTAAATATCAGTGCTGTTTTTTTTCCCCACTGGATACATTGAAATTGCTAAATTATTGTAGTTTCTGACAAGAAAACATAGTACATTTTGAGCACATATATGTGACCTTAACCAGTCAATAGACCAGCTCCCTAAACTCTGTATATGATTCAGATTTAAGGATGATGGGTACTGACATGCAAATTAATATTAACGTGTAGATAGTATGACATTTTTAAAGACCTTGAATTAACAATGGACATTTTTTAGAACTTTGAAAATAAATAATGTTAAATAACTGCTACCTGTTATGCACAATTATACACAGTCTTGGCCATCTAAATTGTAGCCTTATAGAAGCCCCCGTCTATCATGTCCTAACTTTGAAGGCGCCTTGCTGCTTGAATAGAAGATAAGCAAAGGTTAATTGCCTGTATTATAAAGTCCATATAGCAATTTACTGAGTGTCAATAAGCTAAGCATCCAAGGGTCCCATCTACTTAACAAGAAATAGGGTATATATTAAATAGAGAAAATTGAGATGGCCAGAACTGTATATTGTTGCATAAATTGCTAATACGTTCAAAGGTTGTGCCATTTTTTTAACTTGCTAAAATATTTTATCAATACTAATTCTTTACAGTATCATAAAAATATTACACTACAGTGCCCCGTTAAAGGACCACTATAAACACTAAAAATACTGTTAAAATGAAAGTACATGCATATCTATACTTGATTTATAATGTTTAAACATTGTAATACTAGTAGTTATAACTTCAACTTCTTGCCTTTATAGGTTTTTGCCTGTTGCTCTGTGCTGCTTATATAGAGACAACAAAGAGACAACATGATAATTAAATGCCTTACCTTCCAGCTACAGATCTTATCATAAGATTAATATATAGACACAGCTTAAATAATGACCCTGGATCAGTCACTGGATTCTCAAAATAGGTGCAGCAGACTGGTAGTAGAACCACCACACACATGGTTTATGGAGTGGTCAAGCAACACAGAGCAGGACATTGGTCTGAGCTGGTCAGCTACAGAATAGATGACTAAAGATATTGTTGAGATATAGGCAATAATTTATAAGATCTGAGATAATTGTTTTAAAATATGAATCTCTTCAGGACAATAGCATTGGTCAAGACAGATATTGACTATACTACACAATATATGTTAATTCCCAATGAGATTTCATCTGCACATGCTATTAAAATATGTACTGCTGGAGGCGTGATTGTATTGATGTTGGCCCAATAAGATCTGAGCACCCTCACATCCTATATATATACAGTATATTGTATGTAGTACATTTATGTTCACATTTGAACAACTAAAACTAAGTTAAGAAATGTATTTCATGCTCAGAATTCCAAGAAATACAGTTATTGCACTGCACTCTGGTAAACTAGGTAGGGACATGCAAGTGAGTCCACTCTTTAACCAAATAGCAAATTATACATGGTTCCTCCATATGTTCACTGTATTATACAACTTTTAAGCATAGGATAAATTATATATGAGTTAGTAGACCTACCCACAGCTGTTTCAATCTTATTTGATCTCATCAGTGTTGGGCTTTAGATTTTTGGGGGAAATTATTAACAGATAACCAGAAAATGTCAGCTATAATTATAGCTAAGAAAGTCACTGAATAAAGACATTCCTGAGCATATAGACACAATTTTCCATAACACTTTAACACCAATTTGAGGGGGGCTGTTCCCTCCAAAAACATGCTTCTCCAAGCCAGGACATCTTAGTCCTAGCCAGAAAAATACCAATGGATGCAGATATAATAAAACACAAAGTGATTGTCCCTCTTTAGCTATCATTTTATAGAGAAACGTTAATTAGAATAAATTGGAGGTGATATGGGTAATTTCTCAGATATTGTGTGGCAGTGGGTTGTAGAGGGACGACTAATGAAAATTAACTAGAACAAAAGGGAAGAGAGCAAAGAAATGGGGATGGGAATTTGCATCTGTATTAATATAAATGTCTGCTAATGTGTCCATAGACACAGTCCAAATTTTAATTTATTTTAATATACACCTTTCATGCAAAAGTGTATGTGATAAAAGACAAAAATGGTAGGTACTTAACAGAAGAAGATCAGATAAAGAAGAGATGGTAGGAATGCACTGAAGATCTATACAGGAAGCATCTTAACAGCACGACTGACCTCAATAATTTGTCCAATGGGTTGGAGGCAGACATCTTGGAGAGTGAAGTGAGATGGGCCCTAGGATGTCTTGCTGATAATAAGGCTGCAGGAGTTGATGGAATCCATATTGAACTATTCAAAATTCTACAGGATGATGCTGTGAAAGTGTTACTTGCCTTATGCCAACACATTTGGGAAACTCAACAATGGCCAAAAGACTGAAAAAGGTCAGTCTACATCCCAATCCCAAAAAAAGGCAGCGACAAAGAGTGCTCAAATTATCGAACAATTGCACTCATTTCATATGCCAGCAAGGCAATGCTTAAGATTCTACAAGCTCGACTCCAACAGTATATGGACCAGGAACTACCAGATATGCAATTATAAGTACTGTTTAATAAAAGTTTCCGGATGTACTTTCCCATATTTGGGTGTATAGCACTCTTTCTTTTTATTCTAGTGATTTTAAATAAACAGACCTTCTTTAAGAAGTAATCTCCGAGGTTGCAATACATAATCCAAGGTAGAAGATTTTTCTGGGTTTCATTTGTCATTAAGGCCAAGGAATATAAGAAGTATCTCTGCAAATGACTACTATAAGATCTACTTTCAAGAGACTTCTTCATTGAGAGGGTGGATAAGTATGGTCTATCATATTTATAGATTACATCATAGGTCTTATATATTCTAACAGATGAGAATTGTATGGAACTGTGTAGACCTTTCCTTAGAAGAGCGCAAAGAAGCAGAGGAAGAGAGTTTTACAGGTTAACTTTGACTGCATTGTAAGACACATTTTAGCATGGGAGAAGAAAGAAGGAATTTAGAAGAGAGAGAGATGAGACAAGAGAGGAGAGAGATAAAGAGGCAGGAAGACAAGAAAGTAAGATGTTACATTAGTCTAGATGAGATAGGATTAGAGCCTGGGTAATTGTCCTTACCCCTTCTGGGTCATTACCTTGTTGTGGTGAAGGGGCTTGTATACTTCAATGAAGCTGTGAGCTATTCCATGTAGTGTCGCCCAAGATGCGTATCATAGCAGAGGGTTCAGGAAACTGGAGAAGAAACTGGCAACTCACTCCAGTATCTTTGTCAGATACAAGATTTTTCTGTTTTGCTGTTGTCCATAGGGTGAGAGAGTTGTGCACGACTGAATGACTAAACAACAACAAATTGTCCTGACAGTAGACGGGTTAAGAAAAAGTTGTGTCACAACCGAGGGATGAGAGGACCAATTTCAACCCAAACCCTCCTACCTTCTGCTACACTCCTGGATTATGAGAATAGGGGTTATCTCACTTCCCAACTCAGACTCAGGAACACCTCTCAGGAAAACTCAGAAAATCAGAATATTAAGATCACAGGAGCAGCCAAACTCCAGGGTTTCAGAATACAAAAGATTACAGGCTTATCCTGGATCTTACTGTCTTGTTAAAATAATAAAATCCTTTCTTCTTCTCCCTATCCCCTTGTTCTTAGGACAGAGCATAATTTAGGAAGAAAACCTACATCATTGGTTAGTGTACAGACAGAGATTAACTTTATTCTTCTTTACAGACACATTTAAAACCCAACAATAACCCACACACATTCCCCCCTTCCCAGTGTCTTTAGACAAACCCCTCTGGTTCATCCTGGTAGCTCTTTTTTTGATCTCCCCATCTGGTATTACTCTGATGTCAGTTCATGGGTCAGGTTTCTCACTGTCTCTAGACTCCATGGTGTGGCCCTTATCAACTTTATGACCCTCTACTTGGATCACACATGGGAGATCAGGAAAGGGGGGGGGGGGGATGAGTAAACCAAATACATATTAGTTATACTTATTAGTTATTTTGTATATGCAAATTACCCTTGGGGTTTAGTCTCCCTAAGGGTGATAGGGGACTCCAGACGTGGACCCCTTGCTCACTGTGCCTTAGGGAGTTCAGCTGCCTCTCACTGACGATGCCCATAAAGGCCAAAACGCGTCTAGGGTTTGCTGTTTCTCCTGTTCAGGGTAGAATTGCCTGGTATTTCTGGGCTGGGTCACTCTTTTGAGTGAGACCAGACTGATATACTTCAGAATATTTCTCCCGGTGAAGGGCACAAATGAGCTAAAAGAGGTTGCTCTCAGAGTGGATTATTATGTCCATAGAACTAACCTATTAAGTTTGGTTCGTTCTCTGATGAGCACCTCTGACTTAGTTATTTTGTGCAATACATATTATAATTCACATTGTTTAACTCCTATTCTCTAACAGCACCAGATATACTATATGATTTACAGGATTAATAAAACACACAGTTTAAATCCCTTTAGACCTTTTTTAACTCTATTTTAGCACACTAGAAGTTTTTTCTCAATATTTAATCCATAATCATCCGCCTTTGACAGGACCAACATTTCAGGAGGGTAATATTAGAGCTTGGGCCTTTTTACAACCCTTGTTTTATCTGAAGTAATACACTGGCTCTTGATTTACAATACCTCTTGTTCATATTTACCCTGCTCAGGGCAGGGTAACACATTGCTCTTTCTGGTGACATTGGAGATAAAAGTTCACTCATTCTCTTACACCAATTATATCTCTTACACAATTATATCAAATTAATGCACAAATGAAATAAGCAATGTATTCCCATTTGTCTTTGTAGACACCTTTGTAGACACATTCTCTGGTGGCCCAGTTGATAGGATGCAGGAGCTTTCACCACAGCATCCTGGGTTTGAATCCAGCCAGGGAACCAAGAGGTCACACTGGTCAGTACTCAGATGGGAGACAACCTGGGAATACCAGGAGCTGTAGGCTGTGGGCCACTGGAGAAGGAACTGGCAACCCACTCCAGTATCTCTGTCATGAAAACCAAGTGGATCAGCATGGTGTATTGTCCATGAGATCACAGAGAGACACAACTGAGCAACACCATTTACTTTCACATTTGTCACTTTTAAAAAGCCAGCTCTGCAGTTATTGTTAGTAACTAACTAGTGAAGATAGAATCTTACAATTATTACCACTAAAACAAGTCACTATCACAGAACACATGCTGAACACAAATACATTCTTTCACATTACACATAAATGAAAGACAAATTGTCACAGTCCTTAAAACACATTTCACAGGCAATGATCCCAAATAGCAGAGTCCACTTGTTCAGGGGCCTGTGACCATATGGTTTTGGGCCATATGGGGGACTTGCTCGTGGGATTCAGGAGAGTCACACCTTAGCCCCAAAAGCCAGTCAGGATAAGTTACACCTTTGCTATGTTTCTAAGGCAAAAATATGTTTTGCTACTGATTGGATATGAAAGGAAAATGTTAAGGGTGAATATTACTTTAGTGTCTAGCATATTTAGTTTGTTGACTGAATATCTGATTAGCAGCCAAGCTCAGTGACCAGGCAAGAAGCTTCCAAGACTGGGCCTTCTAGTTTGTAAAATTAGGTATATATGTATTTTTCCCAAGATGGCCTCCACTATCTTGACCAGTCTGTTGTTTCAGGGAAGGCTTTCTGGATTCTTAATCTTCTCATGGAGTCTCATTTGAGACATGTTATTACAATATCCAACCACAGTCCCTTGTATGATACAACCCATGCATACAAATATATTTATTCACAAGAATAAAACATGTGTTAGCATGAACTGATATTAAAGTGTATCCATTATAGTAAAACAACCCTCTCCCATAGCATACTGTATCACGTCTGATATCCACAGTACAGTGAACCTGTTTGACTAGAGGCTCGATGTTAGAGGAGAATACCCATACATCCCTGAATGGCATGGGACAGTCTGTTAATTATCTCCATTCATATTACATATTTTTTTTTGCATGCACACCAGCTGAGAGATTGAAAGATAAAGAAGCCAACACAAAACATTTTCTATAAGATCTGGGAATTTTCTAAATATTTTACCAAACATATTACATTGTTTTACTTCATCAAAATCCTTTATAGAAGATAACATTGTTTTAAACAAATACAGCAATAAACTAAAATGATTTTCATATTTGGATATACAATTCCATATGTGATACATACTGCTTATTTAATTAGTTATTTTAATTATAATTAATTTAAATTAGTACATTTTTGTTTTTTTTCCATCCTTTATTTTAAGAAAAGATTATTTTCTTCTAATACATTTGCAAATAATTATTTTTGTGAACACTATTTAATTCATTTTAAAAATAACTTGTTTTATCTCTACCATGTTAATATAGGAATCCTTAATATTTTATAATATATAATTAAAAATGGTCCTTGAAATTGTAAATAATAAAGTTAAACAAAATCTGGGTCTATTTAATTGACAAATATTTTTTTCTGCATAAAATATGTGTTGTGCTATGAACTCAATTACTGGTATGGGATGTGTCAACAACAATTCTTTCAATTTAATCATCTCTGTTGTAAAGATCAACAAGAATATAAACATATATAATTTTAAGAGAACACTAAGTATCGTATGAACATATTATTTAATATGCAAAATGCTTAATCCTTTGCTTGTTATAATTATGTTATAAAATAGGTTTATTAAGTTAATGAAAAAAACAAGGAAAAAACATGCCATGTGATTAATTTTCTAAAAATACCTATGCAAATATTTCAAGTGTACTAAATAATGACTGGCTATTTTGGAAAATTTGACATATCATTTTACATATAACTAAACATTTTTTTAATACAAATTAGTAGTAATAAACTGAAACCATTGAACATAGTAACACAATAACACTTAATTATGCTGGCTGCATTGTTGGATACACTTCCCAAGTCGCTAGAAAGAGGATAAACTTTGCCAGAGCAATAAAGGTTACTCCTCCCTCATGAGGTCCCAAGTTTGCCTAACTAGCAGAAGCAGACTCCATGGATGTGTGGAACTGAACGTTTGGATAAGAAATCCTGGAGGTAACCAAACCATGTTAAACATTGTTTCTGTCATCTATGGACAGAACTATCAGGGCACCAATCTTATTTAGTCATTTAACAAAAGTACTAAAGCAGCCTCCTATTTCCATCATCTAAGAACAGAAGTACCAAGGCACCCTCCTAATTCTATCATCTATGGACAGAAGTACCAAGGCACCCTCCTAATTCTATCATGTATGGACCGAAGTACTAAGACACCCTCCTAATTCCATCATCTATGAACAGAAGTACAAAGGCACCCTTTTAATTCCCACATCTAAGGACAGAAGTACCAAGGCACCCTTCTAATTCCATAATCTATGGACTGAGGTACAAAGGCAATTTTCTGATTCCATCATCTATGGACAGAAGTACCAAAATACCCTCTTAACCCAATCATCTATGGACAGAAGTACAAAGACACCCTCCGAATTCCACCATTTATGGACAGAAGTACCAAGGCACCCCCTAATTCTATCATCTATGGACAGAAGTACCAAGGTACCCTCCTAATTCCCTCATCTATGGACATAAGTACCATGACACCCTCCTAATTCCATCATCTATGGACTGAAGTACCATGACACCCTCCTAATTCTATCATCTATGGACAGAAGTACCAAGGCACCCTCCTAATTCCACCATCTATGGACAAAAGTACCAAGGCACCCTTCTAATTCCATAATCTATGGACTGAGGTACAAAGGCAATTTTCTGATTCCATCATCTATGGACAGAAGTACCAAAATACCCTCTTAACCCAATCATCTATGGACAGAAGTACAAAGACACCCTCCGAATTCCATCATCTATGAACAGAAGTACCAAGGTACCCTTCTAATTCCATCATCTATGGACAGAAGTACCAAGGCACCCTCCTAATTCCATCATCAATGCACCCTTCTAATTCCATCATCTATGGACAGAAGTACCAAAATACCCTCTTAACCCAATCATCTATGGACAGAAGTACAAAGACACCCTCCTAATTCCATCATCTATGAACAGAAGTACCAAGGCACCCTTCTAATTCCATCATCTATGGACAGAAGTACCAAGGCATCCTCCTAATTCCATCATCAAGGCACCCTTCTAATTCCATCATCTATGGACAGAAGTACCAAAATACCCTCTTAACCCAATCATCTATGGACAGAAGTACAAAGACACCCTCCTAATTCAATCATCTATGAACAGAATTACCAAGGCACCCTTCTAATTCCATCATCTATGGACAGAAGTACCAAGGAACCCTCCTAATTCCATCATCTATGAACAGAAGTACCAAGGCACCCTTCTAATTCCATCATCTATGGACAGAAGTACCAAGGCACCCCCTAATTCTATCATCTATGGACAGAAGTACCAAGGTACCCTCCTAATTCCCTCATCTATGGACATAAGTACCATGACACCCTCCTAATTCCATCATCTATGGACTGAAGTACCATGACACCCTCCTAATTCTATCATCTATGGACAGAAGTACCAAGGCACCCTCCTAATTCCACCATCTATGGACAAAAGTACCAAGGCACCCTTCTAATTCCATAATCTATGGACTGAGGTACAAAGGCAATTTTCTGATTCCATCATCTATGGACAGAAGTACCAAAATACCCTCTTAACCCAATCATCTATGGACAGAAGTACAAAGACACCCTCCGAATTCCATCATCTATGAACAGAAGTACCAAGGTACCCTTCTAATTCCATCATCTATGGACAGAAGTACCAAGGCACCCTCCTAATTCCATCATCAATGCACCCTTCTAATTCCATCATCTATGGACAGAAGTACCAAAATACCCTCTTAACCCAATCATCTATGGACAGAAGTACAAAGACACCCTCCTAATTCCATCATCTATGAACAGAAGTACCAAGGCACCCTTCTAATTCCATCATCTATGGACAGAAGTACCAAGGCATCCTCCTAATTCCATCATCAAGGCACCCTTCTAATTCCATCATCTATGGACAGAAGTACCAAAATACCCTCTTAACCCAATCATCTATGGACAGAAGTACAAAGACACCCTCCTAATTCAATCATCTATGAACAGAATTACCAAGGCACCCTTCTAATTCCATCATCTATGGACAGAAGTACCAAGGAACCCTCCTAATTCCATCATCTATGAACAGAAGTACCAAGGCACCCTTCTAATTCCATCATCTATGGACAGAAGTACAAAGACACCCTCCTAATTCCATCATCTATGAACAGAAGTACCAAGGCACCCTTCTAATTCCATCATCTATGGACAGAAGTACAAAGACACCCTCTTAATTCCATCATCTATGAACAGAAGTACCAAGGCACCCTTCTAATTCCATCATCTATGGACAGAAGTACCAAGGCACCCTCCTAATTATATCACCAATAGACAGAAGTACCAAGGCGCCTTCCTTATTCACTCAGGAAGATTCAACCTTACTAGGTCCCTCAGTCAAGCATGATTGCATCTATTGGATAGTCATCAACTGTCTTCATCCACTTCCTTTAAGTGCTTTCAAATGGTTTTTATTGCATGTGATCCAGGAATGATGGGAAATGTATAGATGGTTCAAGTAAAATGATCCAGTTATAGATAAATGTTTCGATTCTATTAATTAGCCTGTTGGCTTGAACACATTATTCATTCTATTTGGATATGATCTGCAGTATTACTAAGTCTACTTTCTTACAGGTTTGATAGTATCTTCAGTTTCTTTTTTCTCTCTTATAAGAGGCAAGCAACCCTGCTCCAGTCATCATCATCTATACTCAGTGGAAATAATTCTAAGATGATATGAAAAAATGTCCATTGTGAGTTCTTAAAAGGATATGAAAGTTTTCTGGATTTTATTAGGTATATAATATACCTGCATATTTATTTACTTTGACGTACCTTATTTTTTAAAGAAATTCTTATAAGCTCTGTTTTTGCTGCCTGTAATCAAACAAATAGTCCCTGTATGGGTCTGACCACTGCATCATAGGCAGAAAAATACTGTGTAGGGCTGAATGTGCAGTGTAGTGTCCTAGCCTATCAGGGGCCCCATCTCAGCAGCATGGTACAGAATGTTGCTGAGATATGGTCACTGACTGGTTAGCACGAGACTGCACAGACAATACAGGGACTATTTGATTTTCGGTAGTAAAAACAGAACTTATAATCACATCTTAATAAAATAAAGTACATAAAAGTGAAAAGATACACAGAGCTATTATATACTAGCGACTTGCCCGTCAAAAAAAGACGGCAATGAGATGTGTATGTTTGGAAAGTTGTTTAATTATTAATATACGTATTTGCCATTTCAGGAACCGTTTCTAAATCCTTTGTTTGCTCTAAATCTTTTTTTAGTGTATCTTTAATTTTTGCAGCTGATAGTCTATTGCTTGCAATTCTTTTGCGTTCTTTTTCTCGTCGAATTTCTTTCTCCTCTGGTGTCTGCTGGTTGGCCCATCTCTGTTGTCGTTCTCTAGCTTGCCGTCTTATCTTTTCTTGTTTGCTCTCGTTAGTAGCCATGTTAATCTGTAAAAGAAAATAATGTAAAATTAGTTTAATTTGAGATGTTAAGTTTGTATTTTACATTTTTTATTATGAACAGTTTGTTTATATGTGCTTGTAGTTCATTGTAGCGGTACTTTCTTTGTATTGTTAAATAACTGTTTTTTCTTATTTTGGATATGATCGCAATGGTTTTAGCATTATCCTGTTTTGTGTAAACCACTTTTGCTATGCTAATTTAGGCTTCTTTGTAAGCCTTATAGCTTCTTAAACAGTAAAGACGAATATTATTTAACTTTTCTATGTGTTTGTGTGATTTTTGGTATAATCCTATTTTGTGTCCACCATATGTTGCATACTTTATACTTATATATATGTGATTTGGTCCAGTCCAGGAACCTTCCATATCCCTTTAAGGGGCCAGTGTAATTATCCAGCAGTCCATAGTATACTGCATATAAATATAAATCACCCCAAACCGGGTATGAGAGGACTACATGGCAGGGTCCTCAAAGACTAATCAAAGCATAGTACAGATTTGGTCCAATAATAGAGGATAAATGTTAAGTCTTAAGCAAGCAAAAAATATATATTTATTCATTAATCATTTAAATGCATCTGCGTAAACGTACTTTTTCAGACTTTTGTTGCAAAACATTATGCTATCTATGCATCTTTTCCCCTATGCACAATACTCTATTCTGTAATTATTAACCAGCATCTTATCCATAATTGTTTTATTTACTTCACATTTACAGTAATATTTAAATATCATCTGAATTATTTAGGATTGTTGCTGCTGAATTGTTTTAAAACTTCTGAGACTATAGGAACGATTTAACATTGTGTACTCTCTATTGTATTGTAGTCTAAATAGGAAATACAATCTTAAATGGGCTTTGATTTTTTTGTAAATGTGATTATTAACTGCAGTTATTTTCTCACAAAAAATCTACTTTTTAATGACAATAAATGAAAAGATTACATTTATATTGCTGTTTACTACTTAAACTTTATAATACGTTCTTCTGAATAACTTCACTTGCTAGCAGGCAGAAATGTTTAAAAAACGAATAAATACAGTTTTGATTTGTAATTATTTTGCTTTACTAGAGTCAGTTGGAGGAATTTACTAAGGATGTCTGAGATCAGATGAGGAGGGCTGCAATCTCAGTTTAGTACTTAGAAAATACCGGGATGCACATCTCAGCCACTCCATTTCTATACATCTCAGCCACTCAATTTATATACATATCTATACAATGACGGATACTTACTAAGCTATCACAGGGGCTGTGATGCAATTTATCCCCATAGGAAATATTGCATAGTAAATATAAGGAGGCAGTGGCAGAGCTACCGCCGGTGCAAGTGGTGCATTGTACCTGTGCCCACACATGTAGAGGGCCTAGTAATGACCCTGATTAAATGCACTGTGAAATATATTTTTTCATTGTTTTCTGTAGTGTAGGGGAGGAGGACCCTGGGTAGGCAGCAGTGCTTTGCAGCATCGGAGGGGAACAGGAAGTTCCTAATGTCCTTCCTCACCTTACCACCCTCTACCTGCCTCTGTCCCTCACCACCTCTCCCTACCCTTGCTGCCACTTACTACCCCCACTGCCTCTCATTACTTCCCATTGCCTCTCACTATCCCAACTGCCTCTTGTTACCCCCTGCTGACTCTTGCTATCCCCACCTCATCTCCTTCCTACCCTACCTCATGCTACCTCTCTCTACCACTCACTATCATCCTTAGTGACTCTCCCTACCTCCCTCAATATATCCCACTAACATCCCACTATCCCCCACTGACTCCCTATACCCCACTACTAACTCACTTTTCTCTTTAACCTCAACCTCTCTCTTCTCTGCTTCTATTGTTTATCTTTTCTCTTTTCCTTATCTGCCTTCTCTCTCTTTTTGCTCTTTCTCTTCCATCTTCACCTATATTTTCTCTTCTTCTGTTGTCTTTTTTCTCTCTCTTGTCTTTACTTTGTTGTCCTTTTTTTTCTCAATTGTCTTAACCCCTTTCCCTTTTCTTCTTGCTCTCTTTTCTCCGTGACCCTATTGACCACAGCACACCAGGCACATATATCGTTATATCCTGATCGTGCATAACCATACAGATTTTTTGGGCAAAGATACTGGAGTGGGGTGCCAGTTCCTTCTCCAGTGGACCACAATTTGTCTGACCTCTTTGCTATGATCTGCCCCTCTTGGGTGACCCTGCTCACAGCTTCATTAAAGTAAACAAGTCCCTTCAACACGACAAGGTAGCGATCCAGATGGGGACATACTTCATAATCCACTCCAATAAAAAGATCGGTGTACATTTTCCCCATTTACTTATAAAATCACAATGTTGAATAGGAGTGTGCCATAATAATAATAATAATAATAATAATAATAATAATAATAATAATAATCAATCTATTAATAATAATAATAATAATAATAATAATAATAATACATATTTTATCTATGATTTTAACTCATCCTATTTTTAGTTTGGCCCTTCTCCGTTTTGCTGCGATCATTACTTACCTATCAACATGAGTAATATGCTGTGTCTACATATACAACACTTCAAATATAAAAATGTTGCATAGTGCAGTCACATAATGACGGATATTTGCATTTGCATACTAGTACAATGCTGAGTCCAAGGAATTTTTGTACCTGATTACATTTTAGTGACAGGTGTATAAAATTCCACCTTGATCATTAAGCCAATTATGGATGTGTATGTGGGCCAAATAGGATTTTTTGGAATGATTTGTGCTATAGGCAAATGCTGTCCGTGGATTGAAATGCAAATTTTACACTAAGACAAGCAATAGTCTGTAGTAGGAAATGTTGTTGACACATTAAGTGACTCTTCAGGCATTGTTTTTTAATTTATACAAATGTTCTGCCTAAGTTTATTCAATTAATTTTTTTTCTCATAAATGTAATTATCAGCACTTACTTTAACAAGTCAACAATCTGGCTGCTTGCAACATCTGTAACACTCCTGTATGCTCTCCTGCATGCTGCCATCTTTCACATTTGTGACCTGCACGATTCTGGGTTCTAGGCTACAATACACTCATCTGTTTCTGCTGCTAATTCCTTTTCCAATACAAAAAAAAAACTTTTTTTTTACTAGCCATTTTTCCATTGATTAACAACCTGTAAATTATCCGATATAGTAACACCCAAGTGCTGCCCAACACGCATTTTACCACATGAAACCTTAAATTTCAAATATCTGACCACTCCTTTATTTTTTTTCATTATGTGCTTGATTTATCATTAATTCCTGTTATATACTGTTTTAACAAGTGCAAAAAGGGAGTACAGATGCACCTCACTGACGAGGCCCAAGAGAGGCCGAAACGTACGTCTGGGATTTGCTGTTTCTCCTGTTCAGGGAGAATTGCCTGGTATTTCGAGGCTTGGTCACTCTTGTGAGTGAGACCAGACAGATATACTACAGGATATGAAGGGCACAAGTAGCAAAAGGAGGCTGCTCTCTGAGTGGGCAACCAGGCCTATAGGACAAACCTACTTCAGGAATTGTCCGTTCTCATATCAGGCACCTCTAATTTTGTTTTTGGACATGTGCAAAAAGGTAAACTTTCCCTTAAAGCCAATAGTAATATCACAAAAACTAATATTAAATGAAACAGGATGAGCACCGATTCTGGAAACAATGTGTTAGTATCCATTATTATTATTGTCTGTTTATTGTACATGCCAACAAGGGCTATGCAGGGGTTAGGTACAAATCAAAAATACAATATTAACACATTGCAGAAAGTGGAGGGTCCTGACTTTAAGCCTCATTCAATTGAAGCCCGCAAATAGCAAAAGTCCAACCACAAGTTACTGGTACCAAAGAGGTCTTGCAAAGGGCTTAATGACAAATCAGAGCCCTTTAAAAGCAAATAAAAAAGCAATACTGTACTTTTAATAAAAGTTAAAGTGATGTTACAGTGACTTGCAAAATTATTCACCCCCCTTGACTTTTTACCTATTTTGTTACATTACAGCCTTAAGTTGTTTTGTTAATCTGAATTTTATGTTATGGATCAGAACACAATAGTCTAAGTTGGTGAAGTGAAATGAGAAAAATATATACATAAAACAATTTTTTAGAAATAGGAAACAGAAAATTGGCATGTGCGTATGTATTCACCCCCTTTGTTATGAAGCCCATAAAAAGCTCTGGAGCAACCAATTACCTTCAGAAGTCACATAATTAGTGAAATGATGTCCATCTGTGTGCAATCTAAGTGTCACATGATCTGTCATTACATATACACACCTTTTTTGAAAGGCCACAGAGGCTGCAACACCTAAGCAAGAGGCACCACTAACCAAACACTGCCATGAAGACCAAGGAACTCTCCAAACAAGTAAGGAACATTGTTGTTGAGAAGTACAAGTCAGGGTTAGGTTATAAAAAAATATGCAAATCTTTGATGTTCCTCAGGAGGACCATCAAATATATCATAACCAAATGGAAAGAACATGGCACAACAGCAAACCTGCCAACAGACGTCCGCCCACCAAAACTCACGGACCGGGCAAGGAGGGCATTAATCAGAGAGGCAGCACAGAGACCTAAGGTAACCCTGGAGGAGCTGCAGAGATCCACAGCAGAGACTGGAGTATCTGTACATAGGACGACAACAAGCCGTACGCTCCATAGAGTTGGGCTTTATGGCAGAGTGGCCAGAAGAAAGCCATTGCTTTCAGCAAAAAACAAAATGGCACGTTTTGAGTTTGCGAAAAGGTATATGGGAGACTCCCAAAATGTATGGAGGAAGGTGCTCTGGTCTGATGAGACTAAAATTGAATTTTTCGGCCATCAAAGAAAACGCTATGTCTGGAGCAAACCCAACACATCACATCACCCAAAGAGCACTATCCCCACTGTGAAACATGGCGGTGGCAGCATCATGCTGTGGGGATGTTTCTCAGCAGCCGGGACTGGGAAACTGGTCAGAGTTGAGGGAAAGATGGATGGTTCTAAATACAGGGATATTCTTGAGCAAAACCTGTACCACTCTGTGCGTGATTTGAGGCTAGGACGGAGGTTCATCTTCCAGCAGGACAATGACCCCAAACACACTGCTAAAGCAACACTTGGGGGGTTTAAGGGGAAACATGTAAATGTGTTGGAATGGCCTAGTCACAGCCCAGACCTCAATCCAATAGAACATCTGTGGTCAGACTTAAAGATTGCTGTTCACAAGCACGAACCATCCAACTTGAAGGAGCTGGAGCAGTTTTGCAAGGAGGAATGGGCAAAAATCCCAGTGGTAAGATGTGGCAAGCTACTAGAGACTTATCCAAAGCGACTTGGGGCTGTGATTGCCGCAAATGGTGGCTCCACAATGTATTGAATTTAGGGGGTGAATAGTTATGCACAATGACTTTTTCTGTTATTTTGTGATATTTGTTGTTTGCTTCACAATAAAAAAAAAAAAAACATCTTCAAAGTTGTGGGCATGTTCTGTAAATTATATGATGCAAATCCTCAAACAATCCATGTTAATTCCAGGGTGTGAGGAAACTAAACACAAAAAATGCCAAGGGGGGTGAATACTTTTGCAAGGCACTGTAGGTCTTAATAGCACAACATTCTCAAGTTCGCAATTCGGCCAAAATAAATACTTTATTTCATGTTCAATTTCTGTGTTATATCAATCCCAGCATCAATGTGTTAATCCATATAATGGAACCCGCATGTGATAGAATATCATATTTACAGCTTTATCAATGTTGCATTATATCTGGAATGTGGGTCCGATCGCAACCAGTAATTCAAGCCCGTAGGACTTTGAAATCCATTTTCCGTTGACGTAATGATGACGATTTATGTTTCCATTGGCTGTTTCGAATCGGGAGTTACAGCCTTGTGTGACTGATTATGTTTAAGTCCGCAAATGCATGGTTTGAATAGCACCATAAGTTGCGGACGCTGCGGGCCCGCAGGAGGCCGGCAGACTTACGGCCTGTACCTCCATAAATTGAATGAGGGTCTTTGAGTTTAAGATCTTACGTACATGGTGCTTTTTTCAGAGCATCTTACAAGATCGAAAATTCTAAACTTACTATCTAAGGAGATTAATTTAAAAAAAGGTGAAGTAATTAAAAGGAAGAAACAATGGATTGGCGCAGGTGGATGGGATGAGGCACAGTGATATTTACTGAGTCCCTGCAGAAGCGACTGCTCAGTCATGATGGGGAATGTAACTTGGACAAATGGCAGTTGGTTGGTGCTTCTACTGAAATAGTTGTTATGACATTTGCTGAGCCCCTGCAGAAGTAATTGATCAGTCCTGATGGCAAATGGACCTGGGTTAACTGTCAGTTAATGAGTGCTTCTGCTCAGGTGGATGGTATGAGGCACAGAATTATTGGTTGAGCCCCTGCAGAAGTGACTGCTCAGTCCTGATGGCAAATGGACCTGGGATAACTGTCAGTTAGTGAGTGCTTCTGCTCAGGTGGATGGTATGAAGCCCAGAATTATTGGTTAAGCCCCTGCAAAAGTGATTGCTCAGTCCTGATGGCAAATGGACCTGGGATAACTGTCAGTTAGTGAGTGCTTCTGCTCAGGTGGTTGGTATGAGGCCCAGAATTATTGGTTGAGCCCCTGCAGAAGTGACTGCTCAGTCCTGATGGCAAATGGACCTGGGATAACTGTCAGTTAGTGAGTGCTTCTGCTCAGGTGGATGGTATGAAGCCCAGAATTATTGGTTAAGCCCCTGCAAAAGTGATTGCTCAGTCCTGATGGCAAATGGACCTGGGATAACTGTCAGTTAGTGAGTGCTTCTGCTCAGGTGGATGGTATGAGGCCCAGAATTATTGGTTGAGCCCCTGCAAAAGTGATTGCTCAGTCCTGATGGCAAATAGACCTGGGATAACTGTCAGTTGGTGAGAGCTTCTGCTCAGGTGGATGGTATGAGGCACATAATTATTGGTTGAGCCCCTGCAGAAGTGATTGCTTAGTCCTAATGTTGAATGCAACTAGCAGAAATGTCAGCTGGTGGGTGCTTCTGTTGAAATGTATTGTATGATGTCCAGTGATATTGGCTGAGCCCCTGCAGAAGTGACCGCTCAGTACTGATGATGAATGGACTCCAGGGGCATTCCATTAACAAGACTCTAAGATGCCTATTCTTCAACCAATATTGAATCAATATAACTGCCTTTAAATCCACTCCCAGATTATGAAGTTTAAGAAAGTAGATATGGACGAACAAGTGGATGAACCCCGTTAGTCCATGGGATACATAGCACTAGTTGGAGCTTCCACCATGTTGGTACGTCTACAAAATGTAGGATGGCTTTGAGATTATGTGCATGATACAGAATAAAATGCTGCCCACATGTGGTGCCACACTAATGATAATCACATGACCAATTCACAACATGTTATTACATCACTTTACATATTTTCAGGTTTCTATTGCCCCCCTCTGTCCTCTGACCTTTTTTATTTCCTTATAAATTTAGGTTTTTGGACCATGCATTTCAGTCGCCCTCCTCTGAATTAGTGTGGCACTGTGTGCTGGCATTTTATTTGCTAGGTTACACATTCCCTGGTGGTACAGTGGTTAGGATTCAGTGCTTTCACTGCTGCGACCTGAGTTTGATTCCAGTCAGGGAACAAAGAGGACAGTAAGCAGTTAAGCATGGTTGGGCCTGGTCAGTACTTGGATTGGAGACCACCCAGGAATACCAGGAGCTGTATGCTGTGGCCCACTGGAAAAGGAAATGGCAACCCACTCCAGTATCTCTGCCATTCATACCAAGTGGATCAGCATGATGTGTTGTGGTCCATGAGGTCAAGGAGAGTCGGACACAACTGAACAACGCCAACAAAACATTAGATACACTAAAAAAGTTTATTTATACACTGCACAAACATTTGAGAATTTTCCCAAACTGCCTAAAACACTACAGATTAGTGGAGTGATCATATATTTTAATATAATCATGTATATTTATATATTTGAGCTTATTGAAAAGTTATCAGTAAAATTGTCAGTCGCTTTACCAGCAGTAGCCACAATATGTCAGCAGATGGCTGTAGAAAAGTAAGAGTGATAGCAAAGAAGCTGCCTGTACCCACTGGGATGTGAGTAGTTCAAGAAAAACTGCACTTGTTTGTAATGTATGTAACAAACAAAGGACATTAGCAGCTGTGTACACCACGGGCAAAAAAACATTGTTGGAGAAAATGAGCATCTTTGAGTCTTTGCTCAGTCTGAACCCTACACTGGTCAGACTTTATTTTTAGTCCAGGAAAGTATCTGCCCAATGGGAGTGTTCTCATAGGAAACCTTATCTGTTGTCCTGATAGATATCTGTCTCCTTCCCTACAGTGGCTATTGTAGATAAACCACAGTCTGTTTCTTCTAAGGAGTCTGTTTCTCAAGCTGGATAAGCCTTGAAGGGACTATTTTATACACATTTTACATTATTATGTTACTTAATTAATTTTATTTGTCAAATAAAATGTGAACCTCATATTTGTACGAAACCTCCAGAGTAAACCTTTCTTATCTCCTAGAACCTGCCCTTTTCTTCCTGTTGTCTCATAAGCAGGTTGCCATCTTTCCCATGTATTGATGCCATGGTGCTTCTGTTTGATAACATCAGTGCACTGGCAATGTGAATCCCTCCTACTGCGCTCATGACAGAGAACAGGAAGAAACAGGGGATGCTACAGACACCGGGTATCTGTTATTCTGGATTTTTGTTTGTACCAAGCGAATTTTATATTTTACATGACAATTACATTTAAAAGAATGAAAATAATTATCAACCTAATTAAAACTTTTCGCGACCCGTCCTATGTGCGCAGGAGAAAAGCGCACCATCATAAACGGAGGATCAATACTTGCAAGCCTTGTTAACCCTTCTTTGTAACCACCCCCTTATTCCCTGAAAATGAAGTATGACTGTCATATCAGCTTAGTTTTATCCATTTTACACACTACCCAACTTTTGTATTAAAGCAACTCTGTAACCCCAACAGGAAGTTGATTTCATTTTAAAGAGCATCTAAAACTGCCTATACATTGTACTAGCAGTTTTTATCTACAGTAAATCATTTCTGAAATACTTCGAATTGATTTTACAGTTCCTGTATGCCAATGTGTGGCTCAGTTTGCTAATCTACGACGAGTGCTTGATAAGGGTTGGAGAGGGATCTAACTGCCACATGACATTGCAGGTCTTTATATAGGCCCCTAAAGAGACAGACATGCAGACTGTAATCCTAATCAGCACATCAAAGCAGCTAATATGCATCTAAATACAGCAACAACAACATGGAATTTCCCAGGATTGATTCACTTGGTTAACACAACATAAAGACAGTTTTCCTTGCTCTTTAAGGTAGATTTTGGGGTGAAAGAGTCCATTTAAGGAACTAAATGTTTATTGAATTGTTGTATGTTGTTATCTCTGTATTATATTCCCATGTTTGCCTCAACCTAATAACAAAACTTATTGAAACAAAAAAAACCAATGCAAAAAGGCTAAAGGTATTATAGTGCCACCATATTGCGTCCCTATACCAAAGAGCTTACAATCTAGTATATTTTTAATGTAGCTGCATGCGGACATTAGTACGTTATACTGTTCTTCAAAAAAAAAAATCCCAAGCAAGCAGCTTGGATAAACCCAGACGTCTCACAGGAAGAAAGCCACTTGAAGGAGCGATATTATAGCAAACTGCACATATATGCAGTAACCGGTACCAGAAAAGGACGTCGGCTCGGAGCACGAGGAGCAGACACAGCCAGACCTGCTGCTCATCCAAGTAAGGAGACCTCTCCGTGTGTGTTATCCCTAATCCGGTCCCTCAAGATGATGATGTATGTCTGGGTACGTAACATCTGTCTCTATTCTCTCGCTCACCAGTCATGGGTTTTATCCTAGAGTTACTGCAACTGCCGTCCGTGTGTAAAAAGTAACGACGGGACGCGTCAGTCAGTGCAGATCCATGTGAGATATAGGATGGGAATTAATCTACTTTAGTACTGCTGCATGATAATATAATACCATTACTGATCTCGACGCAATGAGCCACTCGGGCCATGGTTGCTTTAAATAAAAATATATTCATTTATTATTATTATTATTAATATTATTATTATCGTTTATTTGTAATTATTTCAAGTTTTCATTTTACGCAACCAAACAAGTGTCGCTTTTGATTTTATTTAACTTTGTCGAAATTAAATATTTAATAATAAAAATAGGGAACAAAGCTGTATTTTATTTATGGTTTTAAATGTGCCCATAATGCATTTAAATTGTAAGAGTCTGCATTTATTAAGGTAATGTAATATTCATACTGTAATTGCTTAAGTGATAAATTAGTTGGGCTGCTGTAGTGATGTTATTAGCGTCTGTCTTTAGGCGTAAAGGAAATATTGAGCAATGGCGTTTAATTGTGGAAAGTTTGGCTTTTTGGATTTAGTTTAAAAACGGCATGTTTCAGTGGGTATCTGTATTTTTATATTTATATGTATGCATATATTTTATACGTGTGTTTATGCCTCTATTGTTTTATATAAATGTATTAATATCTGAATATAAATACATATATATATATATATATATATATATATATATACATACCGTATATGTATTTATATTTAGATATACATTTTCTTTATATATATATATATATATATATATATATATATATATATATATATATATATATATATGCTCACACATTTATATATACATCTTTATATATGAGTTACATGTTGCTATGTTTTTAAATACACCTGATTACAGTACAGCGTATCTGTCAGTGTATCTAAATATTCATCAAACTATTACATGGGTCTCATTGGGTTGCTTTGGGATGGAAAGGCCGGTTTCAACTAAAGAAATAGCCATTGCACCCTTTTGTGATATACGTCACAATAACTGTGTATCAGTATCTATCTATATATCTATATCTATCTATCTATCTATCTATCTATCTATCTATCTATCTATCTATCTATATATCTATATCTATCTATCTATCTATCTATCTATATCTATCTATCTATCTATCTATCTATCTATATCTATCTATCTATCTATGTCTATCTATCTATCTATCTATCTATCTATCTATCTATCTATCTATCTATCTATCTATCTATCTATCTATATATCTATCCCTCTATCTATCTATCTATCTATCTATCTATCTATCTATCTATCTATCTATCCCTCTTACTATCTATCTATCTATCTATCTATCTATCTATGTCTATCTATCTCTCTATCTATCCATCTATCTCTCTATCTATCTCTCTATCTCTCTATCTATCTATCTATCTATCTATCTATCTCTCTATCTCTCTCTCTATCTATCTATCTATCTATCTATCTATCTATCTATCTATCTATCTATCTCTCTATCTATCCATCTATCTCTCTATCTATCTCTCTATCTCTCTATCTATCTATCTATCTATCTATCTATCTATCTATCTATCTATCTATCTATCTATGTCTATCTATCTATCTATCTATCTATCTATCTATCTATCTATCTATCTATCTATCTATCTATCTATCTCTCTATCTATCCATCTATCTATCTATCTCTCTATCTCTCTATCTATCTATCTATCTATCTATCTATCTATCTATCTATCTATCTATCTATCTATCTATCTATCTCTCTATCTATCCATCTATCTCTCTATCTATCTCTCTATCTCTCTATCTATCTATCTATCTATCTATCTATCTATCTATCTATCTATCTATCTATCTATTTATCTATCTATCTCTCTATCTATCTATCTATCTATCTATCTATCTATCTATCTATCTATCTATCTATCTATCTATCTATAACTCTTATTGGCTTATCTTTTATTTACATGCGTACCTATATTTCCACCCCATATTTATATTATACTCTGTACATTAAACATTATAATCCATGACTATTTCCAAGTCTCCGTGGCTTTCATGTCTGTTCTTCTCTACACAATTCTAGTCCTATTAGTTGCAGTTAGTTTGCAGTTTTTAGGCTTTTCCAAAACTATTGGTAGAATAGGATTTAGATTATTTTTAATGCCAACACATATTTTAGACAGTGCCCCTGTCTGTGTGCAAGGCCGTCTTCAAGGGGTGTTGAGGGTAGTGGTGTTTGGTGTCCCATAAAGATAACCCACTGCTGAACGCAGTAGAAGAGTATGGGGGGGTTGACCTGGTTAGGAACTAGGATTATAAAAGGTTCAATTGATATGGTGGTTAGGTATCATTCAGTGTGTGTAGAATAAGCAGGAAGAGCTTTCATCCTTATCTCCCTCCCTGATAATAGCGGTAGACCTTTTGGGATCATTTACGTACTAGGGCATAGTACCAGACGATGGTGTGTTTCAGGTTAATGTCATAGCTGGGGGGTATAGCGGGGGTTCTTGCCCCTTATGGTAAAGGTATGGTGATTTTAATGTGTGGGGCATGGGATCCCCTTGAGTTACCCATCTACGGAGGTGGGGGCTAACACCACTGAATTAATCAATTTACGGAGGTGGGGCAAGGTGCTTTTTGTTATAATAAATGAGCTGCCACCTTATTATTCCTAAGTTTATTGTGTCTGTGTATTTATTGAAGGCTGTGGGTAATGGATAATCCTTAAGTTGACTATACCAAGCTCCAGAAGAAGGTGCTAAGGATCCCATGAGTTGCTCCACATGCGAATGGTGATATTGTGTACAAAGTGGTTATATGGTTATACTTCCTACAAGTGCTTGTGTTAGGCAACAAGTACTCCCCTCACCCCCGCCACCCCCTGCCCCCCCACCCCCACCCCCCGGCACCGGGCGTTAGGCTAACAACAGATGTGTAAAAGTTCTAAAAGGATTGGAATATTTATACAATATATCACAATAAAAAACTTTTTAAGACCAACAATATTTTTAAGGGGGAAGCGGGCTGGCTGTTATGTGAGTATTAGATCCCATGTTTTCTGCTACCAGCCATGTTTGTATATGCGCATGTATATTCATAAATGTGTAATAATATATCTATCAATATCTATTTATTTTATGTGTGTGCGTCAGAATGTTTACAAATGTGATTCTGTGTGTAGTTTTTAATTGTGTATACCTTCCAATGTATTCGAATGGGAGCAACACATGTAGTTCTGTTTTTTTCTGTAGGACTTTTTAGACATTTAGGGAATATAATGGAAAAATGTGGTAACAATTTAAGGAAATAAATTAAAAAAAGTTAAATTGCATTTTGTCTGAACATTTCATACAATTCAGAATAGCTCAAAGCTTTGTGAGTGTTTTGGAAAAGTTGGTACAAGGGATCATTTCTAATCTGGGAAAGTATATATATAACGAAATGCGTTAGGATTGGAGGGAGGGATTTGTGGCACTCCTTAACTTACTGGATTTTTTTAATAATTTTTTATGTTAATATTGATATTTTTTCCCAAAACAATATATCTAGTATGTTATCTACATTTTCGTGTTTATATGAGGATCATACTATATGAAAAAATTTCACTAGTTTGTATGTGTACATAATAATTAATAAATACGGTAAAAATTATATTAACCATGCTTTTAAATAAATTATCATTACATAATTGTACATATTGTACTTTTTTTCTTTATGTTTAAGTGGTAACATGGGCCAAAATCAACTATGTTTAATGGAACTGCAAAGTGGTTCACGGAGTATGTGACAACTATTATGTAATGCCAAAGCGCCAAAGCGCCATCACAATCTCTTCAACAGCTTAGTGAAGTTTGGCCATGGAGAGGTATTGTTATCCAGAATTGATAATGTCCAGGATCCTCTAGGAACTCTATATTAGATCATATTGCCTACTTCAAGCATAGTTCTTCAAAAGACAATATGTCACCCATAGAATTATCTGGGTTGCAGAAACATTTATCTCTACTTTATCGACATTTGACAAATAGTCTCAATGATAAAGACACAGAATGGAGATAAATACAGTCTAAAAAAAGATAAAGAGTATAGATACAGTATATGTAACAAACCCTTCTCTCCAACACACACATATATATATATATATTTATATATATATATATATATATATATATATATATATTTATATATATATATATATATATATTTATATATATATATATATATATATATATATATATATATATATATATAGATATAGATATAGATATAGATATATATATATATATATATATATATACACATATGTTGGAAGGGTTTGTTTGTTACATATATATTCATGTAATATACTTTATAGAGTGATAGGGAGCTTATGCCTCGCCTCCTATCAAGAGGTGAGGTGGACACTACTGGGGAGAGAGAGGTTGAATAAAATGTGGAGGGATATGTCCCCCTTGTCCCCCCGCTTCCTACGCCCTTGTATGTGACACTTGTGTTTGCTACATTTCTACATAATAAACACTAAAGAAAAATAGATGTTCAGCTTATACAGCAAATGCAACACTTACTTACTCAGCCTTCACAGATGGTTCTGATTAGTAATACAGATCAGTTCAGCTTGTTATGTATTTCACAGTTTTGAGGAGGAACGAGACAGTGACTGTGGGATATGGAAGGTTACTGGATGTTACTAGGTACATAACATCCCTGTGTATCTATTTACTGTTATGTACGTTATTTTATTAAGCAGTGTTTATAAGCAATGTTTTTACTGTCTAAAATCAAACAATGAGTCTGCCCACTGCGGCTCATGAAGACAAAGACTCATACTAACCAATCAGTGACCATCTCTCAGCATTATTCTGCAGTATTTTTCTGAGGCCTGGTCCCTGATAGGATAGGGTACTACACTGCACATCCAGACCTACATAGTCTGCATAAGCTGATGAGGGCAGAGCAGACCCATACAGGGACTATTTGTTTGGTTTAAGGCAGAACTCATAAGTAGATCATACAAGTAAATAGCTACACAGGGATATTACATAGGAAATAAAATCCAGGAATCTTCCAGATCATTTTAAGTTCATTTGAAAATGTTTAACTTGCCAAATTGTATCCATGGAATACATATTAGAATTGGTAGTTCAAATAAAAAAATTAAAATCACATAAACTCAAGAAGCTTACAGGCAATCAGATTATTGGCTTGTTAAAAGTAAATGAATTATAATTTTATATGTTAATTACATTGAGTAAAAAATAAATAAACCTAATTAGAATTTTTTTCTAAAAGAAAAACATGTAAAAAAAGAAAAATAGAAATAAATGCTTTAGAAAGAAAATATCATTTAAAATATAATTCCATGGCTGCTGCCGCACTCCTTCTCCATCCCCTGCTGGTCCTGGTCACTACTGTCCAGATAACAGACACCATCAGCATAGATTGCATTTATTATGCACGCCAGATTACATTTATGAGGTTTATAGTCATAGCTCTTTTCTTCTACAGAGTATGCGCCATATCATCTGGCCTGCATAATGAATGTAATATATGTTTGTCATCTGGACAGCAGTGTCCAGGACAGAGGTGGGGATTATAATTTCTTTCTAAAGCTTTTATTATCTGTGTTTATTTTAAATTAATTAAAGGACTGCTTAACTCAGTACAATTTTGGACCAAATCACAGTAAAGAGCTCCTAAAAGCATGTTGAAATTTTCCATTGACAAATCAAATAAAAAAAAATGTACATGTATAACAGACTGCCCACATGCAGCTGCATTACTGCAGACAATCAGTTTACCCCCTCCCCCATTCAAGTCAATGGTAGGTTTTTTATGAGACTCCTTATATTTTCAGTTTAAAGGATTTTTGGGGGGCAGAAAATCCAGGTTTCTGCTCTCTTGTTTCTCTGGAATTTGAGCAATGCAGGCAAATGATGTGTATTCCTGCAGCTTAGTGTAGTGATAAAAACAAAAAAATAACTCTTAACAAATCTATCTCTGCAGGCATGGAATACTGGACTAACCTAAAACAGGAAAGCTATGGGTTAACTGGTTAGTCCAGTGTGATGCTATGTTATCAATCACAGCCTTCACCATAGGACTCACACACTGAACACTACACAATATACCCTTTAAAAAGCACCTTTCCAAAAGGCTTTACATACATAATGTGGTCTTAAACAGAACAAATATTAAGATATATATTAAGACATACTAGATATTAAGGCAGACTAAATATTAAGACAGACTAAATGGCTACATTTCATATTTTCTTTGCTATTTGGTGCAATGTTTAAGTTCAGTTTTGCTGTCTATTTTGCCTTTATTTTCAAGCCAGCCATTCACACTTCCAATAAACAAAATGTTGGGACTCTAGTGTAAATTTGTCAGCTCTTGTTTGAATAGGCTAAGCTTTTTGGCATACTGGGGTTTGTCATTTGATTTATTTTTTGGACAGTTTCAATTTGTCAATGACCATGTAACATTAGGCAACTGTCAGTGGATATTTTTGGATATAGTGTTTGTACCTTCTAGTGTGAAATTATTAATAACCCAATCTGCCTTTCATAAGAGCCCAATTCATATACCAAATC
>CM050172.1:97757555-97900055 GCA_027410445.1 Discoglossus pictus
AAGGATTTGACTCAGACTGCACACAAGGAAAAAAAAAGAGATTATACGAGATCCCCCCTTAGGAAATTTCTAGGTTAACTGTTTTCACTGCACGATCAGAGAACCCACCAACTGAGTTAAACTGAAGTTATCTGCTTGGCATTGAAGTGACGAGCCGCGGATGAAATAAACCAGAATATAATAATAAAAATAATATTTTGTCACAACAGTACATAAAATGTAAAAAAAAAAATACTGCTTTTGAGAAATACATTCTGTGAAGATTGTCAAGTCACAAAAACTTTTGTTCTGTAGAAGATCCATGGGGACTATGGGACTATTTACTTTACAATGAATTACAAGTATATTGTGATTATATCTTGGATATATACACTGGCAAATATACATACAAACATATGTATGCTTGGACCCCCATGGTTATAACCTAGATTATTAATATTTGGTGCCATGGAGATCCTTAAGGACCCACACGGTTATACTTTAATTCGGGGATAGTCGGGCACATATAGAATTGTAGATATTAAGGGGTAATGCCAATGGATATCCAGCTCATACATGGTAGAAGGTATTATTGGTATATGCAAGTGAACTAGGTTATAAATGCATCTGATAGAGGGGAATTAGTAGTGTATGAAAACATGTGTTATATAGAAAAGTTCAGTTTACTTACAAAGTTATTTGACCAAAAGTCAAATCCCGTGGTTCACACCCACAGGACGCTTTCATAAACAGGGTACACACAGGAAATACAGCAGGGTACATACTTTGACCTTTCTGGTACAGAGCACAGGAAGTAACTGTTGCAGTTCTTATACTGAGCACGCCAGAAGCCACTGAGGTGAAGAATGATACAATGTATTCTCCTGATTCTGAATTTGAATGTTATGCTAATTGACGTGGAATTTTCTAGGGGTGTACACGATAAAATGCTAATGCAAAAAAACATAGGTTATTTTGCTAACTTCAAGGCAAGCTAAATAATGTTTATTTTGGGATATTTTCATGCATACAATTTTTTCATACATCACTAATTCTTCTATATTAGATGCATTCATAAGCCAGCTCACCTACATATCCCTTTAAGTGGAATCTTGGGCATACCAAATATCATAAGGGGTAGTGGTTATTGAGGGGGATTTCTTGTGAATACCCTTGGCTCATAGAGGGTAACAGTTATTGAGAGGGGATCACAGGATAGCTAGGCTCATAGGGTGTAGCCAGCGTTGAAGTGGGATCCTTGGATCCCTTGGCCAATAGCAGGTAGGGGTATTAACCCATAAAGTGCAACAGATTCTGGCAATTTCTCCTCAAATCCAACACAAGAAAAATATTGCCTCTTTCATAACATAGCAGTGGCATTTTTCTGCTTTTATGTGGGTTGATGTTACCCATAGGCTTTTTTTTTTATTCCGTGCATGTAGAGAGTTTTCAAAGTGAAACTCAGTAAAATTGGATATCATGTGATAACAATGCATGTGATAACAATTTTTAAAA
This sequence comes from Discoglossus pictus, assembly GCA_027410445.1. Classification (NCBI taxonomy): domain Eukaryota; kingdom Metazoa; phylum Chordata; class Amphibia; order Anura; family Alytidae; genus Discoglossus; species Discoglossus pictus. Next base: position 97,759,050 of record CM050172.1, read on the forward strand.
TAGTTATGGGACAGGCACTCATGGCTTATGATATTTAGGGACATTTTGAGCACTTGCATTTCTCAGAGGTTATATTTACGTGTGTGATGCGTTAGCTCGGTAGGGATTTACGAGTGAACGTCACTTATTTTCTTACAGGAGTCATGGAGTAGACGTCTATGTGAATATTTATGGTTGTATACACTTAAAATAATGTTGAAATAAAGTGCAAAATATTACTCTCTCTAAAACTCCTCACTCTGTCACAAATAAACCTGAACCTCCCTCCTGGGATCTGTGAGTTACCTTACGCAGCACGGCACAGTCAACATTTGATCGAGAAATACCTAGCATTACAGACTCCATGTTGCAATATTTACAGACGTTCTTTAACTTGAGTGGGGTTGGTACTGGGACTACTCCTGATTGGCTCTGACGAGTTGAAACCCTCAGCTACTGTATACATGTAACATATAAGGACTGATATAGGTGCTTGTAAGCAAATCTCCCTCTTCTGTGAGTCAGCCTGCTGGGACAGTGTAATATCTCAGGAATTTATATCCCAATGGGAAGAAGCAACATCATGGAATTTCCTACAGGAACCATGTCATTGAGCCCATAGTCACAGGAAAGGGGCTGTGTTGAAAATACCAAATAGAACGAATGAGCTTTGTCCTGGCTCTCTTCGGGAATTGCAAAGCCTAACAAATAAGACGAAGATTAATGTTACTGCCTAACTAAACTCCTCAATCACCAGTTTTGCATGAGATTTTTGTTGCAAGTACGATATAGGGCACTAATTGCTAATATGGAGGTGGAATTTCTGGGAGATAATGAAGAAAGAGTTCTACCTCTTACAAACCAAATGGCCAACTCATAGACCTTCCTGTTTATGGCCCTGTGACAAAACAGAAACAGCCAGACCAGAGCTTGAGAGCTGCGAACGGCCACCAGGTTTCCCTCTTATACCAGTCGGGCAAGTACAGGACCTTAGTAGGAGGGCTGTAACAATTACTAAATGAACTTTAGAGATCAAGGAGTATAGCCTGAAACATGTCTCCTCAATAACGCCTCTTTTTTGGCTGACACACATATTTTCTTTCCAGTGAAGTACAATACAATATTCCCATGCCCCATCAAATAAGAAAAGCCATCAGAAGGCCGAAATGTAGCTTAATTTGGATCAACGCACTCCAATCCCTTGGATGCCCCACAACTGGGCTGGTGTCGGAGAGTCTAACTACATGGATGTGGGCAGTTCATTATTCTCTGAGCCATAAACAATGTATTAAAAATAGCATTTTTCAGTCTTATAATATTATCCACTTATATACAGTATACACCTCATTTAAAAACAGAAAATCCTATAATTAACGGACAACTAGGGCATGAGGATCTCACATTCATCACAACCCCCAAGCATAATAACCATGAACATGTATCTCCCCAACTCCATCCCAAGGTCAGGTCCAACCCTTTTCTCCAAGAGCAGTTAATACAACAGTCAACAGAATAGTTCAGTAAAGTGAAATAGAAACAAACAGTAGTGAAGATTCCCAGGGGCCTTATTCAATTGCCAACCCGCAGATTACGTTATACAGGCCATATGTCTGCCGGGCTTGAGATTTGCTACAATTACAGAGCGATTCAGTTGAACAAGCCCTCAAGATACGGGTCGAAAGCCGAAATCGTAAATTCTGCAATCGTAAGTAGCATTTCAGAGCGTGATCATGATCAATTAAACAAGGCCATAACTAACGATTTAGAAACAGCCAATAGTAAATGAGATGTCATCATTATGTTAGTAAAACATGGAGGTTACACGTCAATCAATTAGTGTTTCGAGGTCCCATATGCGATCAGACTCGCAATTCGGCAATGTACAAAATATTAAAAATAATGTCGATTCTGTTTTAGTCCATGTGGGTGGCCTGATATGTATTAACTCATTGATTCCTGAGATTGAATTGACACCAAAATGAAACAGAAAAAAAAAAAAATATATATTGCAGTTTTTATCTGGTTTTTATCTGGATTTTCTTCTACATTTTCCATTTACAGGTGTGAAAACATTTGCAGGCTTGAGGAATTGTAGCAATTGAATAGCGATTTGTGATTTTAGCGATTGTAACTTCTGCGGGCTTGAAAGATCAAAAGCTCAGATGGGTTGTACATTTCGATTTTGACACCTGCAGAGATTTTCAGCTTCTAACCCGTAGATCGTTTGTAGCTTGCGAAAAGACGCCAATTGAATAGCAAATTAGTTTACAGGCTACATTACGGGCTTCAGTAACCAACAATTGCTTAATTGAACAGGGGCCCAGGTCAAGCTTGTTCGTCACAGTTGTGCATATAAAATAATATTGTGATATTATCTCCAGAATCAAACACTGAGCTCAGGCTCGGGCTTGTAGTCTTTCATTGTTACCATTGAATGGATGACACAAATAAAGTTAAAACATTATACCAACTTGATTCCCTATAATTTATTAATATGTGTGGAGTCATAAATAAAATCATTTTTTTTTTGTGAAAAATGTCCTAATACAAGTATGTGAATATTCATGTTTATCTTTTGTTGCTCTAACTCTTTCCATAAGCTATTCCCATACTTGGTTTGGACAAACAATCTAGTTGATATCATTGGGGATTTCAAATAATGTTTAATATAATGTATTTATGAACATATTAATATTAATTTGATATGACATAGCATTGTCATACTTCCACTGGAAAATATTTCCCAAGACAATATTTTCTTAATCAGTAACATTTTCTACATTTTAAATTAATCAACATATTCTCATTAATTGTATAATTATAGTGAAATATGTCCATATTCTGTTTTGTTTTTGTTTTCTCTAGAGTAATAATTACAGTATGTTTTAATCAGTAGCTCTTTACATGAAATCCATTAATAATATAATCATACAGCATATACATATATATTATGTAATATAAATTATGAACTAAATTACAATCTAAAAAACATAAATTTTTATTGTAAATTTACATTTTAAAATATAAAAAATATAAATATATATATTTAAAAAACTTAGAAAACAGCTAACACAACAAATATATAATAAACAAAACATGAATAAATGAGCCACCATTGTTCATGTATTGGACATTTTTTCCTGATTAAAATATTTCTGCTAATGCTTTATACATGGTATTCTTTTGGTGAAAGTCCCCCATATATTTATCAAGTGGGCATAATATAGTGATGATTACCGTATATATTTTTTTTTAGGCAATTTGTCGAACAGAATTAAAGTCAATCCAAGTCTGATAAATATCTCTCATAGGAAACATAGACAACATTTTTATAAAAATGATAAGGACATCACAAGAATTATGATTGATAGGCAAAAAACACACATATAAAAAAAAATATGATTTACTACATTTTTTTCATAATAAAAATTGTAATTCCTTAACGAACTATTGTAGTCATATATTTGTCTATATTTTCTTATGATATTTGTTAACATATTTAGAAAAGCAAAAAAACAAAAAAAACAGCAACTTTTATAAATAATTAATCTTATTTATTGCAATTTTTCATGAAGTTGTGTCCTTGTAAACTAATATGATTTTGTTTATTTCACCTGTGAACACTGGCAGTTGCAACTGCCATATTCTCATTGTGCAGACACTGTGCATTTAAAATCTATTCCCACCGGAGGAAATTGACCTTATGAAAAACATATTAGCTGTTTTTACGAGTAGTAAAACTAAACTTAAAAAATATGAATACATATTACATGTATGTACAGCATAGAATTTTCTGAATTTTTTGTGCTTTTAAAATAAATTAAATTTCAATGGAGGCAAAACAGGGAAAACAAACAATTCATATATTCATATATTTTATGATGCTTACAATGTATTCTGATTTTCACATTATTGGTTTATTTGTAGATATCACCAATTTGCATCACATTCCCCCTGAAGCGTTTACAATGGGCGCCATCAAATAAACCGCATTTGAAAACACATCAGCAGATCCTCTATATAAATACATTGAGTATTTATATATAGCCGATGTAGACATGATATTGTGTGCATGGATGAGCTTATCATCTGCACACTTGGAGCGTCACAAGGAATCGGGTGGATTTTTTCTCTCCAATATAAAACAGAGTGGACCCGATGTATTAAAAGTGGTGACGAGAAATGTGATTGTGAAATTCTGTAGTGGACTTCACAGTAGAGATTCAAGGAATACAAACATCGCCAAATGTGCTCTGTACCATCAGTTAGATGGTGGAAAATCATGTGGAAGATGATTATACATTTTTAAAATTGACCACAAATTGACTTAGATATTGCTATTTTCGTGACATCCCACAATGATCTGCATAAAAAATAAGACTGGAGTCTGTAGCTGTTACATATTATATTATAGATGGTGGTGCATTGGTAAGTAGCTTGCTTTAAATATATTTTTTCATTGGTAAGTCATAGGTTTGATTCCCCTGCATTCCACTTGTTTTTTTTTTTTTATTATTATTTGTTTAACTAATGTACTTATTTATTTATATATATTAATCATACAAAAAAATATATTAGTCATTTTTTTTTAAAAAGTGGAAGGAATTGATTTAGAACAAAAAAAAAAAAAAAAAAAGTGAAAGGCATTGATTTAGAACCAGTGATGTGAACTATGTATATATTGAATTATGTGAACTAGTTATTTAACATTTTATATATATGAATATATATATATATATATATATATATATATATATATATATATACTAGCGACTTGTCCGTCAAAAATTACAGCAATAAAAAGTTAATCCTGGCAATGCTGAAGCCTGGCAATAAGAGCCTCTCCCCCTCTACTTTAGTGGCCTCGCGATGAGCGCCTTCGTTGCTTATCACGTGCCTGGCAATAAGCGCCTTGGGCGCTCATCACGGGCCTCGCAATGAGCACTGAAGGTGCTTATTGTGAGTCTCCCCCCCTACCTCTCTTACCGTCTACTTTACTGTCCTCCTTTGTAGCTCATTGCGAGTCTCTCCCCCAGTCTACTTCCTCCATTGTGTCTCATTTCCCTCCTCCTCTCCCTCCCTTGTGTCTCCATTCCCTCCCTTGTATCTCTTCCCCCGTGTTTTTACCTACCTATTCCTCCCATGTCTCTAACCCCTCCCCTGTGTCTCTTTCTACCCACTCCCCCGTCTCTTTCCCCCCTCTCCCTCCCATGTGTCTATTTCCCCTCCCCTGTGTCTCTTTCTCCTCTCTCCCTCTGTGTCTCTCCCCCTCTCCATCTGTGTCTCCTCCCTCCCTCTGTGTCTCTTCCCCTCCTCTCCCTCTGTGCCTCTTCCCCTTCTCCCTCTAAGTCTCTTTCCCCCCTCCCTCTGTGCCTCTTCCCCCCTCTCCCTCTGTGCCTCTTCCCCCTCTCCCTCTGTGTCTCTTACCCCCTCCCCTCTGTGTCTCTTACCCCCTCCCCTCTGTGTCTCTTACCCCCTCCCTCTGTGTCTCTTACGCCCCTCCCTCTGTGTCTCTTCCCCTCCACCCTCTGTGTTTCTTCTCCCCTCCCTCTGTGTCTCTTCCACCCCTCTGTGTCTCTTCCCCTCCTGCCTCTGTGTCTCTCCCCCCCTGTTTCTCTACCCCCTCTCTCCCTCTGTGTCTCTTCCCCCCCCCCCTCCCTCTGTGTCTCTTCCCCACTCGCTTTGTGTCTCTTCCCCCTCCCTCTGTGTCTCTTCCCCTCCTCTCCCTCTGTGTCTCTTCCCCCTCTCCCTCTGTGTCTCTTTACCCCTCTCCCTCTGTGTCTCTTCCCTCTCCTTAAGCTTGGCTCCTGCTCCGCATTGCGCGAATGCGCAGCTTGCTCTGCATTCTGCGCATGCCCGGCTGATGCTGCGCAATGCGCATGCTCGTCATCCGATCGCCTTTGCAATCGGATCATTGTCAAACTGCGATTCGTTGCAAGCGTGACAACGAATCGCAGTTTGACAATTATAATATGTGATACACATATGCATATATGTTTAAGTAACTAGTTAACATTATTATACAAATCATTGGGCCTCATTAACTTCCAAGCCCGGAGTTGCCTTCATACCGGCCGTAAGTCTGCAGGCTTGAAATTTGCAACAGTTACAGAGCAATTAAATTGAAAAAGCCTGCAACTACCAGGCCGAAATCCCAAACCGTAAAAAATGCACCCGTAAGCAGCATTTCAGGGCATGATCATGGTCAATTAAGTGAGCCCATAACTACCGATTTAGAAACAGCCAATAGGAGATGAGACTGTCATCATGACATGGCGTTTAAACGTCAATCGATTAGCATTTAGAAGTCCACTATACGATCAGACACGCAATCCAGCAATGTAAAAATCAATAAAAATGAATGAAGAAAATGTTATAGTCCATGTGGGTGGCCTGATTTGCGATTTTAGCGATTGTGACGTTTGTGGGCTTGACAGATCACAGGCTTAGATGGGTCGGAGTTACCATTTTGACAACCGCAGTTGCCTTTCAGCCTGTATCCCACAGATCAAATGTGGGTAGCTAAAAGATGCCAATTTATTAGCAGTAACTTTTGCGGGCATTACAGGCTTCAGTAATTACAAATTTGACAACTTAATGAGGCCCGCAGTTTTTAAAAACCACAGTTACCTTATATTAACATATATTTTATTTTATAACCTAAATTATATATTTCTGATTTTCAAACAGTAAAGAAAAAAAAGGGCCATGCATGGGAATCAAATCAGGTCTTACTATACCACAGAGAGCAGTCTTACCTACTGTGCCACTGGCTCTGATGCTGTCCCGTATGCTAGAACAGTTACAAGTAGTTACAATCCACTTAGCCACTGCCTGATTGAAAGCTTCTACACCAGATTATTATTAATTTTCATTATGTTCCATGTTGTACAAAGCTTATTACTCATACAGGCAGAGGCAACACTTTGAAATAGCCTAACTTCTATTGATCAGAATTATGAATTCAGCATCAATTTTAAAAATTAAAACACTTTTTCCATGTAATTTGTTACCAACTATCTGATGGGTTAGAGCACATACAAGGGTCTTTTGTCATCTTTTACATTTTCTTCATTGTAGTGAAGTTTGTAAGGGGCAGTGAGCCTTGTGATGCTATATAATAATCAGAAAAAAAATAAAAAATGCATAGCTAAATTAAGGATAAAAATCGAAAAATAAATACATATAAAATACATTATACCACACCCCAATATAAAAATAAACTCATACAAATAAGAAAAAAAAGAATACATTAACAAAAGAGTCGAGTTAGGAAATAAATAAAAATGAAAAAAAAATAAAAAATAAATAAATAAATTAATCATTACACAAACAGACCCAAAATCCTGGCCAAAAGAAAAATAATAGATTCCAATGACTGCTTCTTTAGACAGAAAGTCATACTATATTATATTGTTGTTTTTTTGTCATTCAGTTGGGTCTTACTCTATGTGACAATATAATCTGTAGCAGGCCAGGCATATCTGCCAGCCACTGCCTATCTGAGCTCCCTCAACATCATGTTTATTGCTTCAATGATCTCATCTATCCATCTCCGCCACTGCCGTCCCTTAATTCGTTGCCTTCAATCATTCCCAACATCAGAGTCTTCTCTAGGGAATCATGTCTTCTCATGGGAAATATACTTGCTCTTAACCTGTTTTATTCAAGTTTAGGATCCTATTTCATTATTATTATTTAATAACTTCTATCTAAATTGAAATTCTCTAAATCGCAAATTTTTTGCGTTGCTCATTTTTCTCATAGATACTATATCTGCGCCTAAATCCTCCCCTTGATATAAAGTGTTAACATGGCCATGTTCATCAAGAATTCAAATGCAAATTATAGTAAAAAATATCATAATAGCATTATAAATATAAGCTATTTCTATTATAATACAAATATTGAAGCAGATGAGTATTCATATCATTTTTGCGCTACAAATGTCTATTCATTGATTATTTAAAAAAATTTTGTTTCCACTGGATCTGTATTGAATAAATGGCCTTTGCGTAGACAAAACACAATGCATTAAAATTCACCGTAGCAAAATATTTAGCTAGTACTATACTGAATATCAGAGTGATTTGCTCTGCAATATTTGAAATATACATACAGATATATTTGTTTAAGCTCTGAAACAAGTTTAAGGCAAGCTTTGGAGGATTTTAATTATTCAGAAATGTTCTGACTTTTAAATATTTGTATTATTAAAGAGATCTGGATGGAGGAGAGAGAGAGGTCGATGAATAAATAACACGTGCATCTTTAACATAGCAAGAGCACATTGTGTATATTGGATGGCTTTATGTCCCTCGCTACCGTCTGTCCAACACAGGACAAGGTGGATGTCAGATTGTGGCCAAGTCCTCTCCTGGCCATTGGGGTTTTTGTAATTTGAAGAAAGAAGAAGGGAAGCAAAAGACTTGGATCCAATATATTTTGTAACACTTGATAAAAACAGATACATGAGAATATGTTGTTCAGTCGTGTCTGACTTTCCAGTTACCCTATGGACCAAAGCATGCCATTATGTCTCTGGTTGTGATTACTCATACTGTTTTCTTGGTAAAGATACTTGACTGGGTTTCCAGCTCCTTCTCCAGTGGACCACAATGAGTCTGAGCTCTCTACAATGAACTGTCCATCTTGGCTGATGGGCAGGTCCATGAAGATACACACACACAGCTTCATTAAGATACACAAGCCCCTTCAATACAGAAGATAGCTATCCAAAAGGGGGAAATATTTTACAGGAGATCATATTAACCCCTTGGAAAGATTCAGATCAATAATAGACCGCTCTCATGCTCAGAATGTATCTTCCTCTACTCCATCTCTATCTTTGACTGCACATAATCCATATGGTACAATGACCTCCTGATGTCAAAGCTGATGCATCCAATAATTTATCGTTAATAGGCCTAGGGGTGGGGGGATACAGCTCAATGTATACACAGGCCGTAAAATAGATTATTTATACATACATACAAATCTAGGGGGGATTTGTCCCCCCCATCCCCCAGTTCCTACACCCATGGATACGCCCTTAGTTGATCTCTGCTTAGATTTATGTCTATGTATGTTTTTTTATTATGAGTTGACTTTACTTGTATACATGCACCTACACCTAACCCAACCTCACCTTTACAGTTCAGATATCCTTCCTGAAGGTCTAATTTGTTGTTTTTTATGTATCTGACTTAACATACGAGGAATACAGTACCTCTGAAGTGTGTCTCTTAATATCAAATGTTAGTCCAATTAAAAAAATATTTCAAGATACATCCAAAAAAATGACATCCAAAAAGTACTGGCCACACTGTAATTCATTTATCTGATTTATACCTAAGGCATTGAACAGTTTTTGCATAAAATAACTATAGTATAGTATAGTGCTGCCCAACTAATTTACCATGTGTGGAGATTTTTTATTAAACAGCAATCTGGGGGGAAACTTTTAAAACACTAATTACATGTTTTTAATATATATATATATATATATATATATATATATATATATATATATATATATATATATATATATATATATATATGCTCACCATAAACTACAATGATTATATATATATATATATATATATATATATAGTTACATAGTAATTGTACTCCATATTCCAAATGAGGGCGTACTAGGGATTTGTATAGTGGCAGAATTATATTTGCTTCCCTGGCTTCTATACCCTTCTTAATACATGCTAATATTGTATTTGCCTTTGTAGATGCTGCTTGGTATTGAGCATTGCTAGGTGGTTGTCCACTAGTACTCCCAAATCTCTTTCAATATCTGATAACCCTAAATTTACTTCATTAAGTTTATAAATTGCATTGTTATTTTTCCTTCCAAGATGCATAGCCTTACATTTATTTGTAATACATCTTTTCTGCCGTTTAATTGCCCATTTCTCTAATTTATGCAAATCCTTTTGGATAGAAAGTACATCATTTTCTGATTTAATTACCTTGCACAACTAGTGTCATCAGCAAAAATGGAGGCAATATTTTCCAGTCCTACTTCTAAGTCGTTAATAAATATGTTAAAAAGGAGAGGACCTAATACCGAATTCTGAGGAACCCCTCTTACCACATTAGTCCAATCTGAGTATGTTCATTTTACAACAACCCTTTGCTTCCCATCTTTTAGCCAGCTCTCAATCCATGACCAGATTTTTTTACTGCATATATCCCTTAGTTTGCACAATAGTCTCCCATGTGGCACTGTATCAAAAGCCTTTGAAAATCTAAAAAGACTACATCCATTGAGTTGCCTTGATCCAAGTTCCTACTAAACTCCTCATAGAAACTAATAAGATTTGTTTGACATGACCTATCCCTCATAAATCCATGTTGACTCCTACTTATAATCCTGTTCGAATAGACATATTCTTGTATATTATCCCTTATTAACCCTTCTAAAAGCTTCCCCACTACAGAAGTGAGGCTCACAGGTCTATATTTCCCCGGATTTGCTTTTGCTCCCTTCTTAAATATAGGAATCACCTCTGCTTTTCTCCAGTCATCTGGTAGCGAACCAGTGTTGAGTGAATCTTTAAAAATTAGATATAATGGTTTGGCTATTACAGAACCCAGTTCCCTCAGTACCCTTGAATGTCTACCATCAGGACCTGGGGCTTTATTAACATTTATTTATTCTTACTTCATTTTGATTTCTTTAAGCATTAACCAATTATTTGGTGAAGGTAGTGTAGCCCTGGTTTGTTGCAGTGTCTCATAAATATGAGCTGGTAGACACGTGTCCATGGGCCAACAATTGAATACCACTGGTATAGTACACAAGGATACCAATTCATTTATAGAGGAAAATATCCTGCTAAATAAAATTACTTGTGAATAGATACATACTCCTTGCACTGGTCATGTATATAAGATAATTACGATTTGAAAAGATTATGAAATAATCTGTACCTTTAATACCTGTAATTAAATTATCTGCATATTTTATACGCTTGAAGCATTAAAGAGTCTGTTCATGGAGCTTGCAATCTAAATATAAAGGAAAGTGGGGGAACATGATGCACTACTTCACTGGTCTATCTACTCTTCACAAACTCAATACTTAATGGTTTGGATTCTTCCCATTAACTCTACAATGTTCCAAATGCCATCTTAATTGAATCTTATTTTTCCAGTCCTGTATTTGAAGGAAAAAAGCAAAATCCATCTCCAATAAATATCTTTTTGCTCAATTTCCTTGGCCTGAAGCATAGTGAAGATAGACACAATCCGTCCTTTCTATATATCTGAGAAGATACAGATTCTCAGATTACGCCAGCCGATGACTTATTCCATTGCAGAGGATGCACTTTATGTTGAGGTCCTTCATCAAACATATTTTATATTAGATACTGATAAAATAAGGGACCATGAAAGAGAGCACTTCTGGAGCAATGAGGTAGTATTTAGATTAAAGTTAAAATACACTTTGCTTAATATTTTTATATTAAATATATAGATGTAGACCATATAGATGTATTGGGACAACAGATTCTCCATAAAGCTCTCCAATGCAGGCAACATATCAACAAATATAATACTCAAAAAATGATCTTAGTTTGTTTTTTAGGCCTAGGTGTTATTACTTAAATGCGTACCAAAAAATTGTCCTGTGGATCCTATTTAGGAATCCTTGAACAACCAACCAAGGTTGTACAGAAACACCTTTTATGCAGCCTTTATTTTAATTATTATTGCCTCATACTAATTTAAAAAATTCAATCTTTATTTATACATTTAAAATGTTGTTAAAAATTGCATTTTTAACAACATTTTAAATGTATAAATAAAGATAAAATAGAATCCATAGGACAATTTTTTGGTACAAACATATCAATCCATTTACAATATACAATGTAAGTCATATAACTGATATATTTACCATTACATAGCTTAATATAAAGGTGAAACAATAATTAATTGGGGACATTAAAGATGACTCCATTTTTTAATTAAGAAAATGTTTATTCTAGCACATGAAGTCTAAATTAAAAAAGGATGAAGATGAACATACGTAAATTGCCCTTATTGACCACTAATATTGACATACCGAAATGGACATACCTAAATTGCCCTTATTGGCCACTGACCACAAACTCAGAAATCATGAGAAGATATATCTTTGATTCAAAATATTGTTATAAAGATTTAAAAAGTAAAAAAAAAAAAAAATCCTGCATGGAGGACGTCTTTTTTTGGATGAAAATAGTGATTTTTTTCTTGTAATAGCTTCTTGGCAAATATAGAAGCTGAAAGAAAACTTTTATATTTTTTGTACTTTTTATTTTTTTAAACTACGTATATGAAGAACCTTTTAATGATGTTTGGGGAACCATAGTGGATTGTCAGTAAAATCTTTTTGTACAAAAAGTTCAAAGAATCACAATGGTGTAGGAAACGCAGAATATGTATTACCTACACAAAGCAAATATACTTACAGGTAACACCTTCAAAAGAACATAGAAGTGGGTATCCAATGGGTTTCATCTAAAGGCAAGACTTCCTCAGGGATAAGTACAATCATAAACCACATACATTTATAGGTATTAAGGAAGTCACATTAAAAAACAACAGCCAATAAACATCCATTCCTCTAATTGTGTAATAACTAAAAGTTTTATGGATCATAAGATAAATTACATATAGACAAATAGGACCCTATTCTGTTGGCCAAATTGTAATGTTACACACTCTTAAAGTCTTTCTTAATATTGACACATATTCTATTAGCTACTCACAATCCGATTACGAGTTCCCAGCCCACAGTCACTACTGGCCAGCCAAAGATGCAGAACCGGCCTTAGAACTCCATTGGTTTTAACACAGCTCAAATATTACGAGTGCTAAATAATTAAAGTTACATGCTTTTTATAGAGTGCTATATTGCTTCATTGTGAGTCCCATCTGCAAATATTACTAATTAATGTGTAGTAACAGCAGCAAAAATTATGGGTATGAGTCATTTATGGGCTTCTTATAGAATAGAGCTCATAGTTGGCAGTATTGTTTTTTTAATATTTAGATATTTCCACATTTTATTCTCAAGGTTCTACTATTCATAATTACAATAAGGGGGACATTTACTAATAGGACGCCCAATGGCTTATTGCACAACAGAGCTACTATTAAATCTCAGGTATTTAATTGAGTTTGAGGTGAGCCTTGGTAATGCCCGAATCAATATGTGTATACACCCCCTTATTCACCTGTTTACACATCGCGATCGCAGTAGCACATGCATGTGTAGTGCTGTCTGTCAGTGCAGACCATTTTGATTGGCAATCCTGCAATGGTTGGCAATACGTCAATAATAATTTATAACAACAGCAAATCCGATGATATAAAACCATACTCACGCATGGTTAGTTGCACTATATATTAATGTAATATCTATCTAACCTTAACATGTTACACCAGCCCTTTAAACCCTATGATCTTCCCTCCCCTGGACTCTCCTCAACACCTGGAGGGGGCTATTAGGCCCCCATGCCCCACCCCTTATGCTCTGAAGAGGTCACACTATCCACACTGGGATCCTTATGGGGCTTTTACTAAACCCATATGGGTCCTTATGGACCTTCATGATGGCTAACATTAACTCTTACACCATGCGTGTCACTGCAAACCCCCATGGTATGCTATTACCATGTCCCTTTATATGGACCCCTATGGCACCTATCATTAACCAGTATACCTGCATTGTATACTATTTTATTAAAATCTCTACTATGATTGGCTCTTTCAAAAGCCAGTCACAGAAGGTTCACATTGCTATCAAGCACTGTTCTGATTGGCTGTCATTTCAGTTCATCAGAATTGGGGGAAATAGAGCTCTCTGATTTATTAAGGCTAAATCAATCCATGCATTCTAGTTGGTTAGACTTTTGAAATGGAGTGGGAGCAATTCAAATGCTTAATTCTGATTGGTAGAAATATGATAGACACATATTTGAGCCGATCAAAAGCCATAAAAATAGTATATAAGATGAGGGCATATTCAGAAATCCATTAGTTCGTTTTGGCGCTTCTCGGAGGCGGACCTCCATTAGTTAAGTTAATTTATATCTTAAAGTGCGTCAGTTTTTTCAGGTGAATGTCCTTTTTGTGGGCCAAAGATGAGAAACCAGGGTATTCAAGCAAGATCGAAGAGGACAAATCTACTATCAACATGGACATGTGTGTTTTTCAAGGGACGAAGGTTGAGGACATTACAAACTATGATTCTCCCCCTACCAGCTTAACCCTTTTTATTTTCAGTAGTTTCACTTTTCTTATTTTCACTTTATTATTTTTTTCATAATATTTATTTATTTTCCTGTTATTTTTTCTCTAAGACTAAGTTTATATGTACAGTATGTATGTTTTTATGTCATTATTATTTATTTTATTTATTTAATTGTGTTAGAGATAGTTCTATGGTCAATAGTAGTAGTTAGGGTGCCATGGGGGTCTTTAGAAACTCCCATGGTTTGAGGCTAAATGTAGGTACCATGGGAGTCATAAGAGACCCCCATGGTAACAATTTAATGTTATGGGCCATTGTGTTCATAAGACCCATGGTTACACTTAAACATATTACTACCTGCTAATATTCGGCATCCTGAGTTTCAGCCATTGTAATGCAATATATTTCATATTTAAAATAAATAATATAACTAATATACACCTATTTATATACAACATACATTGCTATATATAACATCTAGCAGATTAATGGATGATTATTGGTTATATTATTTTATTTTAATTAAAAATAACTTGGGATTGAAAAAACAGGATATAAGTCTAGTAAATTTGGATGACTTGGGTTTGTAGGGAAGTTTCAGGTTACATACCCCTAACACACCCCAATTACTACGACGCTTGTATAAAATGGAAGAAGGCGCATTAGTAAATCAAATGCTAATCTGAGAAGCTGCATCGTGAGTTGGGTTATTGTTGGTAAATTAGCAGCAATGATCCTTTAGTAAATCCCCCAAGTCTAAAATGCTAAAGAAAATTAACCAAACATAACTATTTTGAATATAACCGATCCGATATTGGCAACATAGCATCAATGTCATGAATTTGTTTTTAAAAACTAAAGAATAAGTAAAAATAAATTGTGTCTTTCTGTAAGTGATGTCTACCGCACTGTTACCAACGAGATAAAATTCAATTAATTGTATCCATATATATTGAAACATCATTATGAATTACAATAATCTAAAAAACCTAGCTACATTTATATTGGACACATATTTTATTCAACTAAATTAGTAGCATTGAAAACTAATAGCTTGCATTTTCCATGTACAAGTGGTGTCTGTTGTGAATAAAATGAACTTTATAGACTGTAACTAACTGCATGACTGCTGATGTTGAATAAATATGTTGCTTTCATTATTAACACAGAAGTATACAAAACGATTTAATAATGTAGAGCTCTGATATGAATTTCAAGTACCTTCAAGGACATTTTATTCAATACACCTGAATTATAGAGTAATACATATTATAAGGAAGAATTCTCCACGCCTGCATGTAAGGAAGCAGTCAAAGATACAAAGTCTATGAATAAAGCACTGCTTATATTTGCTATAGATATGGCTGGACCTGTTTAGTATTCCTAATGTAGCCTAAAGCAAAATAAAAACTATATAACATGGATACATTGGGGACAACTGTATAGAAAGTAAAAATTAAATCCTTTATAGCTGAATAATCTCACTTTCTATATCATGTGTTGCTACAATATTAGTAAATGTGTTGTATATATGACTTATAAGTATGGAAAGTAAGACACACATATTGCTTATATATTTTCTCTTTTAATCCCAGCTATATCTCGAGCACAGTTCTCAAGGCAGATTTATAGTAAATTATACATTAAAACATATGTATGCTCAATATTCTGCAGATCAGTAAGGTTTAATATTTATTTTTCATTAAAATAAATAGTAATGAAAAATGAATGATGTATCTGATCAGAATTATAATATATATATATATATATATATATATATATATATATGTATAGCAAATAAAAAGTACAGTTGTGTTCATATGTAAATGTCTAAAACAAGTTAAAAAAAAACTTGTTTCCTGATCAAAATTTCAAGACATACAGTTATTACACTGCATTTTGGGAACCTGGGCAGGGACATACAAATGTGCCCACAAAGGCTTCGCTCTTGCAATCCATTACCATTTTAAACATGGCTTCCTTTAAGCATATGCCTGCTGTATTACACTGCTTGGAGTCAAGTTCGCAATGGATTATACACAGGCTAGGAATCTTACCCACATACAGCTGTTTCAAGGTTACTGCCTCTCATTATAGTGGGGCCGGTTCCTAGCCTGCGTCATAGATATTTTGAGGAGGTAGTTTACCACAATAATGATTTAATTTATGGTGGGCAAAATGGGATAAATATATCCCCTTATGGGTCGCTACCTTGTAATGGTGGAGGGGCTTGTGTACTTCAATGAAGCTGTGAGCTATACCAGGTAGGTTCACCCTAGATGGGCTGGTCGTAGCAGAGAGGACAGACAAATCAAGGTACCTGTAACCCACTTCACTATCTTTGCAAAGTAACCTTATGGATAAGAACAACTATACAGAAGATGGGCCTGGCGACCTGAGGTCAATAGGATCATGGAGAGTTGCACCTGACTGAATGACTAAACAACAGCTATATATAAATATTTATATATATATATATATATATATATATATATATATATATATCTATATCTATATATTATAGTAATGGCTAATGTTTATTGATACTCTGTTTTATCAAATAAGCTTATTAGATACAATTTAAGTGCCTTTGAATTTTATGGTGTAAAAAACTAATTTGTTTATGATTTATAAAAACTAACAACAGTAGAATCCGTGCAATCCATGATCATAAAGCCTTTTTAGTAATTTTATCTGAATTTTTTATAAACTCTGTTTGTTTACAGAAAATTTCCATCTTCTTTGACATCAGCACTTTCTATATCTTGTAGCCTGTTTTATCTATTAAATAGGGGAGGGACATGAGTGGGGGAATTTGTTAAAGCATTGAACATCTTGAAATATGAAACATTCCCCCTTCCCCTGTAAATACTTAGAAGCAGGAAACATGTAAGTGCAAGCCTAGCTCCTACCAAAATATGAGCACCCTTGTCGCTATTGCAACCATCGTCAAATTATCATGGATACTTCCAAGTCTGTGGAGCTATATTATTTCCCTCCACTCCTGTGTCTCTTCCCCCCCTTCCCTGTGTCTCCCCTCTGTCTCTTTCGCCTCCTCTCTCCCTCCCCTGTGTTTCACAGTGGAGGGAGGGAGAAGGGGAAAGAGACACAGGGTAGGGAGAAGGGATAAAAACAGGGGATGGAGGGGGAAAAGAGACAAAAGGGAGGGGAGAGCCACAGAGGAGGGAGGAGGGGGAAGAGACACATTGGAGGGAGGGAGGAGGGGGAAAGGGACATAGGGGAGGGAGGAGGGGAAAGAGACACAGGGGAGGGAGGAGGGGAAAGAGACAGAGGGGAGGTAGGGGGGGGAAGAGACACATGGGAGGGAGGAGGGGGAAAGAGACACAGTGGAGGGAGGAGGGGAAAGAGACACATGGGAGGGAGGAGGGGGAAATGGACATAGGGGAGGGAGGGGGAAAAGAGACACAGAGGAGGGATGCGGGAAATATACACAGGGGAGGGGTCGAAGGAGACACATGGAGGGGGGGAAATAGACACATGGGAGAGAGGAGGGACACAAGGGTGAGGGGACACCATCATTTATGAATGGGCAAACGTCTAGTATATATATATATATATATATATATATATATATACATTTATTTAATTAAATATATATATTCTGTATATATATTCATATTATTATTATTATCGTTTATTTATAACCCACCAGCATATTCCGTAGCGCTGTACATAGGATAATTTCCAGGCAAAGACATATTCAATAATAACATATTGCAAAAGATGGCGGGCCCTGTCTTTCAGCTTAGAATCCGGTGTCCATAGAGCTTTCCCCAAAGCGCCGACGCAAGACTGAAAACTCGCCTCATGCACTTGTCTTTTAAATGTTAACGATAGTTTACATACAAGAGGAATGTACCTTTAACAAACTGTTATGAGTGCCTAAATGGTTTGTATTTAAATGTGACAATTTTATGAATAAATGACTTCATGTTGCATGCACATAATTAAAAAGACAATTTTAATGAGAATGTTCATGAACCAACTGCACTAATTAAAATGATAATGTCTGTCAATGACACTACTCCTCGCAATGTTTTCATTCATTCGCCTGCAGCGACTCCTGTTGTACTCATCTCCCTGATTATCACAGTCCCATTTGTTCATCGTCAATATGGACAGAAAGGGAATAAAATGAGAAAAAAAGGAATTCGGAGAAACAAAAGAGTGATGGAATTGTCCCGAACTGTTTATTTCCTGGCCCATGTTTTTTTTCACAAAAAATGTAAAAATATTTGATGGTGACTAAGAATCAAAAAGCCTATTTTATCTACCTAAAAGTTTGGCTTAATTATTTTAATTGAATCATGTTGGATTTATGCTTATTCCTTATTTGTTCCTATCACTACCACCCTTTCACAGATTACCATAAATCTTCCATCTGTAAATCGTTACTTTTGGTTCTACAATTCCTTTTTTTGGGACTTTATTACATTTCTTTAATATATTTAAAGGTTTTTATTACATCACCCCTATTGCATTTGTCCCCTTAGGGATATGGAAGACTCCTGGGTTTTCCTCTATATATAATATACCTGTGTATCTATTTACTTCGATGTACTTTATTTTATTAGGAAGTACGTATTAACTTATTTTCTTACTGATATTGTGCAGCCGCTCTGCGTGGGTGTGGTTTTAGGTCATAGCTGTGAAACATGGCACCTTACATGAAAGACGAGAGCAGAATCGGTTACATAAAACAAAACAATATGCCTGAAAAGTCCCTATATGTGCTTTACCTATCTATAAGTAAAGTATATATTTAATTTTCCAGATTTTCATTTTTATAAATAAACACTTCTAGGGAGATTTGGTCTAAAACTGCAGGAAAATCCCTGTATTTACTAATATGTAGCTCCACACACTGAAACGAGGACCAAAGACCAGACTTCACCCCAGCATACTAAATCTCATTCTGATTTATTAAAAAGATACAGCTGTGAATGCAGATCAGTTCCAGTTTGATTCATTTCTGCCTGTGTTCTTTGCACTTCATATTATCCCATCTCCTCTATAACTACTAGAAGCAATAAAAGTTAAAATGGTTACAGTCCATAATATTTACATAAATGTTCAATATACCACAGTGCTTTTTTATTTAAGTCAGGCGAGAAGATACCGGTGGTGCAAGTGGTGCATTACACTGGGGCCCTAGCCTCTAGGGTGGACTGGTGCAGTCCCCGATATGTGGGTTACATGCGGAAAAACCCTACGGGCTGTCGAAATCGGAGACTCTGTTGCCGCAAAGCCTTTGATCTGTCATGCCCGTATAAGTTACATTCGCAAATCGTTATTAAATTATAAAATTGCTACAAATCCACTGGTGTTCAAACCTGTAACCGGCAAATGGAACCAAAAAGCCAACGGGTACTAGAGAGGACCCGCAAGGGGGATAAAATCCTATCCATAGCACTGTAAAAGCAAATATAAACACACTACTGTACTTAAAATGAAAGTGAACGTGATGTTAGGTATTGATATTAATAGCACAACATTCTTAAGCTCTCAAATCTGCAATATAAAATACTTTTTTAATGTTTGATTTCCTTGTTATATTGATCCCGGCAATCAATGTGTTAATACATATAATGGCACTCGCATGGACTAGAATATCATATTTACTGATTTATTAACATTGCATTATTTCTGGAATGCAGGTCCGATCGTAACTCGTAATTGAGACCCGTAAGGGATTGAAATCTAACCTCCAACTTTCAGAGACGTAATGATGACGATCTCATGTGCCATTGGCTCCATCTAAACCAGTAACTACGGGTTTGACTAACTGATCATGTTCAGTGCCACACATCCAACCGGCGCAAGAATGGAATACGGGCTTGTGTCTCAGGCCCGTCGGTAACGGCATGGTTGAATGTAATAGCTCTGTAAATCAGGTAGAGCCCTTCACTTTTAGCCATGTCTATAACATTGTATGTAATATTGTGTACTCTACCCCTGTAGGTAATATTGTGTACTCTACCCCTGTATGTAATATTGTGTACTCTACCCCTGTATGTAATATTGTGTACTCTACCCCGGTATATAATATTGTGTACTCTACCCCTGTATATAATATTGTGTACTCTACCCCTGTATGTAATATTGTGTACTCTACCTCTCTATGTAATATTGTGTACTATACTCCTGTATATAATATTGTGTACTCTACCTCTGTATGTAATATTGTGTACTCTACCCCGGTATATAATATTGTGTACTCTACCCCTGTATATAATAATGTGTACTCTACCCCTGTATGTAATATTGTGTACTCTACCTCTGTATGTAATATTGTGTACTCTACTCCTGTATGTAATATTGTGTACTCTACCCCTGTATATAATATTGTGTACTCTATCCCTGTATATAATATTGTGTACTCTACCTCTGTATGTAATAATGTGTACTCTACTCCTGTATGTAATATTGTGTACTCTACCCCTGTATATAATATTGTGTACTCTACCCCTGTATGTAATATTGTGTACTCCACCTCTGTATGTAATATTGTGTACTCTACTCCTGTATGTCATATTGTGTACTCTACCTCCGTATGTAATATTTTGTTCCCTACCCCTGTATATAATATTGTGTACTCTACCTCTGTATGTAATATTGTGTACTCTACCTCTGTATGTAATAATGTGTACTCTACTCCTGTATGTAATATTGTGTACTCTACCTCTGTATGTAATATTGTGTACTCTACTCCTGTATATAATAATGTGTACTCTACCCCTGTATGTAATATTGTGTACTCTACCTCTGTATGTAATATTGTGTACTCTACCTCTGCATGTAATATTGTGTACTCTACCCCTGTATGTAATATTGTGTACTCTACCCCTTGTGAGAATGTAAGGAGCCGGGGACAGATTATTGTGGGCCGTTATGTAAGCCATAAAGATTAGGAGCAGCGTATAAAAACAAACAGATCCAAGGGGAAGTCCTAGCAGCCTCTCAGGACAGACCCAATGAAGGGACCGAAAGAGAAAGTACGGCAAGTGACACAAGCCTCCCTGGGGGTGAAAACCCAGTAGTAGAGGAGATTCCCCGAATAGGGAATACAGAAAATTTTGGCCGAAGCCAAGCAAATGACCCCCTGTTAATGAGAATACGGGAAGAGGCCGCAGAGGTAAATGGTATCCGGTAAGGCTGAACTGCTCCTTGTATCCAGCTCTCAGGGAGTTAAAACACTTAAATTCACCTGGTCCAGTGCTTCACCATAAAAACCCCAGGAAGCCCCAGTGAGGGGGGGGGGGGGGGTGCTGCTGATTAGGCTCTGTCCTGAGTAGTTTGGAAGCGGAAGCCAGAAGCTGGGGCCTTGCCTAGGAGACAAGCTGGAAGGAGCCTGTAAAGTACAGCTAGTTGAGAGGACTGACAGCTGCCTGAATTGCTGCTGGGATGACCAAGGTGAATCGTTTGGAGAAGCAATGTGGTGAGTGAGATCCTGCGGTTTCTTGGAGCGGAAAGGTATCAGACTGATTATGCCTCAGGGAAGTTGCTGAGTGTGGAACGGACAGAGGCCCTGTTTGAAGGTATCAGACTGATTATGCCGCAGGGAAGTTGCTGAGTGTGGAACTGACAGAGGCTCTGTTTGAAGGTACCAGACTGATTATGCCCCAGGGAAGTTGCTGAGAGTTTGACCGGTACATATGCAATAAGACTACCGATATACAAGAGACTGTTTGTATCCTGGCCACAAGGTGGCAATATAGCAATAGTCGGAGACTATTTGTAGCCTGGCCACAAGGTGGCAATCTTTCAATAACCAGAGACTATTCGTAACCTGGCCACAAGGTGGCAATATAGCAATAGTTGGAGACTATTTGTAGCCTGGCCACAAGGTGGAAATCTTTCAATAACCAGAGACTATTTGTAACCTGGCCAAAAGGTGACAAATTATAAGGATTAAAAGACTGTCTTTGTCCTTGCCACTAGGTGGCGCTATTCCTACGAAATTACTCCTTCCCGAGTACAACGGAGTGGGAGCTCCGTCCTGAAGACACCGGGGTGTAGTCTTTTTTTGTCCCTGTTGCAGGTAAGCTGCACAGGTATAGTCAGGGCGTTCCTGTGTCACAGTCAGTCCCTATATGTAGATGTTTATTTTCGTTATTTAAGCAGAGTTACTGCTCCTGTTTGTTTTTATGTTATTTCATAATAAACATGTTTGCTGCTTCACCGGAAGGTATCCGTTTTTAACTCAAGAAAGCACAGCTCTACACAGCCATCCTGGTCACATTGGTGTCAGAAGTGGGATCACTTATTTAGTCCTGGTTTCAAGGACTGCCCCACCTTCAACATGGAGGATCTGATGAAGACATTAATGATGGGAGCGGTGGTTAAACAAGAGACTAACAGGCTGTTGGCCATTCAAGTGAACCAAACACAGGCCTTTCTTGAAAAACTTTCTTTGGGTCCAAAACCTGATGCCACCGATTACCCAAGTTGAGTCCAGAGGATGACATAGAGACTTATTTATTGTCATTTGAGAGAATTGCAATGCGTGAGGCTTGGCCTCAAGCCCAGTGGGCCGAAATTCTTGCTCCATTCTTCATTGGTACCGCCCAGCAGGCCTATCATGATCTTATGGCTGACCAGGCCTCCGACTATACAGTACTTAGGAGGGAGATCCTAGCCCACGAAGGTGTGAACCCTGCAGTGAGGGCCCAAAGATATCATCAGTGGAGATATTGCCGCCAGCAACCAGCCAGGCAACAACTATATAATCTCCTCCATATCACTAGGAAATGGTTATGCCCTGAATTGAAGTCCCCTGCACAAATAGTGGAAACCCTAGTCCTGGATCGCTATTGGAGGGCCTTACCCAAAGAGATGAGAGATTGGGTTGGTCAAGGGGGCCGTACCACCATGGAGGTAATGATTGATTGGGCAGAACGATATCAGGCCTGTAGAGAAGTATCTGAGAATCCCAGGAGATGTACCCCCAGAAGAGAGAAGGATCCGATCTGAGAGAAGGAGGCCTGCAGAGAGAGACACTGGCGTTTTCAGGGGACCCCCAAACGATGTCCAAAGGCTCGATAAAAGGGAACCCAGAGCGACGAGAGGAGAAGAAAGACCCTCATACAGCCCAATAGAAAGACAAAGAACATTTAGAAGCAGGTTCAAGTGCTTTCATTGCGGAGAGCCTGGTCATATAGCCGCGAAATGCCCAAATCCTGAGGTACCCATTCAATGTGAGCTCGGACTCAAACAGCCTTGATGTGACCTTATAACACTTGTAGGCCTAACAGAGCCAGTACATCATTTTACAACGGAAGTCCTACTCAACGGGAGGAAGGTCCGAGGCCTAATAGACTCTGGGAGTGCAGTCACTTTAATATCCGGAAGAAGCGGGGTCTCCCTCAGCACAAGGACGGGGAAGAAAATGGGCATCGCCTGTGTACATGGCACAGTCATGACTTATCCCACCCAGATGTTTCACATAGAGGTACAAGGGATCAGAGCAAACATGACAGGCCCCGTGGTTCCTAGACTCCCATATCCGGTGGTCTTGGGATGAGACTTCCCTCACTTCGACGGTCTGCTCCAGATGAAACCCCATCAGATTAAGGTGAACAGCCAGAATATACAGGTCAGCTCCGCAGGAGAGCTTGGAGAAATATTCCCATTTGATGATCCTGATCTGTTCTCTTCCCGACAAAAAAATAAGAAATCGAGAAAAGAAAAAAGAAAACAGACCAGGAAGAGAACATCCCACAAGTCCATACTTCATAATCCGAAATGACCTCCTACCCCGAGTTATAAAGACTGCTGAGGAGGTAGTGGAGCAGTTGCTCACACCCCAGAATTTCCGAAGGAAAATCATGGATTTGGCTCACAGCCAACTCCTGGGGGGTCACCTAGGCGTAGACAAAACCATGGCACGTATCTTAAAAATATTTTATTGGCCCGGGATATACGAGGAAGTAAGAAGATATTGCTTGTCGTGTCCGGACTGACAACTGACAAGCCCAAAACCCAGCCTGAGGGCTCCTCTGGTACCACTACCCATCATAGATGAACCCTTCGAAAGAATTGCCATGGACCTAGTAGGGCCACTTGAGAAAACCTCCAGGGGTCATCAGTACATCCTGGTAATCTTAGATTATGCGACCAGGTACCCCGAAGCTTTCCCAATACGCACGGCAAGCTCGAAGAGCGTGGCCAAAGAACTCTTTCTCTTGTTCTCTAGAGTAGGCATTCCGGAAGAGATACTCACTGACCAAGGCACTCCCTTTGTCTCCAAACTCATGTCTGAATTGTGCAGACTGCTGCATATCCGAACCCTGCGGACCTCGGTCTATCATCCCCAAACAGACGGACTGGTCGAAAGATTCAACCGCACCCTAAAAAGTATGATACGGAAGGTTGTTGACCGCGATTGAAAAAATTGGGATCGGCTGCTCCCCTGCCTTCTGTTCGCCATACGAGAAGTACCTCAGGCCTCCACCGGGTTTTCACCCTTTCAGCTCCTGTATGGACGCCATCCTAGGGTTCACCTAGACACAGTCAAGGAAGAATGGGAAGAGCAAAGAGTGCCTGGGCAGAATATTATTGAATATGTCCAAAGCGTAAAAGAAAGAATGGCCCAAGTCATACCCTTAGTCAGGGAAAACATGGAGACAAGCTGGAAGGAGCCTGTAAAGTACAGCTAGTTGAGAGGACTGACAGCTGCCTGAATTGCTGCGGGGATGACCAAGGTGAATCGTTTGGAGAAGCAATGTGGTGAGTGAGATCCTGCGGTTTCTTGGAGCGGAAAGGTATCAGACTGATTATGCCTCAGGGAAGTTGGTGAGTGTGGAACTGACAGAGGCCCTGTTTGAAGGTATCAGACTGATAATGCCTCAGGGAAGTTGCTGAGTGTGGAACTGACAGAGGCCCTGTTTGAAGGTACCAGACTGATTATGCCCCAGGGAAGTTGCTGAGTGTTTGACTGGTACATATGCAATAAGACTACCGATATACAAGAGACTGTTTGTATCCTGGCCACAAGGTGGCAATATAGCAATAGTCGGAGACAATTTGTAGGCTGGCCACAAGGTGGCAATCTTTTAATAACCAGAGACTATTCGTAACCTGGCCACAAGGTGGCAATATAGCAATAGTCGGAGAGTATTTGTAGCCTGGCCACAAGGTGGCAAACTTTCAATAACCAGAGACTTATTGTAACCTGGCCAAAAGGTGACAAATTATAAGGATTAAAAGACTGTCTTTGTCCTTGCCACTAGGTGGCGCTATTCCTACGAAATTACTCCTTCCCGAGTACAACGGAGTGAGAGCTCCGTCCTGAAGACACCGGGGTGTAGTCTTTTTTTGTCCCTGTTGCAGGTAAGCAGCACAGGTATAGTCAGGGCGTTCCTGTGTCACAGTCAGTCCCTATATGTAGATGTTTATTTTGGTTATTTAAGCAGAGTTACTGCTCCTGTTTGATTTTATGTTATTTCATAATAAACATGTTTGCTGCCTCACCGGAAGGTATCCGTTTCTAACTCAAGAAAGCACAGCTCTACACGGCCATCCTGTTCACACCCTGTATGTAAAATTGTGTACTCTACCCCTGTATGTAATATTGTGAACTCTACCTCTGTATGTAATATTATGTACTCTACCCCTGTATGTAATATTGTGTACTCTACCCCTGTGTGTAATATTGTGTACTCTACCCCGGTATGTAATAATGTGTACTCTTCCTCTGTATGTAATATTGTGTACTAGTGATGTCGCGAACATAACATTTTTGGTTCGCGGACCGTGAACGCGAACCGCCGCAATTGTTTGCAAACCGACGAACCCGGCGAACCACCATAGACTTCAATGGGCAGGCGGATTTTAAAACCCACAGGGACTCTTTCTGGCCACAATAGTGATGGGAAAGTTGTTTCAACATGACTAACACCTGGACTGTGGCATGCCGGAGGGGTATCCATGGCAAAACTCCCACGGAAAATTACATAGTTGATGCAGAGTCTGGTTTTAAGCCATAAAGGGCATAAATTACCTTACATTCCTAAATTGTTTGGAATAACGTGCTTTAAAACATCAGGTATGATGTTGTATCGATCAGGTAGTGTAAGGGTTAGGCCCGCTTTACAGTGACAGACCAAACTCCCCTTTTAATGCACCGCAAACAACCGCAAACAGTCCATTTGCACAACCGCAAACTCCCCATTTGCACAAGGTTGGATACCAAGCTAGCCATATGGTGGCACCTTTGATTGCACGCGCCGTGCCCCAAATTTGAAGTGATACGACCAACCATGTATCTTTTTCCATCTCCCGGTTCCAAAATTCCAGGCCTTATACACACCCCCTGATAGGTGCTGTAACAGGTATTAAACTGATAAGAGTAGTACTACTTAACACACCTTATAATAATGCAGCGAGAGGAGTCTGAAGAAGAGGAGTCAGAGGAGGAAGATGGCTTTGAGGAGGTGGAAGACCAAACACAGCAGGCGTCCTAGGGGGCTTGTTGTCACCTTTCGGGGACCCTTGGTGGCTGGGTGGAGGAAGAGACCTTCAATGACATCAGTGAGGACAAGGAGTACTACTCTTATCAGTTTAATACCTGTTACAGCACCTATCAGGGGGTGTGTATAAGGCCTGGAATTTTGGAACCGGGAGATGGAAAAAGATACATGGTTGGTCGTATCACTTCAAATTTGGGGCACGGCGCGTGCAATCAAAGGTGCCACCATATAGGAGTGGCGTGTTTGTAAGTACTACTCTTATCAGTTTAATACCTGTTACAGCACATATCAGGGGGCGTGTATAAAGCCTGGATTGTTGGAACCGGGAGATGGAAAAAGATACTTGGTTGGTCGTATCACTTCAAATTTGGGGCACGGCGCGTGCAATCAAAGGTGCCACCATATAGGAGTGGCATGTTTGTACGTACTACTCTTATCAGTTTAATACTTGTTACGTCACCTATCAGGGCACGTGTATAAGGCCTGGATTTTTGGAACCGGGACATGGAAAAAGATGCTTTGTTGGTCGTATCACTTCAAATTTGGGGCACTTTGTGACATTAGCTTCTTACGCTCAAACATGTCCTTTACAGACACCTGACTATGGGCAGATGAGCAGGAACTGCTCAAGGCGAGAGACGGAGTGGCGGATGGTTGAGAGGGGGCAAGGAGGACAGCAGTGGTTGAGGTGGCTGATGATGCTGGACCAGGAGGAGGATGGAGGCTTTGAGTTTGTGTGCTGCTTGTACTCATGTGTTGGTCTGTAGTCACCCAAACATTAGGTCTCAACCTGTAGAGGATAAGGGAACCAGGCTACTCTAGACCTCATTCATCATTACAGGTTTTGACAGAAAGGTACTATGCGTGCAAGCTACTCTGACAACAGATATGAGTGGCACTGTGCACTTGCAGAAGTTGGCAGAGTAGACGCTGTAGGCCTGACACACACGCTTGCAGACAACTAACTGCTATGCAATCTATTACAGTCAAAATTGTATTCTTTGTTTAAATGTGCACTACTTACTGTTATACCAGATATGAGTGCTGGCACTGACTGGGCAAGTGGGCACAGTATACGATGTGAGCCTAAGACACACGCTGGCTGGCAGGCAAATGAAATTAGATTACACAGAAAAAAGTGTTGTTTTTTTTTAAATGTAGAGTGCTGGTACACCACTAGATTGGATTGGTTGAACTTGGCACAATACTTGTAAGCCTGACACACACACTGGCTAGCGGTCAGGCAAATGAACTTAGATTGGCGGTCAGGCAAATGAACTTAGATTTAAGAAAATAAAAATATTGTTTTTTTAAATGTAGACTGCAGGTACACCACTAGATTGGATTGGTTGAACTTGGCACAATACCTGTAAGCCTGACACACACACTGGCTAGCGGTCAGGCAAATGAACTTAGATTGGCGGTCAGGCAAATGAACTTAGATTTAAGAAAATAAAAATATTGTTTTTTTAAATGTAGAGTGCTGGTACACCACTAGATTGGATTGGTTGAACTTGGCACAATACTTGTAAGCCTGACACACACACTGGCTAGCGGTCAGGCAAATGAACTTAGATTGGTGGTCAGGCAAATGAACTTAGATTTAAGAAAATAAAATTATTGTTTTTTTAAATGTAGACTGCTGGTACACCACTAGATTGGATTGGTTGAACTTGGCACAATACCTGTAAGCCTGACACACACACTGGCTAGCGGTCAAGCAAATGAACTTAGATTGGCGGTCAGGCAAATGAACTTAGATTTAAGAAAATACAATTATTGTTTTTTTAAATGTAGACTGCAGGTACACCACTAGATTGGATTGGTTGAACTTGGCACAATACTTGTAAGCCTGACACACACACTGGCTTGCGGTCAGGCAAATGAACTTAGATTGGCGGTCAAGCAAATGAACTAAGATTTAACAAAATAAAAGTTTTATTTTTTTTAAAGTAGTCAACTAGTAAACAAGATTGTATTGGTGGCACTGTGCACACACAGTATAAGCTGTGAGCCTGACACACACACTTGCTAGCAGGGGCTAGCAGGGAGACAGGCAAATTAAATTAGATTAGACAGAAAAAAAAAATGATGTTATAGCCCTAAAAAGGGCTTTTGGGGGTGCTGTGTTTACAGCAGAGATCTGATGAGTCCTTCAGCACTGCACTGGACACTGAATAAACTTGCCTAGCTATTGATTTCCCTATTCAATCAGCATCACCTACACTCTCCCTCCTCTCAGTAAGACTGCAAGTTAGTTATGATTCCAAAATGGCTGCTGTCCATGAGGTAGAAGGGTCTGGAAGGCAGGGTATGATGCTGATTGGCTGGAATGTGTCTGCTGACTGTGAGGTGCAGGGTCAAAGTTTGCTCAATGATAAAGTACAGCCGCGAACGCGAACATGCTATGTTCGCCGGGAACAGTCCGCCGGCGAACTATTCGCGACATCTCTATTGTGTACTCTACCCCTGTATGTAATATTGTGTACTCTACCCCGTTATGTAATAATGTGTACTCTTCCTCTGTATATAATATTGTGTACTCTACCCCTGTATGTAATATTGTTTACTCTACCCCAGTATGTGATATTGTGTACTCTACCCCTGTATGTAATATTGTATACTCTACCTCTGTATGTAATATTGTGTACTCTACCCCTTTATGTAATATTGTGTACTCTACCTCTGTATGTAATATTGTGTACTCTACCCCGGTAGGTAATAATGTGTACTCTACCTCTGTATGTAATATTGTGTACTCTACCCCTGTATGTAATAGTGTGTACTCTACCCCTGTATGTAATATTGTGTACTCTACCTCTGTATGTAATATTGTGTACTCTACCTCTGTATGTCATATTGTGTACTCTACTCCTGTATATAATAATGTGTACTCTACCCCTGTATATAATATTGTGTACTCTACCTCTGTATGTAATATTGTGTACTCTACCCCTGTATGTAATAATGTGTACTCTACCTCTGTATGTAATATTGTGTACTCTACCCCTGTATGTAATAATGTGTACTCTACCTCTGTATGTAATATTGTGTGCTCTACCCCTGTATGTAATAATGTGTACTCTACCTCGGTATATCGCTACGGAACATGTTGACGCCTTACAAATATATATATATATATATATATATATATATATATATATATATATATATATATATATATATATATATGTGTGTGTGTTTGTCTGTGTGTGAGTACTACATAAAGAGATACACAGCCAAGGGTAAATTCCACCATGATAAAGAAAATAATGTAATGTAGGTTATCTGATAAGTGAGATCAAAACTCAGATCTTAGAAAATGTAAAAACCCACAGATCTTGTGCATTTCTTCTGCAGCACTTGACATGCAAGCCGTGAGTTAAATACTATTAAGGACCTAATAAAATGGGTACAATGTTGGTCCATTAGTTGGCAAAGACAATAATGCTGAATATTTATAAGACATTATGTGACCTTGCTCTAATATTGTGTACAAATAGTAGAAATATTCCTTGGAGACAAGTGTTTTATAATTAAATTCATTCTTTATTTAAGCATAACTTCCTCATATCCCTTTCTCTGGGTTTGACACTTTTATCATAAGTGGTGAGTCTAAATTCCCAAACGTTTCTGCCGATCATGTCCCAGAGCCTCCCGTGATTGTGTTCAATAGCCATCCAAGAGAGAGGACATGTTATAGACAAACCATAACTGCAGTGGTGGGGCTATTGAATTAAGGTCTGGTATAATAATATTGAGGTCCTCATTACAACTTCTCTATACAATGTATTGTTTGTTGTTGTTGCTGCTTGTTTAGTCCTTAAGTCATGTCCAATTCCTTGTGACCCGAAGGACGGCAGCACGCCAGGCACATCTTTCAGCCACTGGGAGGGATGAGGGTAAATAGTTTATTTCATTTCTATGGTGGGGAAAGAGACACAGTGGAGGGAGGAAGGGAAAGAGAAATAGGGGAGGGAGGAGGGGAAAGAGACACAGTGGAGGATGGGAGGAGGGGAATGAGACACAGTGGAGTGAGGGAGGAGGTGATAGAGACAAAAGGGATGAAGGGAGGAGGGGAAAGAGACACAGTGGAGGACAGGAGGAGGGAAAAGAGACAAAGGGGATGAAGGGAGGAGGGGAAAGAGACACAGTCGAGGATGTGCTGGAGGGGAATGAGACACAGTGGAGGAAGGGGGAGGGGAAAGAGACAAAGGGGATAAAAGGAAAAGGGGAAAGAAACAAAGGGGATGAAAGGAGGAGGGGAAAGAGACACAGTGGAGGGAGGAAGGGAAAGAGAAATAGGGGAGGAGGGGAAAGAGACACAATGGGGATGAAGGGAGGAGGGGAAAGAGACACAGTGGAGGATGGGAGGAGGGGAATGAGACAGTGGTGGAAGGGGGATGGGAAAGAGACAAAGGGGATGAAGGGAGGAGGGGAAAGAGACACAGTAGAGGATGGGAGGATGGGAAAGAGACACAGGGGAGGGAGAGAGGAGGGAAAAGAGACACAGGGGAGGAAGGGGAGAGAGACACAGTAGAGGGAGGGAGGAGGGGAAGGAGACATAGTGGAGGAAGGGGGAGGGAAAAGAGACACCGTGGAGGGAGGGAGAAGGGGAAAGAGACACAGGAGAGGGAGGGGGAAGAGACACATGGGAGAGAGGGGGGAAGTGACATGAAATATTATACCATCATTTATGACGGGCACATGACTAGAATAATATGATTATATTACTGTTAGAAGTTAAAGGCGATAACACTGAGTTTACATATTGGGACATATTTAATTTCATGGTCACAAACTCTTTCATAGTCAAGAAAACAGTGTAGAAAGTTAGAAAGTTCTGGTCTGAAACAGTTTTAAAAAGGAAAACATTTTGATCAGTGAATGAATGAGAAAGCTCATGACATGGCAAGTGTGGGTATATAAGGAGACCAGGCGTGTGTCTGTTCTGCAGTACATGTGTATAGACAGGCTAAGACTTCATTAATACATATACTAGTAGGGATTCACATCAAGGGAATAAAAGCCATGTTTTGTTACATTAATCCCACTTTTCTTTGTACATGGTCTTACAATGTCTTCTGTCACTATCCCTTTAGCAAATACCATATGACTGCAATCTTAGAATAATCATTAATGCCCCGTAACTAGCTTTAGGTGATTTGAATGTGCAAGCAATTCATATTATACCTAATAACTGTGATAGAAATGTATCAGTTTAAAAAAAAAAAATTATTGTGTGAAAAAAATAACCAGTTATAGACAAATGCCAGGAATCATGATTTCTGTAGATTTCCATATGATAAGTTTGTTTATAATGTTTAACTAATAGAAGAATCAGAGTTTGCTTGAATTATTACAATTAAATATTTGTATCACCAAATATTAATATTTCAGGACATGATTAAATCAAAATATATTTTTTCTTACCAGATGGACCAGAACTACACTGGATTGCAATGTGCTAAAAGCCAGATTGGTTTAAACATAACATCCAACACCTGCCATATTTATCATATTTATATGTGCTTTGCACAACAGTTACAAAAATGATGTAAAGTGCAAAATAAGTAGGAGAAACCATAGCTCTGTACTCTCAAAGGGAGGCATGAGGGGATGTCCGGAAAATTAGAGTCTTAGATGGAGTGTGATGGGCTATGGTCTTAGTATTTCCCCATAGTAAATAGTGCATTGTAAATACAGGGATGCACATCACAGATAAGTAAATGCCCTCATTAAAAGACACGTAGTAATGCGAGTATAAGCCGAAGCACCTATTTTACCACAAAATACTGGGAGAACTTAGTGACTCGAGTATAAGCCGAGGGTGGGAAATGTGCTGCCCCCTGTGTCCCTCTTGTGCCCTCTGTGTCCCCCTCTTGTGTGCCCTTTTCTTTTGTCCCCCTCTCTCTCCCCTGTGTCTCTTCTCCCCTTTCCCTCCCCTCTGTCTCTTCCCCCCTCTCCCTTCCCTGTGTCTCTTCCCCCTCCCTTATCGTCCTCCTCAACCCCCCTCCTCATCCTCAACCCCCCTCCTCATCCTTACCCCCTCCTCAACCTCCCTCCTCAACCTCAACCCCCCATCCTCAACGCCCCATCCTCATCCTAAACAACCCTTCTCATCCTAAACCACCCTCCTCATCCTAAACCAACCTCCTCAGCCCCCCTCCTCACCCCCCCTGATCATCCTCAACTTCCCTCCTCATCCTCAACCTCCCTTCTCAACCCCCCTCGTGATCCTCAACCCCCATCCTTAACCTCCCTCCTCAACCCCCCTCCTCAACCTCACCCCCCATCCTCAACCCCCCTCCTCATTCTAAACCCCCTCCTCAACCTCCCTCCTCAACCCCCCTCCTCAACCTCAATCCCCCATCCTCAATCCCCACTCCTCAACCCCCCCCTCATCCTAAACCCCCCTCCTCTTCCTCTCTCCTCAGCCCCCCTCCAAAACCTCACCCCCCCTCCTCAACCCCCCCTCCTCATCCTCCACCCCCTCATCCTCATCTCCCCATCTTCATCCTCAACCCCCCATCTTAATCCTAAACCCCCCCATTCTTATCCTAAACCCCCATCCTCATCCTAAACCCCCCATCCTCATCCTCCTCCTAATACACCCTCCTCACTTTACCCCTCCTCATCCTAAACCTCCTCCTCACTTTACTCCTCTAAATACCTCCCCCTCTCCCTTTCCCCTCACTTAGCCAATGCTAATGATGTGGCACGCATGTAATGTCACGTCATTAGCATATGCCGGGTCCCGGTTTGTATGATTTAGCGTCCTTGGTTTCGGTGTATCTTGTACCTCGTACAGGTTTTTGTAAAAGTCGTATGTGCTTTGTGGTATTTTGCGTCTTTAGGGGTCGTGTAGCCTCGTTTTCATTTTTTCAGCGACCATTTTTTCTCTTGCTTAGGGGATTTTCGAATGCCTAAACTTTGTAAATTGGACTTAAATCGAGGTGTAACCTGACTTCCAGACGGCCTGGGTGTCCCCCCTTGCTGTGGGTAAGGTTTTTATTTTATTTTTGTGTGTATTTTGTGTTTTTTTTATGTTTTCCGCTGTGCGCGGTTCAGCCGTAAAGGTCATATTTTTGCGAGTCCGTAATGGATTTTTTCTAAGTCCCGCAGCTCTTTTTTTGTGTAAGTCTGTATATAGTCATTGCGTGTTTTGTGTTTTTTTTCAAAGTCCCGCTACTGTGGGTGTTTGTAACCGCTTGTGAGGTGCCGTAGAGTCGCATTTGCGGCCTGCAATGTGCCTTAGGCTCATTGCAGCCGACGTGGGAGCCTCCACCTCACTTCGCCAGGGTCCGCATTTGCGGTCCGAAAGTTTTTTGGCGCTCCTTGCCAGCAACTGCGGCCCTCACTTTGCGAGGGCTGCAGTTGCGGCTGGCTCGCTACCCAAACCCGCAAGCGTTAGCAACAACCCGTATTGCTGAGAACTATATATATGTGATATATATATATATATATATGTGTATATATATATATATATATATATATACTAGGAACTTGCCCGTCAAAAATGACGGGATTAAAATTGTAAGGCTGGCAATCCTGTTTGCCACACAATGTGAGGCTTTTGCTCATTGTGAGCCCAGCACTGAGTGCCTTCAGCGGTCATCGCGTGTCTGTCAATGAGCGCCTTCGGCGTTCATTGCGAGCCTCTCCCCCGTGTACTTCAACTTTCCTGCTTTGCACTGACCACCTTTGGCACTCATTGCAAGCCTCTCCCACTCACTGTTCTCATTGTGAGCTCCGCGAAGAGCGCTTTTGGCGCTCATCTCTGGGCTTACAATGAACGCTTTCGGTGCTCATTTCAAGACTTTTCTCCTGCCTACTATACGGGCCGCTCATTGCAGGTTTCGTTAACCTGCAAGTGTTGTGTTTGGGAATGCCATGTGTCTCCTTCCACCATCTCCCCCTGTCCCTTCCCTGTGTGTTTCTCCTGTGTGTGTCTGCTGAAGGCCATTTGTTTTATTTCCAAAGTCCCGCGTCCCTGGCATTGTTGGTGTAAGTGTTACTGTCTTTGCCTTCATGTATCTTCTAAGTCCCACGTGCCTGGCTTTGCTCAGCGTCGTTTTCCTCCAGTTTAAGAATTGTCCAGTTTTGGATTGATGAAAACCCCCAAATATGGCTCAAAATTGCTTGCAAACGCACTCCCAGGCTTCCTGGCTCTCCTCCTGTCCTGTCTGTGAGTGTGTTATTATATTTGTAAATGTATTTATTTTTTCAGTTTTTTAGAGTTACGCGCTTGGCTCTCAGTTCCGACCCTCTTTAGGCATTTGAACCATGAGCCTAAGTCCTGCACAGTACACGGCTCGCTTCGCCGGTGACCGCCTTGACCTCCATTGGCACTCATCCAGCCTAAATCCTGCGCCGTACACAGCTCGCCTTGCTTTGCGAGGTTTCGAAGATGAGCGACTTTGGCGCTCATGCAGCCTAAGCCATGCGCCGTACATTTGTGTTCGTTTTTGATTGTCTAAAATATAAAAAACATACTTTCTGTTCAGAATACCCAGAAATACAGTTATTGCACTGTAATCCGTGCATAATCCACCCGATACTATGCTCTAAAGCTTTGTAATACAATGAGCATAAGGAGCCATGTAAAAAGTGATATTGGATTAACGGGAGAAAATGCATTGTGAACTCATTTGCATGTCTTTCCCATAACTATTTGTCCACAACACAGGCTGAGATCCCGCTCCATGCTGATGATAGCCAGTAAGCTTGAAACAGCTGTACATGGATAGGATTCTAAGCTTGTGTATAATCCAACCTTGGCTTTGCATTAAAGCGGTGTAATACAGCATGCATAAGCTTAAAGGAAGCCATGTTTGATAATGGCTACAGATTGAAGAGCGAGGCATCTGTGGGCACATTTGCATGTCCCAGCTCAACTTCCCAGAATGCAGTGTAATAACTGTTTTTCTCGGAACTCTGAGCTGGAATCAGTTTTTTTTTAACTTGCTTGAGACATTCAAATGTGAACACAGATGTACTTTTTATTTAATTTACATATATATATATATATATATATATATATATATATATATATATACAGCATATACATGTAACGGAGCTGGGACACGCAGTCCAAAATCTCCGCTGGTATACGATAAAATACCCACGAGGCACTACAGTTTCACCATTCCCGACCTCCCATATTGGACGACACACAATTTGGGAGTCAAATGAATACTGACTTTATTTTGTTATTGCAGAACTATATATACATCTCTTTGGCCACAGGCAATACACATGCCCATATTTGGCTACACACAATACACACAAAGAGAACAATAGGGGGGTCACACCTCCCTGGCAACTTTGATACAATCAGACACTGATTCAATTACACCTCTTTGTTCTTATCAGAGAATTAAAACACTTTGGAAAATGCAAGGATCCTTTACAACTTATCTCTTGAATCTCTGTAATAGGATTATCTATTAGCCTAGGTCTGCAAAAGTCTGGCTAATATTCTGCAGAACATCAACCAGCATACATATTGTAGGATCATATTTTAACCAAGAATAATCATAAAACAGGGTAAAACAGTGATGGGTTCCGCTACACACCTCCCCCGTGACCATAAGCCGGCATACACGGTCTGATCCCAACGGATCGGCCTGGGGATGTCCGGACAAAAGTATTTGTTGGTCAATTCTCTAGTTTGACAACCCATCAGCATTACTGCAATTCACATTTACTCACATTTCCCATATCCCCAGATAGCTGGGATCTGAGCACACAAAACCACCGAATAGCGCTCAGATCCTCTTCACACAGTTCAATTGCCATGTAGCTAAAGTCTTTCCCATAGTCTTTCATTATATGAAGGGGCTTCATGGCACAGTTATCTGGGGTATCATGGTTCACACAGGGCAAGTACAGAATGACCCCCCTGTATGTAAAGGGCCAGAATGAGTGACTTGCACTCTGGTATGGCCGAACACTGGTTCCAAAGGGCAATATGTACCAGGGCCATAGTCGCAGGGCAGGAGGCTGGCAAACAGTCCTCTCCAAGCCAAAGTGGTGAAGGGCACTTCGTCACACATCTCTCCTTTGGGGGGAAGTCTAACCAGGTACCTGGATATTTTGCTGTGGTGATGGTGCAACACGCTGAGGGGACTTGAGGGGCAGAGGCCAGCGGCACTCTGCCCTGATGCCAGCTCTTCTGCTGGTATCACCTGCAGGACATCCTGCTCTGTACAAGGGACAAAGGGAGGGCAGAGGCCGACTGCACTCTGCCCCGCTGTCAGCTCTTCTGCTGGGGTACTTGGGACATATTTCGGCTCAGTAGCCAGGGAAACGTGGGGGTCAGTGGCCACATTAGAAGTTAGCTGGGGAGGGGAATTTGTACTTACCCCCTCCTCCGGTTGTCCCAGTGACGGTAGTTGGGGATCTGGACAAGCTGTGGGCGCAGAGACCACGGTCCCATCTGCGCCGTCTGGGAGATTGGTGTCTCCCCTGGTTAGGGTAAACTGTTGCTGGGGGGGAAGGATGACACCTTCTGCCCCCTGTGTTCCACACTGCCGCTGGGGGGGAAGGACGACACCTTTGGCCCCCTGGGGTACCCACTGCCGCTGTGGAGGAAGGTCGACACCTTCTGCTCCCTGGGGTACACACTGCCGCTGGGGGGGAAGGACGACACCTTCTGCCCCCTGGGGTTCACACTGCCGCTGGGGGGAAAGGACGACACCTTCTGCCCCCTGGGGTTCACACTGCCGCTGGGGAGGAAGGACGGCCCCTTCTGCTCCCTGGGGTACACACTGACGCTGGGGGGGAAGGCCGACACCTTCAGCTCCCTGGGGTACACACTGCCGCTGGGAAGGAAGGACGACACCTTCAGCTCCCTGGGGTACACACTGCCGCTGAGGGGGAAGGACGACACCTTCTGCCCCCTGGGGTTCACACTGCCGCTGGGGAGGAAGGACGGCCCCTTCTGCTCCCTGGGGTACACACTGCCGCTGGGGGGGAAGGACGACACCTTCTGCCCCCTGGGGTACACACTGACGCTGGGGGGGAAGGCCGACACCTTCAGCTCCCTGGGGTACACACTGCCGCTGGGAAGGAAGGACGACACCTTCAGCTCCCTGGGGTACACACTGCCGCTGAGGGGGAAGGACGACACCTTCTGCCCCCTGGGGTTCACACTGCCGCTGGGGGGAAAGGACGACACCTTCTGCCCCCTGGGGTTCACACTGCCGCTGAGGGGGAAGGACGACACCTTCTGCTCCCTGGGGTACACACTGCTGCTGGGGGGAAAGGATGACACTTTCGGCCCCCTGGGGTACACACTGCCGCTGGGGGGAGGAAGGACGACACCTTCGGCTCCCTGGGGTACCCACTGCCGCTGTGGAGGAAGGTTGACACCTTCTGCTCCCTGAGGTACACACTGCCGCTGGGAGGGAAGGACGACACCTCCTGCCCCCTGGGGTTCACACTGCCGCTGAGGGGGAAGGACGACACCTTCTGCCCCCTGGAGGGCCGGTAGAGAGACCTCGTTCCCATCTCTACCTGCCATCTGGAGGTCATCCCAGGACCAGTCAATGAAGTCTGGTTCTGCTTGTTGAGTAGGTTGGGGCTGCACAAGGCTGAGCAGGTGTTGGTAGTCCTGCTCCAGCTCCCACTCTCTCGTTACCAGGTGGGTCATGTCTTTGCTCACCTCGCCTTCATCATCCCAGACATACATGCCCATCCGGTAGTCGTAGATGTCCCAAAACCTAGACCCCTCCGTGCTGCCAAGATCAATATCGTCCTCCAAGGCATCCCATAATAAACCCGGGCCATCATAATCATCCCCCTCCGGTAAGTCGTGTTCAGCCGTCCAGGGGGTAAGTCGAACGGTATACCACCAGAGGGCCTGGTATGCGTTGTCTAGCCAGATCTCTCGCCATACCAGGGTCTCTAGTCTTGTCACCCACTCATCCAGGGGCTGCTCTCCCAATAGATACATCCGCATCGCCACACGCTTCTGTAGCCGCTGCTCATCACTGGGGAGACTCTCACCTCGCCGCCATTGGGCATCTTGCAGGGCATCATACCAGAGTTCCTTTCTGTCTGTTTCCCTGTAGTCTGCGGCCTCCTTCTCATCCTCATCATGGAACGCTGTCCGAAAACTAGCCGGTTCCATCCTGCTGTAGCCAGGGGCGCTGTACGGATACTAGCGTTGCCCTCAATCTGTACTCCACGGAATGGTGTCTCCTGTAGCTGTCCTTCTGACCGTGGGAACAATTCCACCACTTGCCAACAAATGTAACGGAGCTGGGACACGCAGTCCAAAATCTCCGCTGGTATACGATAAAATACCCACGAGGCACTACAGTTTCACCATTCCCGACCTCCCATATTGGACGACACACAATTTGGGAGTCAAATGAATACTGACTTTATTTTGTTATTGCAGAACTATATATACATCTCTTTGGCCACAGGCAATACACATGCCCATATTTGGCTACACACAATACACACAAAGAGAACAATAGGGGGGTCACACCTCCCTGGCAACTTTGATACAATCAGACACTGATTCAATTACACCTCTTTGTTCTTATCAGAGAATTAAAACACTTTGGAAAATGCAAGGATCCTTTACAACTTTCTTATCTCTTG
This sequence comes from Discoglossus pictus, assembly GCA_027410445.1. Taxonomy (NCBI): domain Eukaryota; kingdom Metazoa; phylum Chordata; class Amphibia; order Anura; family Alytidae; genus Discoglossus; species Discoglossus pictus. The sequence goes on from CM050172.1 coordinate 97,798,398, forward strand.
AATCTCTGTAATAGGATTATCTATTAGCCTAGGTCTGCAAAAGTCTGGCTAATATTCTGCAGAACATCAACCAGCATACATATTGTAGGATCATATTTTAACCAAGAATAATCATAAAACAGGGTAAAACAGTGATGGGTTCCGCTACAATACAGTATATGCAACTTTTCATTGTATTGTGATTAAAGAGTCACATTTTGCTAGTTTCTCTCCTTTTTTGGGCTGGAGATCTTCTTATCCTTTTCAAACTGTGTTAAAGAGTCCAGTGTCGTGTGCTGCGCATCCTATCCCAAGGATGGTGGGGGAAATAAGCAGCTTTCACAGACATTTTTTTTAACTTTTTAACCACAATAAATTAAAAAGTTGCTTACACTAAATTTTAATCCTTTACATTTTCCCTTTAAAGGAAAGTTAACATTATAAAGGGCTAATTATACTTAAATAATATAAAATTATATAAATATAATACCATAATTTGGTATAATGTTATTCTATACAATTATACCATTAATGGTCTCAACGTTTTCCTTAAATTATTCTTGGCATCGTTGATAATTCCAGCCGATCTCCAATTGTCAGAACTTTAATCTACATTTTACTTCCATGCACATTTGGAGTGAGCAGCTCATGCTAGAGATGCATTAATCCATTTTCAATAAATCTGACTATTTTTACAGATCTGGCAACAAAAAACTGGTAGTTAAATATGATATATCTGCTAAGATTTGCTGAATCATTTTGGCGTACTTCCATCTATTAAATGCACCATTATGTATATATTTGTTGAGTTGTTAGAATAAAGAACAACATTATTATAATATAATTTACTTTGTATACTATAATTTATGCAAATCATGTCATGTGATTATGGGATAAGTATTTTATTTATATCCTGGCTCCACGATCACAAAAAGTTCAAATAGGAGAGAAGGCCAATTCAGATAATAATGTTCTCATGTAATTAAACCTAGAACAGGTTTTTCTCAACAACCTGAAAAGATGCACTCCACAAAGATTGATGGGAAGAGAATATATTTGCATAAATTATCATATTTAAATAAACTTTTACCATCAATCTCTTACTTGGCCAATGCATGGTTTGTTAAATAATCTACCTGGTAGAGAAGGAAGATATAGCGATACTATAAGGTTCACAGCATGAGTATGTAAAGAACCAGTGAAGTACCATATTTATAGTATCAACTTGTGATAATGGGCAAAATATTATTTAAAATGTATAAATAAATAAATAAATCAAAATGAAAGAACAAATTAATAAAAGTACTGTTTTCAAACCAAGAATATAATCAATCCTCACACATATGAGAATAGTCAATGCATAATATGCAGCGAAACGAGTATCGGGTTGCCAGGGAGAGAGAAAGAGAGATCTATATATATATACTTAAAACAGCACCTACCTCCCATACTGGTGTCTAGTAGGAGGATAGAGATCATAACGCCAATGAGCGTGCTGTGATCTCTTCCCCGCCCTCCCCAGCAGTACCCAGTACCTCCCCTCACCTCATGCCCTTTGGCTGCCTGGATAATTTTGATACCCATGTCCCACAAAATCAAGTATATTGGCTCAACTGCTTTCTTTTGCTTAACACTATTGTATATCCTTTGCAATGTCCACATTTTTAATATACATACTGTCAAAAACAGTGTAAAAACAGTGTTTAATATTTACATTGTATATGCAATTATTCTTTACTGTGGGGCTCCATTTCTATTACTGAGCTGCTTCTCTCAGCAGCTCTTTTAGAATGGTATCCTTGATAACTAATGAGCCTCCCATTGGTCATATTGCCAGTTTTTGCTGCCATTGTTTCATAGTAACAGATAGAAGCTTCATCGACAGAAAAACTCTCATCCCATTTGTGAAAGGAGAAGCCAAAATGGTAGATAATAAGACATAGAATGGTTTTTATCCACTTTCTAAAACAAATATATATATAGTTATTGTTTTAGTAGTATGTATATAAAGAGTCAACATATTCCTAGAGCTATTTTCAGTAGTAGCTTTTAAATATAGTACTATAGTGACCCTTTAAGTCTAAGTCTTTCAAAACATATAATTTTGATTTATAAAATCCTTATTTTTCACGCCACTCAATCAACTTATTGCTTAATAACCTACACATCATCATCGCACCGCCGCACATTGCCATTCTTCGCCTGTCTGCATCGGTGTTTTGTAACCTATTTATTTTTTATTGTCTTACATTGTAATAATTTAATATCTCGATGCAAAGTTAAGCAGAACTGGAAGCTTAGATAAACTGAAAGTTATGCAGAAATGAATAACATATATTTATGACTGGTGAAGTTTAAGATTCTATTTTTGATTTCCTTCCTGCCTCATTAAATTCGCCTTAAGATTTACAGCATGGCTATGCATCATTTGCAATAATAATTACCCCGTGATCGATTGATTGTATCTTCTGTTATACTTGTCAGCCAGAAATGCAAAATCCATCTATTTTTTAACGCCATGAACATTCTCCTCTAATCACACCTATCAGTGTGCCATGGTTTATACTGCAGAGAGCGCACAATTTATAAAGTTCGAAGATAAAACATTAACCTTTTTTTCCAAAAAATGAAGCATCACTTGTCATCGTATGGAGCTGAAAATCACCCAGCCAGCAATTTCTGGCAAAGAGTGAAAACATATTCTAATTTAAAAAAAAAAAAAAGACTGTTCCTATCTCACACACATTCATTTCAATTGAGTATTACACATATTTTCAGATTGTTAAATTTTTCAGCAACACAGCTTGGCTGACGAAAAAAAAATTGTACAGAATGTAGGAAATTTTAAAAGTATAATGTGTATAGCTTTGAAAGACGAGGTGATAGAATTTATCATAAAACTAGGATTTGTGTGATGCAGTAAAGGAAAAGGTTTGTTTGCAACCACTTTAGATAATGGCAATGTGTTGTAATGCTGCCATGAGGCACTTGCCTAGGGCACATGTCTTGCAATTATCATCCAAGACATCCTTTGAACATTAAATGTTACATTTCGAGATTATAGAACTGAAGAAGTCATATGAGACGAAACGCGTAGATGGTGGTATTGGTTTTGGAGCTTGTAAACAGGTCTTTGAGTTGGGTAACCAAAATGGATTATTGTTCCAACTGCCCACAAAAGGTCAAGCGTCATTGAATAGACAAAGGAGTCGGCACTTGCTTTCCTAATTACAGACCACGGGTCCTTTTTGTTTACTGAAGAAGTCTGAAGAAGTCATATGAGATAAAATGTGTAGGCAGTGGTATTGGAGCTTTTAAATAAGTCTTCCAGTTGGATTATTTAGTTGGATTATTGTTCTAACTGCTCACAATTGGGCAAGCGTCATTGAGGAGACATAGGAGCCGGCATTTTCTTTCCCTATTATAGACCACGGGTCCTTTTTATTTACACACTGAACAAAAATGTTGCATAGAAATGCACTACTAAATTTGAGTTGGGTGTGCATTTGTTTTAAATAAAGAATATATATTTTTTTAATAATACTGTACTTACAGATTTTTTTTGTGTCATTTTTACTCTGTATTTCATGATCATCCATCTGGTAAAAAAGATTGATCGATAACTAAACGTCAAAGAAAATATAAGAAATTCAAAGAATCTTATATATAAACAAGACTTCTAATTCATTTTTTAGACAATTTATTTTTATTTAATTATTTATTTATATTTATTGTATTTTTTATTTATTTTTATTTTTTGTCCTCTGATTTGGGGAATGCAATTCTGATTTTTCTCCGATGTAACTCACATGTTTTGACAAAGCTGCAGGTTTTTGATACCATTTATTGGGCGCAATTGGTTTATTATAGTTTATAACAAATTATCATGAAAGATATTTTTAGAAATGTATTAAAATTATCATAATCATATTTTGTAACTGTTATATGAATTAATCTTTATTGCAGGTTTGCTTGTCCGCCGACTTCTAGACTAATGAGCCTCCCTGCTGGGAGCCCTGCCAGATTATCATTATGCTGAGCAGACAGGCACTTCCTGTAAAAATTTAAGTCTCCTCCCACCACAGGAAGTTGATCTTCTGAAACCAAAGTACTAGAATCCACAGCAGCCTAATGATAATAAATTAGAGGCTGTATTATTTATTTTTTATTTCTAAAATGTAATTGCTTATCTTCAAGTGTAGTTTGTCCAAAAATTTAATTTTAAAAATATAATCACAGTGGTCCTTTAAATACAGCCATAAATAACATAAGACAATGTCTCAGATCATGTTCAAAAATATCTTTAAATAAATCTTCATTTATTTCCTGACAGGCAAGATGTTCAGACTGATACAAGTTACTCAATAAGCTGTTGATGTTCCACTGATATCTACAAAGGGCTGAATCCCTGATGAACATAGAACATTTTCTTTTTGTTCCTCAAATCCATTTCCTCTTAGTTCCTTGAATCAATGATTAATTAGACTGGACAATTGCTTTGCATTGATATTTTGCCTCCAGTAATTATCCTTTAATGGAGATATTTTATTAGACTTCAGGGAAAATGCTGTACATTTTTGCTAAATTATTATTATGAGTATTAAACTAAAGAGTTATTTAAAACACGCTCCTTTCTGGAGTTGGCTTTATCTGCAATGCAGTTGTGTTTAAATGTCGGATAAATCTTCTAAATTCACTCTTTGTCCAATGAAAATTTATTGGCAAGCCATATCACTGTTAAATAAAAAGATATTATATCACGTTACTTGTAAAAAATGATCATAATATTTTTACAAAAATTACGATGAAGTCTACATTTAAATAGTGTTGTTAGTAATGAACATAACGTTTATGTTCTTCAGTGATATTTATCTATAAATTGTAAAATTCTTTGGTTTCAACTAGCTCATACATTATAACGCTTATACAGTTTTATGTTCTTAAATAGCTACTGACATTTTATAACAGTAAGTACTTATAGGTAGCTGTTAAATTACAAAAGTTTTTGGACAAATAGATTTGATGACTTACTGCCAAATAAAAGGCCCACTACTCTCTCCTTCTCAATCTGATGTCTTGGACACTGTTGATCATCCTGTCTCATGTCCATTCTAGACTTGATTGGAATCCATTTCAGTGCCATTTTTTATTTGCCTATCTAATGAACCATTCCACCAGTGACACATTTTACTTCTAGTTCAATTGTTTGTCCAATGGAGTTCCTCAAAGATCTGTCTTGGACCAGTCCTTTTTTCTTTATACACCTGTTCAGTTTGTTATTTGGATATTGGTATCGTCTTTTCTCTACATCTCATCTCCTCACATCCCTGAACTCTGCGTCATATTGCCTCTCTGCATCCTCTTCTATCTCTCATCACCATCGAAATCTCTTCATGCCCAAAACTACACTAATAGTATTTGTTACCAGCACTATTTCACTAATACCTACAAACCGTCTCTCCATTGATAACAGAAGTATGTATTTCACTTGCAATGATGGATGCCTAGATGCCAATTTCATAGCCAGGTTGTCAACTCCACTTACACAACATTTTCGGAACTCATCTTTTTCTACATGTGATACTGCTAAAAAAAAACATTCACTCACTCATCATTTTCTGCTTGGACTAATGAAACTCTATCTGAAATGACATCCCTTTCCCTCAACCTCACCAATCTCCAATCCATACTATTCGTCTTCCTCGTCCACCAATCGTCATCTGCGGCAGCTCTCAAATTCTTACTTTAGTTCCTGTTCTTCTGCACAATCAAATTCAAATGTCTAGTCCTCACCTCTGCCCTCATTTCCTAGTACTCCCCCACTCATCCATTTTGCTCCTCCATAGACCTTCACTGATCTCTACTTTCATAGTCTCCTCTCCTACATACAAGATACTCCCACAGCACAAACCTCCCTTTAAACTCACCTCCAGACTTCATAAGACTTTTTTCAAGCCTCCAAATCTTTAAAACACTCTATAAACACATCTATCCAAGACAGAATGCCCCCAACACTGACACCCTACTAACACATCCATTTAACCCACTTGGCATCATACCAGCATTATCACCTACCTCATTACTGCAACTTCAATGTCCATCATACAACACACTGGTTTCTTATCTCATTTATGCAACATCATCCGGTCCACTTATTATGTACTAAAAGTCCACGTCAAAGTAGCATTAATACTCAAATGCTGCTCTAATCAAGAACAGCATTTGTTAATATTATTTATTTTCAGTATTGTTTTTTTCTTTGCCATATGGTCCCCCATTCTTCCCCACAGCTCTCATTTTTCATTAGTAACACATAATCCTTTACCCAACTGAAAAATATTGTAAACTCTGTCTCTCTCCAATAACATTAGCTAAATGGTATAATTATCATTTTGCATTTTTTTTGTTTGTTTATCTTGAGGACAAATTTGTAATTTTATATTCTTTTTTTCTGTTTGGGTCATTTAAGAACTAAAAATGAATCCACAATAATCACAGCACGGTTGAACTTGATGGACTAAAAGTCTTTCTTCAACTTCAATTACTATAAATTACTATGAAAAAACATTTAATTTGTATACATTGAAATGCTGAGTATTACATTTCATTATATTGTTGATGGCAATAAAAAAATTTAATATTTTTCTGATCCTTGTAAAATAATACCTAGTGATACTGTATCTCAACTGAACATGTTCCATTTGAAAAGAAAAACATAATTTATTTTATAAAGGACACTCTGCTTAATCCTTAGTGTATCTGTCTGATTAGGTTTGGTTATATTTAATTCCAAATCTCACAATATTTGAAGTTTCATACTTTGTCTCTCCAAATGTAATCAGTGGCCGGAGTAATTGAGGGAATTCTAGGCAGTTTACGCAGGATGAAACGGACTGTCATACAAACACAATACTGATAATAAAACTCATGGTCAGTAGGGGGTTTAATCTATTTTGTAGACCCAGGAAAGGTCCAGATGGACATTTTTGTGAGAAATAAAACATTTGGCTGGAGGATCAATGGAGCATTGTTAATAATTTGTTGTAAAGATGATGCCCTGAGAAAGGCACTGTACATTTTATTATTTTTTCTTTCAGATGTTCTGATAAATGTCAAATAACACTCAGACAAAATATATACTTATATTACCCATTGTAAAAATGGTTTACTTTGCTGTTTGTTATATTTTAAAAGGAAAAACTAAAAGGAGCCCTGGGTTATATTTTTCAAAATGTACTAGTTTCAAGAATTACACTTAAAAATGTGTAACATTTTTCTAGAAATTAAAACAAAATAATAATATGGCCTCTAATTTGTTATATTTTACTATGTTGCCATGAAATCTGCAATCTGCGATAGGAGGAGATTTATTTATTTTTTGATTTCTAAAAATATTTTACCCACTATCATTTTTAAATATAAAAAAAAAATATGGAAAAAAATGACTATATTGACCCTTGACATATCATATTTGTAGTGTGATCTTTTGCCAATACTCCCAATACTTTCTAGATTTAATAACATTGATAAAGTGTTCAATTACTTAATTTTTATATACAATACATTATATATGTTTTTTACTGTGCTTACCTGGTCTGTCACCTGGGAAATTGATCCTTCTGTACGTTACACTCCTTGTGGAACCATTTAATCCCATTGTAAGTTGTATTCATTCGTAGAAGCTAATATTTTTTTTTAAGTAAATAGTTTTATCCTATACAACTAAAAACCCCACATTACAAATCAGGAACAGTTATAATAACAATGACATTTCAGAGGAAATCGTAATTTGATATAATTGTTATTAAATTTAAGGCAGCATTTTTTTTAACTTGTCACCATATGATATTTAAATATTTTAAAGGCCCACACTTGTTTGAAAAAGGACCCACATTTTCAGTAATATTATAGAATTTATAGCAAAAACAAATTGAATATGCATATAAAAATTGAAAAACTTTAATGTAATTAAAACATCTCCACAAATTAAAAAAATCACCTACTTCACAAAATAGGCAACTCACAATAAATGTGGACACTCCAAAACATGTACCACTGCTTATTTAAAAATATTTAAAACTAAGTAATAGATTATTGAATATTGAGCATCTCCAAGGCTAAAGATTACAGTTCCTAGACAATATCTGTAGACATTTAAATCTATTTCCTCAAGGTACTGCTAGAAACTAGGAAAAATATTCAAATATTAATGTATGAGTTATATTGGAATAACTATAGACATAAACACTGCTCTAGGACAATCAGAATTAGGAATTATTATCCATGCAAACATTCTAGTTACAGGCTGTAACCATTTTTACCATCTTCCACTGTTTCATAATGGCCCTCAATGGGGACCTCATAACTAGTGCTGGAGTATAATAGGAATCTAACTAATCCCAGGTTTTCTATCTACACCTGATGGCCGTTTCACTGCGAACAAGCAGCTTCTTTAAAGGCAACATCTATCTATCCATCTCAGTGGCACATGTTTTGGAGTGCCCATACTTATTGTGAGCGCCTATTCATGTGCTTTAAGAACATTTTGTCTTTAGATAAATTTTTTTCATTTGTGGCAATGTTTTGAGTGCAACAAATTTTTTAAATGTTTATATGCATAGTAAAATTAGTGTGAAGCACTAGAAAAACTGTTGATTGTAATAGTTGATTCCAAAAATAAATTTAACAAATATAACATATTACAAAATCCCTATTGTATGCTGTTTTGTAGTTGTTTTTTTTTGGGGAACGTTTATTTCCTGCCATGTAGGCTGGAAACTTGGGCAATGAGCTCAACTCATTATAAAACAATGAATATGTCTATTTGAAGTTTTGTTAACAGAGAGAATGTTTATATGTTCTTCAACTGGGAAGACAAAGTAATTGAAAAGACACTACGCTTTTCGCCAGACATTCAAATGTCTCATGGAAAAATAATTAAAACATGAACTTAGTAAATAAAAGATTGGGACACTCATGGCTCCTGGGCACATTATAAATATGGTTATTTAAAATATTATAGACCTTGTCTGTATCTGGGAACATATTTCGATGTAAAACATATTTACTTGCAGTACTGCTTGTATTGGCAAGCACATATCTCATTTCATGATTTATATATCGCTATTAAAATAGTAAGAGATACCATTTTTAGAGATACATGGCACCCATTAGCAATAACTAAACTTTTTAGGTATGTATTTTTCCTAAGTATATTTATTGCTCTACTGATTTTATTAAATGTAATAAAGATGAATTCCTTTAAGTATGAACCACGTTGGTGCTGAGTCATTCCTTGCATCTGTATTTCAAGACTTTTCAAATTTTTGAAATTTGAAAAGTTCACATTTTTAAATGCTAATTTAAAAAAAAAGTGTTAATAGAGCACTTTTATTCATGTAGTATATTCTTAGAAGAATTACTTTTAGGAGTTAAGAAAGTGCTTTGGAAAGTAAACAAAAATAGAGATTTAAATGGCCACAGAAATCACTATTTATTCTCTGTTGTCATAATATAGAGGGTTGAAAGTCATTTAGAAAGAGTGTTTTCCTTTTTGATATTGCCGCTGAGATATTAGGTATTTAAGGCGCGATTACATGGCTCCCGTAAGAAATTTTACAACAATCAACATAGGGAGCTACGTAGCTATACAATCCACCTGCAACAAACCCGTACGAAAACACCATTATGAGTGATCACTAAATATGAACTGGTCCCTGCTGCTATGGAAAACCTAAATGACTATAATATTGTTCCCATAAGAGGTACTGGACATCCTACAAGTTCTCGAAAGGCTCTAAGAGTGCTCAAAGAGAGACAAATACTTACGTGTAAACTCAATTTTCCGCAAGAGCGGAGAAACCCTTATTAGGACCCTTACAAAACACGTAAAGGGCTAAAGAACAATCAAATGAATCGCAATATCAATTACAAATAACTGCTCATACAATTAAACACTAACACTCAAATAGTACTAAGTCACACTTGATTAATAGTAAAACCCAGGGTGACAAACCTGCCACTTATCCACCTGTGTATCTCCTGCCATTTAATATCATGTGTTAAGTTAGAAATTGACATATAACATCAATGTTCATGTGCAAGAATAATAAACCACATCAATGTTCTGACTCACACTCAAATCGTCTTAAGAGACAAGTAAGGATACTTGAGAAGTCTCGCAAGCTATTTTGATTCTGTGACAAACCCCCTGACTACGTATCAGGAAGTTCTTACATGAAATTGCCTGTGGGAGCCATGTAATAGCTACAGTATTTGCAAGGAAGTGAGATTGACATTTGCCATGATCTTCACCCATTTAATGTTGAGCACCAGGCCAGCTTTTGCACTCTCTTCTTTCACCCTCTTCAATAGGTCCTTTAGTTCCTCCTCACTTTCAGCCATCATAGTAGTATCATCGGCGTATCTGAGGTTGTTGATATTTCTTCCAGCAATATTGATTCTGACTTTGGTCTCATCCAGTCCAGCCTTAATCATGATGTACTCTGCATATAAGTTGAATAAATAAGGTGACAATATGCAACCTTGTCGCACTCCTTTCCTGATCTTGAACCATTGTGTTGTTCTTACCATGGCTTCTTGGTCCAGATATATATTCCTATGGTTACAGTTAAAGTTGCAGTCACTTAAACCGGTGCTAAATACTTTCAGAGAATCACTATTTCCAATAGTTAGCCCATTATCAATTGCAGCATTGTACCACATTATTTTCTTCACTCTCCTCTCTTATTTCCCTCTAACACCAATCCTCTTGTTCTTACAGAAGCCATTTTAACTGTATTTGGCTCTTGCTCTCCTGGAAACTGAGAGAACTCGCTTGCCTCCCTGACCCTCTCCCTCACCCCTGATTTGTCTTACTTTATTGAGTCTTAAAAAAATACCTGGACCTAAGTCAACAACACCAGCTAACAAAATCACCTATTACGTTATTACCAACCCAGCCATTATGGCCATCGTGGTCAACCTTCCAACCCTTCCCAATCCCTCTACCCTATTGTGTTACTTCACACAGACCTATACAATTCTGGCCCATTGTAACAACTCAGTAAAACATTTCTTCTTACCGTACCACCGTATTTATACCACCGTATAAATCATTTTTCTAAATATTTTTATTGTAAAAATAGAAAAATACAGATAATCTACATCAATTTTGCAAAAATACATCAATATGGAAATCTCCTTGTTCTTTTTTTATATTTTTTTAATAACTTTAGCACTGATAAATCAAGAAAGTATAAAGATTATGTGTAATAATTATATATTTCTATATCTATTTTTTTTCTTTCTCCTTTCTGTGTTTATTTATATAATACAATTAAATACCTTAAATTTTGTATCAGAGTGAACAAGTAGAATCAGAAAAAAGGCGGAGGGAGGTCAACTATTTAGCTGTCTAGGTGCACTTCCCTTTGACCAGTGCCTCACAATTCAAACTGTTCCTTGACTTGAAAGAGGAAATACTGCAAGTTACTAATTAATCGATAGGGGGCGAATACCTGGAACTAGAGAGTTACAAGAGGGAGAAAGCTGCTGTGTCTAGGGGAACCAGCTATGTAAATCCAGGTCATGGACACATTTCTCATTAGGCATACTAGGCAGCTGCCTTAGGGAGCTTCCCGGTGAAAGGCGCCTCATTTCACACTTCAAAATATTAGTTGGCATAAAAAAGGAAATACTGCAGTTCACAGACTCGCCACTAGAGTAAAAACACCTGGGACTAGAGAGTTAGAATAGGGAGGAAGCTACTGTGCCTAGTGGCGCTGGAGATGATAATCCAGTCATGGGGGGGAGGGATAGGGGAAAATTAAGAAGTTCACAACATTAGCTTTTTTTAACCTTTTACTATGTAAACAACCTTAAGGTGTTAAGTTCAGCAATCCATAACGTCTTTTGTAGATGAACTGATAGGATCAGATCATCGAAGACAAACAACAAAAGAACATCTTTTTTTATTATAGTGTTCACTTTAAAAACTGAATAAAATTATTCTTTATTTACAATTTTGCTAAAAACGTTATATTTTTTTAATTTCAAACGATTAAACTCTGAGATTATTTTTACTCAAAATGTCTTAACGTCAAAGTAAGAAGTTATTTTATCATGTTACATAGTTACATAGTTACATAGGGCCTCATTCAATTGTGATTTGGCCAATTGAATAGGGCTCTAAATAAGCACAGAGCATATTTTTTTACAGATGTTTTTAGTTAGTGAAGACCTTGATTTTGGATAGAAGTTCACTAACTAAAAACTTCTGTAAAAAATATGTTATATATAGAGGCCTAGGCAATTGGCCAAACCGCAATTGAATGAGGCCCATAGTAATTAAGGTTGAAAAAAGACTTTCCGTCCATCAAGTTCAACCTGTTAAGATCTCCTCTGATCTGCAATATGCGGATTAGTTATTAATTAATTTGTTGTTAAATAATTATTAATAGTATAGTATTGGAGGATGAATAAATGTTAATTAGGCTCTATGTTATCAATCTATATATCCCTGTCTATTTTCATGTCCATATGTCCAAGATGCCCATTTTCTAAAGTTCTTATCTATATATGCCGAAATTGTGTATTATTATCAAACACAATGGAAAATTAAATATATAATATATATATATACTAATTAATGTATTTATGTAATTTACCATTGTATCTACTAATTAATTACAGATCTTGAAAACAATATATAATAAATATTGGAGAACAATTGTTTATAAAATTAAAATTCTTCTCTGAATCATAAAATGCCTCAATTTGCATCGCGTCCTAAAAATTCTAGTAAAAACTCTAAAAAGCAGGTGGTCACTATAATAAGGCCTATAGTAAAATCACCCTACTGTGTCCTAAGGAGTTTTTAATGTATAGGCACATACAACAGCGTAATGGCCCTTTTTAATGAATTGTGCCATTAAACTGGACAAAGTGATCTATTTTTATATTACTTAGCAGAGAAGGTTTCCTGCAAATACAATGATGCGGACACAAGGAAAATATATATATATTTTTTTTTTCTGCCCTGAAAATTGATTGACATTCTGAGCTGTTCATAGGGAAATAGAAATTTGTCAGCACTTTCCAGGGTGAACCCAGGGACTTGGTACAACAGAACAATTTATTTCCAATAAACATGCACAGAGTAAGATTTATGACTTTTCCTGCCCAGATGACATGCCTTACATGGCTGCAGAGCTCCAGCAAATTAAGGGAATCTGCGAATACTACAGGGCGTGTTTTTGTAATGAGGGAGAAGAGACAGAGGCAATAAGGATATAATTAAGGTAACAACTTGTGAAAAATTAAAGTAATTCTGTCTTTCATTTTTGAATCTCTGAGTGTAAACTTTGCAGTTGTTAATTTAATTGCCGATGTTCTCTGTATCCCAGAAGAATATTAAGGATTAATCAACTGCTTCATTCCAACAAGAGATAAGACCTGAGTGAATTTAAATTTAACCCTATCCAGTTCCTAATTTGACATGATTAACAATTTTAATTAGCCATACATATTTATTTTGATTTTCTAATGTATTTTAATGTTTAAAAAAAAATTGAATTCAGAGGTAATTAAAAATGGTATTTATTTTATTTAGTTGTTTGTTTGTTTATTTGTCAATAATATGGATACTCTACATTTTAAGTATGCACATATTCTGATAAAATGAGTAAGGAAATGCATATGGAAATTAGTTTAATTAAGAGTACAAAGTCATCATTATGGAAATTTAAGAACCAAGATTACTTTTTCTACTGAGAAAAGCCACAGATGTTAGGAAGGAACATTAGTGCAGGCACTGAGGCATGTTCATACGACATGGCTAACCTGCGAGAGGCGGCGGCACATTTACAATACATCAGGCGCATATGGTGAGTAAGACTGCTTGCAAACTATTAGCAATATTGCTTCTTATAATACAAGTGTTACATAGAATACACTGTCTGAGCCTGACCTGACAATATGCATGCGATGGTCACTTTATGTTAGATAGAATACACTGTCTGAGTCTGACCGGACAATATGCCATGAGATGGCCACCTTATGTTAGATAGAATACACTGTCTGAGCCTGACCTGACAATATGCCATGAGATGGTCACCTTATGTTAGATAGAATACACTGTCTGAGCCTGGCCGGACAATATGCCATGAGATGGTCACCTTATGTTAAATAGAATACACTGAGCCTGGCCGGACAATATGCCATGAGATGGTCACCTTATGTTAAATAGAATACAGTGCCTGAGCCTGACCTGACAATATGCCATGAGATGGTCACCTTATGTTAGATAGAATACAATATCTGAGCCTGACCTGACAATACGCCATGAGATGGTCACCTTATGTTAAATAGAATACACTGTCTGAGCCTGACCTGACAATACGCCATGAGATGGTCACCTTATGTTAAATAGAATACAGTGCCTGAGCCTGACCTGACAATATGCCATGAGATGGTCACCTTATGTTAGATAGAATACAATATCTGAGCCTGACCTGACAATACGCCATGAGATGGTCACCTTATGTTAAATAGAATACACTGTCTGAGCCTGACCTGACAATACGCCATGAGATGGTCACCTTATGTTAGATAGAATACAATATCTGAGCCTGACCTGACAATATGCCATGAGATGGTCACCTTATGTTAGATAGAATACATTGTCTGAGCCTGATCTGACAATATGCCATGAGATGGTCACCTTATGTTACGTAGAATACACTGTCTGAGCCTGACCTGACAATACACCATGAGATGGTCACCTTATGTTACATAGAATACAATGTCTGAGCCTGACCTGACAATACACCATGAGATGGTCACCTTATGTTAGATAGAATACACTGTCTGAGCCTGACATGACAATACGCCATGAGATGGTCACATAATGTTAGATAGAATACATTGTCTGAGCCTGACGTGACAATAAGCCATGAGATGGTCACCTAATGTTAGATAGAATACATTGTCTGAGCCTGACCTGACAATAAGCCATGAGATGGTCACTGTCACAACCTACAATGATGATGGAGTATAGAGAATCCTAGTCCTCTTATCTCCTGTAGGTTTTAGACATAAGATTTGGGTGACTCAGACCAATGGACAGTTTTTGTAGATGCAAGAGCATAAGTCCCAGCTTTTGGTAGTGTGCCTGGGAAACCTGGAAGGGAGTCAGAACGATCTCCACTACCAGCATATGCCCCTGGGTAAATAATACACCTGCACACAAAGTCTTGATGAAAATTATGAACCCAGATTTATTGAAACAAACATATTTAAAACATTTCACACACACACACAGTGGAGGGAGTGGCTACCGTGGATCAACCTTCCCCCTTTCTCTGGCCAATAGGGTAACCTCCAGAGTAACCTAATTACCTCTGTCCAATGTAACAGAGGTAGGCTATGGGAACCACCAGACCCCTCCCATAGGCCAACCCCAGGCGTGGCCACCAAGCTCATTCTGACCCAGGCTCCCCCAGTGGAAACTTCCTGTTTGAGCTCCTAGCCCCCCCCCTTGTTATCTAGGTGCCTGACTGTCTACCCAGGCGCCATTGTCTTGGGATGCTATCACTTCAAGTGTTTACCTTAAGTGATAGCTGTAAGGCAGCTTGTTGATCCACTCAGGTTACTATCTGTAGGCTGTAATATTGCTACCCAAGTATAGATAATAGCCACTCTCCTCTCATACACATCTACAAATACAACACCCAATGTTTCACCCACATACAACCAACATATCCCACTAGCTCTCTCACATGACACCCATTACAATGAGCCTAAACATGGAAGGGATGGGAATATGCTAAGGGGTAAACTTATAATACTTTATCCCCTAGACCACAAAATAACAATATAACCTTATAACAGTATAACAGGGGGTCTGGGAGCCCCAAACCCCCAGGTATCGTCTCTTGTGTCAACAGCCTGTGACAGACATCTGTCCAAGTCCCAGATGACTGCCAAGGGAGCCATGACAATTACCCCCCCAAGTACAGATGTAGGTATCCTGTACTCCAGAATGCCTATCTGGACTGACAGTCAGGGCTCTAGTTGGATCGACAATCCATCTGCGTTCTGGTGGAATTTCCCTTTGCGGTGTTGTACCGTGAAATTAAAAGTTTGTAGGGCTAAACTCCACCTCAGTAGTCGGCCATTCTCTCCAGCCACTTTAGATAACCAACAAAGAGGGTTATGGTCTGTGGTGACTGTGAACTGTCTTCCGTACAGGTAGTGCTGTAGTTTGCGTAGAGCCCAGACTACTGCTAAACATTCCTTTTCTATAGTTGCATAGGCTGTTTCTCGTTGCAGTAGTTTCCTACTAATGTAGGCCACTGGGTGCTCAACTCCCTGGTTGTCTGGCTGACTCAATACTGCCCCTATGCCATACATGGAGGCATCAGTCTGTACCACGAAAGGGCGGTTATAGTCTGGGGCAGCCAGGACTGGGGAGCAGGTTAGAGCATCTTTCAGTGTTTGGAAAGCCAACTGGCACGCAGAAGTCCAATTCACTTCCCTGGGTAGCTTCTTCTTGGTGAGATCCATCAGGGGTTTGGCTGTGCTGCTGAAATCAGGAATACATTTTCGGTAATACCCAGTAGTACCTAGGAAAGCCATCACCTGCTTCTTAGTTTTAGGGGTGGGCCAAGCTGCTATTCCCTCTACTTTGGCTGGTTCGGGTCTTAACTTCCCATTCCCCACCCAATGACCTAGGTATTGCACTTCTGCTCTAGCCCATTGACATTTGTCAGGTCTTATGGTCAACTTAGCTTGGTGAATTGCCTGCATAATTTGGCTAATGTGCCTTATGTGGTCCTCCCAAGTCTGGCTAAAAATGGCTATATCATCCAGGTAGGCCTGGGCATACTCTTGGTGCCCTTGCAACAACGTGTCCACTAGTCTCTGGAAGGTAGAAGGAGCATTTTTCATCCCAAATGGCATTACTTTAAACTGGAAGAGTCCAAAGGGGGTGATAAAAGCAGACTTCTCCTTTGCAGCCTCTTCTAAAGGGATCTGCCAATATCCTTTAGAGAGATCTAAAGTGGTTAAATATTTGGCAGTACCTAGCCGGTCCAACAACTCGTCCATGCGTGGAACAGGGTAGGCATCTGTTTTGGTTTTATCGTTCAGCCTATGGTAATCCACGCAAAAACAAGTGGTTCCGTCTTTTTTGGGCACCAATACCACTGGAGATGCCCAGGGACTACTGGATTCTTCTATCACTCCCAACTGTAGCATAGTGCGTAATTCTGCCTGAATGTTGGCCCTAACTGCCTCCGGTACCCTGTAGGGGTGTTGCTTCAAGGGGGCACATTCCCCGGTTACTACTGGGTGGACAGCTAAGGGGGTACACCCTGGCTTGGTGGTGAACAGGGTGTGGAAGGGTTTTAAGCTGTGGGACAGCTGCTCTTTCTGCTCTGCGTCTAATTCCAGGGTCTGCTGGATACTTTCTCCTACTGTATCCTGGTCTGCTTTGTTTAGCATATCTGGGATCTGTCCCTCCTCTGGTTCGTCCTCTGTGGCCCTACAAATAGCTAGTAGGTGAGCTGCTCTCTGAACGTACACCTTAAGTCTGTTGATATGGGCAACTCTGGTGATGGCCCTATCCAGGTCTATCATTACTACATAGGCCTTGTTCCCCACTTTCTGGCTGATTGTGTAAGGCCCTACCCACTGGGACTGTACTTTATTCTGGGGATGAGGTTCCAGCATAAGCACCTTCATTCCCTCTTCCAGAATTCTATCACTGGTCCCTGCCTTGTAGTATTTCTGATCCCTCTGCTGGGCTTTCCTCATGTTTTGGCTGACTATTCCAGTTAGTCTGGCCATGTTCTCTCTGAAGGCTAGTACATAGGTGGCCACTGGTATGGGTTGCTGCCTATACTCCCCTTCCCATGTTTCCCTAATTATGCTTAAGGGTCCTCTCACATGTCTCCCATACAGGAGTTCAAAGGGGGGTGCCCTGTAGACTCCTGGGGTACCTCTCTATAGGCAAACAGCAAACATGGCAACAACCGTTCCCAGTCTGGTTCCTGGTCTGTAAAAGTGCGTATCATATGTTTAAGAGTCCCATTGAACCGCTCGCATAGACCATTAGTCTGGGGATGGTAGGGGGAAGAGGTAGTATATGCTTAACGCCACACGTGGCCCATAGCTGTTCCGTGACCTTGGCCATAAATTGTGGGCCTTGATCGGACAAAATCTCATGGGGAAACCCTGTTCTGGTGAATATAGTCACCAAGGCATCTGCTACCTTTGGAGCTGTTATACTGGACAAGGCTATCGCCTCAGGGTACCTAGTGGCATAATCTACCAGGGTAAGGATATACTGCTTCCCCGTTCTACTGGCTCTAGCTAGGGGCCCAATGATGTCCACAGCTACCCTCTGGAAGGGTTCTTCCATTACTGGGAGGGACTGTAACTTGGCCCTGCTGTTCTTCTTGAGAGGCCTGTTCCTTTGACAGGCATCACAAGAATGGCAAAACTCCTTTACATCCTTATCCAACCCTGGCCAGAAAAATATCTCTTTCACTCTACTCCGGGTTTTCTTCTCCCTTAAGTGCCCTCCCAGGGGTATTTAATGTGCTATTTGTAGCACCTTGCCCCTATATAGCTGGGGAACTACTAATTGTTTCCTGGGTTCTCTGCCTACCTCATTATTTATAGGTACCGTGACCCTATATAACAACCCATTATCCCAGATAACGCTGTATAGGTCATCCACTCCTTTGCCTCGTGCTGCCCTGACCCTTAAACCAGCCAAAGTCTCGTCTTTCAGCAGAACTGCCCTGATCTCCTCTCCCTTGGCCCATCCTAAAGTTAATGTATTAGCAAGCAAGGGACTTACCTCAGGTCTTGGGTATCCCCTCTGCTCCTGGTATGCCTCTCCAGGGTGGTTGCTCTTGGCTTGAGCTCTGGTAATGGGCTGTACATATTGGCTCGTCATGTGGCCCAAATCATTGCCCAGTAAAACATCCGCGGGGAGCCCATCCGTGACTCCCACTTCCTTGTTTTGGTTCCCCATGCCCCAGTCCAAATTAACGCGAGCCATGGGGATGGTTAAGTGTTCTCCTCCTGCTACCATCACCCACATTTCCTTTCGGATAGAATCTGTAGGGCGTACCCATTTGGGTAGGACTACTGTGACTGCTGATCCAGAGTCACGGTAGCCAGTAGCTTGGCGTCCTTGTAGCCACACGGCTTGCCTATGTTGTTCTCCAGACAGCTTCTGCGGGTTTCTTACAGTATAGACCCCTGGATATCCTCCCTCTGCTTCTGGCTCCCAAAGAGCTGCTTTGGAGCTCGCCGGCCCCTCAGTCCACTTTCCCAAATAATGTACATGGCGGTGGGGAGGTCCTCTAGAGTTTTTGGGTGCCTGAGGACAATCCTTAGCAAAGCGACCTCGTTGGTTGCAGTTGTAGCATTCTGAGTTCATTGGTTTGGTCCCCCATTGTGTCCTGGGAGCAGGCTGGGTCTTCGTACCTCTGTGGTCAGATGTTTTTACTGGCCGTGCCCAGGGTGGATTACGCACCTCAGGAGCTGATCGTGCTGGCACCACCTCTCTGGGGCCCCTACCCGTATTTAGGCTAGGTTTTTGTTCCTTGGGACACTCTTTTGGCCCTGGTGCTGATTATCCGATCTGCCAGCGCAGCTGCTTGGTCTGCAGTGGTCGTTTTTTGATCTTGCAACCATTCACCTACTTCTGAGGAGCAAATGTTCAGGAATTGTTCCATCAGTACCACTTCCAATATCTGTTCGGCTGTGATGGCTCCTTGTGTGGACCACCACTGGGTACAAGCTCGCCTTAACCTGCACATAACCTCCACATGAGTGTCTGCTGGTCCTTTGGTGGTGCCCCTGAATCTATCCAAAAATGTCTGAGGCGTCACAGTATATCTGCTCAGCAACACAGTGCACAAATATTTATAATCCTGGGCTTGTTCCCGTGGAAGGGCTCCACATGCCGCACTGGCCCTTCCTGTTTACTTGTTTAGCAGCAATTTGGCCCATTCTCCATAGGGAATATCTTGGACCCCACATTGCTGCTCAAACTCCTGAAGGAATTCGTCCATATTGTCCATACCATCCTGGAACTTCTTAAAGTTCTGGTATGCCATCTTAACTCGTGCTGGCAATTCCTCTGTGCGGCAACCAAGCCTTTGCTGAGATTGATCCTGCTCCTCAGTGCACTCCTGCCAGATTCTCTGGTAATGCTGGTCCAGTAATTTGCCCACCTCTTCTGCGGTCATCTCACTGGGGTATAGGTGTCTGGCTTCTTCATACCTCCTTGTTGCCTCTTTGGTGATGTCTTGCTCTGGTTGGGGTCATGGAGCCCTTGGTGGTCCCTCACCCAACTCCTCTGCTTCCCCCTGCTTCGCATCATTTTTTCTCAGGGCTGCAATCATCACCGCTCGTTGGTCTCCCTTCCTCCTAGGGATTCCTTTCTGCTTCATCGCTTCCCTTAGCTCCGCTGAGGACCATTCCTCGTATTGCTGCTCCATTCTTGGTCTTTCTGTAGAGTCGTCCCACCGCTGCCAGCCAATTGTCACAACCTACAATGATGATGGAGTATAGAGAATCCTAGTCCTCTTATCTCCTGTAGGTTTTAGACATAAGATTTGGGTGACTCAGACCAATGGACAGTTTTTGTAGATGCAAGAGCATAAGTCCCAGCTTTTGGTAGTGTGACTGGGAAACCTGGAAGGGAGTCAGAACGATCTCCGCTACCAGCATATGCCCCTGGGTAAATAATACACCTGCACACAAAGTCTTGATGAAAATTATGAACCCAGATTTATTAAAACAAACATATTTAAAACATTTCACACACACACAGTGGAGGGAGTGGCTGCCGTGGATCAACCTTCCCCCTTTCTCTGGCCAATAGGGTAACCTCCAGAGTAACCTAATTACCTCTGTCCAATGTAACAGAGGTAGGCTATGGGAACCACCAGACCCCTCCCATGGGCCAACCCCAGGCGTGGCCACCAAGCTCATTCTGACCCAGGCTCTCCCAGTGGAAACTTCCTGTTTGAGCTCCTAGCCCCCCCCCCTTGTTATCTAGGTGCCTGACTGTCTACCCAGGCGCCATTGTCTTGGGATGCTATCACTTCAAGTGTTTACCTTAAGTGATAGCTGTAAGGCAGATTGTTGATCCACTCAGGTTCCTAACTGTAGGCTGTAATATTGCTACCCAAGTACCGATAACAGCCACTCTCCTCTCATACACATCTACAAATACAACACCCAATGTTTCACCCACATACAACCAACGTATCCCACTAGCTCTCTCACATGACACCCATTACAATGAGCCTAAACATGGAAGGGATGGGAATATGCTAAAGGGTAAACTTATAATACTTTATCCCCTAGACCACAAAATAACAATATAACCTTATAACAGTATAACAGGGGGTCTGGGAGCCCCAAACCCCCAGGTATCGTCTCTTGTGTCAACAGCCTGTGACAGACATCTGTCCAAGTCCCAGATGACTGCCAAGTGAGCCATGACAGTCACCTTATGTTAGATAGAATACACTGTCTGAGCCTGACCTGACAATATGCCATGAGATGGCCACCTTATGTTAGATAGAATACACTGTCTGAACCTGACCTGACAACATGCCATGAGATGGTGACCTTATGTTAGATACAATACACTGTCTGAGCCTGACCTGACAACATGCCATGAGATGGTCACCTTATGTTAGATAGAATACACTGTCTGAGCCTGACCTGACAATACGCCATGAGATGGTCACTTTATGTTACATAGAATACACTGTCTGACCCTGACCTGAAAATGTGCCATGAGATGGTCACCTTATGTTACATAGAATACACTGTCTGAGCCTGACCTGACAATATGCCATGAGATGGTCACCTTATGTTACATAGAATACACTATCTGAGCCTGACCTGACAATATGCCATGAGATGGTCACCTTATGTTAGATAGAATACACTGCCTGAGCCTGACCTGACAATACGCCATGAGATGGTCACCTTATGTTACATAGAATACACTGTCTGAGCCTGGACGGACAATATGCCATGAGATGGTCACCTTATGTTAGACAGAATACACTGTCGGAGCCTGACCTGACAATATGCCATGAGATGGTCACCTTATGTTAGACAGAATACACTTTCGGAGCCTGACCTGACAATATGCCATGAGATGGTCACCTTATGTTACATAGAATACAGTGTCTGAGCCTGACCGGACAATATGCCATGAGATGGTCACCTTATGTTACATAGAATATAGTGTCTGAGCCTGACCGGACAATATGCCATGAGATGGTCACCTTATGTTAGACAGAATACACTGTCGGAGCTTGACCTGACAATATGCCATGAGATGGTCACCTTATGTTAGACAGAATACACTGTCGGAGCCTGACCTGACAATATGCCATGAGATGGTCACCTTATGTTACATAGAATACACTGTCTGAGCCTGACCTGACAATACACCATGAGATGGTCACCTTATGTTACATAGAATACACTGTCTGAGCCTGGACGGACAATATGCCATGAGATGGTCACCTTATGTTAGATAGAATATACTGTCTGAGCCTGACCTGACAATACACCATGAGATGGTCACCTTATGTTACATAGAATACACTGTCTGAGCCTGGACGGACAATATGCCATGAGATGGTCACCTTATGTTAGATAGAATACACTGTCTGAGCCTTACCTGACAATATCCATGAGATGGTCACCTTATGTTACATAGAATACACTGCCTGAACATATTTCAAAAATGATTTACTCTAGACAAAATGGATAGTACAATGTGTATCCAGAGACCCTTTTACCCATCTACTTACTGTTCTATACTTTTACAATAATGCACTGTTTTTTCCAATGGCATTTCCCATATACTTTACCAGTCTCTTTGTTTATATATATATATATTTCTGTATCTGCTTAGTCAGTCCATGCACAAATATGTCATAAACAGAATAAAAAATAATAGTTGCTATTTCTCAGCCCTATACCATTATCACAACACAGGCTTTTAAATTATACACTTAAGGGAAAAGTGGTCCATAAGTGATAAATTCACAGAATAGAAATAAGGTTGCTTTCACCATTAGATTTAAAGTGCTCTAGAAAAGGAAAATAACACGCATTGATGATAAGGAAGGTGCATATTAATATTGCAGTATTTAAAAAAATCCCCATTACTTTCCGTGTATTTTTCCTTAATGTACTATACTTGGCCAATGATTTGTGATTGTTAAAGGAACAAGTTTAAAAGCAGATAATAAAATTGGCTGCATTGTAAGAACCTTAACATCCCACTCACACCACTTACATATTCACAATATATATCATTTTATGGGATTAGCATAAAACTCTGCATTTCTTCTGAAATGGGGTTATTAAAATGCAAGTGGCAAAATCCTGGCATTATTTCAATGGTTTACTTATTACCAATATATATATTAAAAATTGAAATTAAAAATATCCAACTAATAATAAAGCATACTTGCTATGCCCTGAGGAAGATTTTTCAAAACGCGTAGAAGTAGAATGAAGAAAGGTGATGGCACAGAGCTGCCATTTTTATTTTCAAAAGTTGTTTGAGACTCTATATTGGTATTTATTTTAGATAACATGTATCTACCTGCCTCCATGGCACTATAGTCTTAGAAGGAAGGAGCCACCATGTTTAAAAATGTTGTTGTTGTGTCGTTCAGTCGTATCCAACTCTTTGTGATCATATGAACCACAGCACGCCAGGCATACATTGTCTCTAGTTGTTTTTATCCATAAGGTTAGTTTGGAGTGGGTTGCCAGTTCCTTCTCCTGTGAACCTCTCTGCCATGACCTGCCCATCTTGGGTGACCCTATATAGTATAGCTCACAGCTTCATTGAGGTACACAAGCCCATTCACCAAGAAAAGGTAACAATTCAGAAGGGCGTCTAAAGTATGTTTTCTTTGCAGTGATAAACTGTTTTTTATTCATAAGAAAATAGATTTGATAAATTTAGAATGAAAAAAAAGATCTTATAAAAGTGCCCTTTTTAAGTTTCACAATAAAAATAGTTTAACATATTTCAATATTTGGTGCTGTTTTGCATTTTTTCCTACGTTTTTAGATGTTTATTGTTGTTTATTAGTGTCTATTTACCAAACTATTCCACTGAAAACATGTTAAGCTGATTTAAATAACCTATGGCCTTGTAAAGATCAACATAAACCTCATGTCTATGGGGATGGGTACTTGACCAAAAAGCAGCTTTCTATCATCAAGATAACAATTACCAGGAAGAGCACATGTTGCTGTCTTTAGCCAAGCACATTATAGCTGTGAATTCAAGTCAGTGTTAGTTTGAGTCATTTCTTCTGTGTTCTGTATGAATTTCTCTACCATGTCTTCTTTAAAATTAAATGATAAAAGCACTTTATGGTCCCGTTTATGTAGGAAGTGAAGTTGGCTTGACAGGAACCACTATTGGATTTGGTAAAGGCCAGCAAGTAATCTATCCATTATATTTATCTGAATTAATCCTCAGGACCATCTTATACCATACCCTAGGCCTAGTTGAGTTTCCTTGTCTAGATAGAACATTCTGCTTTAGCAGCCAGCAGCATACCAAGATTAGGTGGCACTCTAGTAATCAAATATAAACGTAATTATATGCATTATAATCAAATAGGCATTATAATACAAATTAATATGTTCAAACATTAAGCTTTAAAAACAAATAAGCAACATAAAATATCATAACATAAAAAAAAAAACATCTATTGGATACAAGGACTTGAATCTTATCAGATATCCTCTTAACATTAATTGAATAAGTGATCATTGTCATAAACCTCTATGTGCCAGTCAGGGTTGTCTGAAGGGTTTGGGTTGGGGAATGACTTCACTGGTGGTGCCATGTTTAGCTCTTGGTATATTCACTGTGCTATAGAGGTGGTTGTTTAACTATACTGTACAAAAGTGTGCATTGTATATATTGTCCTTATATTCATGTTAAACATGCCTGATACTTGTATGTATAGTTTAAAGTACCGTATATACTCGAGTATAAGCCGACCTGAGTATAAGCCGATGCACCCATTTTACCACAAAATACTGGGTAAAATGAGTGACTCGAGTATAAGCCGAGGGTGGGAAATGTGCTGCCCCCTTTGTCCCTCTTGTGCCCTCTGTGTCCCCCTCTCTGTCCGTGTCTCTTCTCCCCTCTCCCTTCCCTGTGTCTCTTCCCCCTCCCTTATCACCCTCCTCAACCTCCCTCCTCATCCTTAACCTCCCTCCTCATCCTCAACCTCCCTCCTCATCCTCAACCTCTCTCCTCATCCTCAACTCCCTCCTCAACCTCCCTCCTCATCCTCAACCCCCTCCTCAACCCCCCATCCTCAACCCCCCTCCTCAACCCCCCCATCCTCATCCTCTCTTCTCAACCCCCCTCCTTAACCTCAACCCCCCTCCTCAACCCCTCCTCCTCATCCTCAACCTCCCTCCTCAACCCCTCCTCCTCATCCTCAACCTCCCTCCTCATCCTCAACCACCCTCCTCAACCCACCCATCCTCAACCCCTTCCTCAAACTCCCTCCTCAACCCCCCATCCTCAACCCCCTCCTCAAGCCCCCATCCTCATCCTCAACCCCCTCCTCAACCTCAACACTCCTCAACCTCAACCCCCCCTCAACCCCAAACCCCCCTCCTCAACCTCAACCCCCCTCCTCAACCCCTCCTCCTCATCCTCCCTCCTCAACCCCTCCTCCTCACCCTCAACCTCCCTCCTCATCCTCAACCTTCCTCCTAAACCCCTCCATCCTCAACCCCTTCCTCAGCCTCCCTCCTCAACCCCCCATCCTCAACCCCCTCCTCAAGACCCCCATCCTCATTCTTCCTCCTCAACCCCCCCATCCTCATCCTCAACCCCCTCAACCTCAACCCCCCTCCTCAACCCCCCCATCCTCATCCTCTCTCCTCAACCCCCCATCCTCAACCCCCCTCCTCAACCCCTCCTCCTCATCCTCAACCTCCCTCCTCATCCTCAACCCCCTCCTCAACCCCCCTCCTAAACCCCCTCCTCAACCTCCCTCCTCAACCCCCTCTTCAACCTTCCTCCTCAACCCCCCCATCCTCAACCCCCTCCTCAACCCCTCCATCCTCATCCTCATCCCCCCATCCTCAACCTCCCTCCTCAACCTCAACCCCCCTACTCAACCTCAACCCCCCTCAACCCCAACCCACCTCCTCCACCTCCCCCCTCAATCCCCCTCAACCCCAACCTCCCTCCTCAACCTAAACCCCCCTCAACCCCCCTCCTCCATCTAAACACCTCCCCCCTCTCCCCTCACTTACCTGCTTGTGCTCCGGCCACCGCTCCTTGACCCGGTGCCGGCGCGCATGTGACCTCACATGTGCGCCGCGTCATTAGCATATACCGGGTGGCACCCGGTATATGCTAATGACGCGGCGCACATGTGACATCACATGTGCGCCGGCGCCAGGTCAAGGAGCAGAGGCCGGAGCACAAGCAGGTAAGTGAGGGGAGAGGGGGGAGGTGTTTAGGGGGGTTTAGGTGGATGAGGGGGGTTGAGGGGGGTTTAGGTTGAGGAGGGGGAGGGAAAGAGACACGGGGGGTAGAGAGACACACGGGGGGGTAGAGAGACACACGGGGGGGTTAGAGACACACAGGGGGGTTAGAGAGACACGGGGGGTTAGAGAGACACGGGGGGGATAGTGACTCGAGTATAAGCCGAGGGGGCCCTTTTTTGCCTTAAAAAAAGGGTTGAAAAACTTGGCTTATACTCGAGTATATACGGTAGTTTTTGGTAATTTAACCCAAACTTTGTGCCCTGGTCTATGGAGGTGTAATCAAGTTATTATTTGCAAATGCAGATATAAGAGGTCCTTTATAGAGCTGAAACAATGCTTCAAATGGCCCAGTTTATCATTGAAAGCCCCTTGTAGAGAGATTCAAACAACCAGATACTAAAATGAGTCACATATTTTGCAACAACTCTGATTAGTTAGCTTCATTTGGTGTCTGACCTAGTGATATTAATTATCTTACCAAGTAGTATTGTTTAGTGGCACCACAGTTAAATTACTTTTTGTTAATGTGTTTAATCTCTATTGCATTTTTACAATAACTCTGTTGTACCATGTTCACAAATCTTCTGGTTAAGATGTAAGTGATGGAGCCATGTTCTTTTGCTGGATGGTGGGATTTAGATGCTCTGTTTGTGGCTGTCCAAATCTGGTTGAAGTCTACCAAAATTGTGCTTTCTGCTCCAGCTGGTGAGGTGTGGAAACAAACTCTGTGCTTGGATGGAATGTTAACCACGTGTCATTTCAATCATCCAGAGACAAATATTCACAATAATTTCTTATTTCTTATTATTTACTTATTTCTTATTTTTTAACAAAATAAATCTATTTCTCAATTAACAAAATTTGCTAT
Source organism: Discoglossus pictus (assembly GCA_027410445.1). Classification (NCBI taxonomy): domain Eukaryota; kingdom Metazoa; phylum Chordata; class Amphibia; order Anura; family Alytidae; genus Discoglossus; species Discoglossus pictus. The sequence goes on from CM050172.1 coordinate 97,825,855, forward strand.
TATTATCACCAATGTACTCTTTCAACGTTTTTAAAAAGATAACTAACTTGGATGGGTTATAGATGATTTTATTTTTTAGAAATTAGCTTAATTTAATCTATTTATTTACCTTATAAAGAGTCTCAGCCTAGTGTGGTGGGATAGAAAGGTTAGTCAAACAAAACTTCACGTTCCATTAGTTGCACAATTCAACCCATGAAACAAACTTAATCCAAGTATCATTTCCATGTAATATCATTTCTGATTTATTCATTAGGAATGGCATTTGGGAAAATACACTGATTATTTTACATAAATGTATTGCATTGCAATAAATAGTGCTGGCTTCGATTTAATTATTTTCCATTGAGCAAAATATGATAATGTGAGTCGTATAAATATTTTTGATGTGTACAATGATAGGAATAATTCATATGCATAAAAACCAATAATGATTTATTATTTGGAGTCTTTTATCAGGGCTTGGAATGGAGAAAAAGATATTCTCTGTTACACTTGCCAGGAAAAAAGACATGCATTCTATCTATTTTTTTTTTTTAAATTACGAGAAGGCCGTCGTTTAGCTGAATCAGCTTTCCATATGAAATGACCTGCTGAAGCTTTCTAATTTCAGTTCTTACGGATGATTTTATCACTGTGTAATACCAGCCTGAGCGGCTTTTCTATGCCATAACCTAATTTCTCTAATGGGAGACCTCTAGAGAATTTATCAGCTTTCATCCTCCAAGTTAAGAAATATATACAACATTAAAATTACTACCAAGGCAGCAAAGCTAATTCTTGAGCTGCACGTGTATATTACAATAGAAAAGTATAAACAAATAAAAACAAAAAAAAAAAAAATGTATATAATGTATTTTGATAAATAAAAAAAAAAATATATATATATATTAAATGATTGTTGTGGTGAACTACCTACTCATAGAGTCCACAACACAAGCTGGGATCCTGTCCAACGCTAATGATAGGCTGTAACCTTGAAACGGCTGTCCGTGGGTAGGATTCCCAGCTTGTGTATAATCAACCTTGGTTTTGCATAAAAGCTGTGTAATGAAGTTGGCATAAGCTTAAAGGAAGCCATGTTTAAAATGGTTATGGATTGAAGAGCGGGGCATTTGTGGGCACATTTGCATGTCCTTGCTCTGCTTCCCAGAATGCAGTGTAATAACTGTATTTCTCGGAATTCTGAGCAGGAAGCAAGTATTTCAACTTGTTTTAGACATTCAAATGTGAACACAAATGTACTATTTATATACTATGTATAGATAGTATATATATATATAGTATATAATTAGTACATCTGTGTTCACCTCGTGGAGTTTCAATGATCATGAGAACGGTGAGGAATCAGTCCAGAACTACACGGGAGGATCTTGTTAATGATCTCAAGGCAGCTGGGACCATAGTCACAAAGGAAATAATTGGCAACACACTACGCTGTGAAGGAGTGAAATCCTGCAGCGCCCGCAAGGTTCTCCTGCTCAAGAAAGCACATCTACAGGCCCATCTGAAGTTTGCCAATGAACATCTGAATGATTCAGAGGAGAACTGGGGGAAAGTGTTGTGGTCAGATGAGACCAAAATCAAGCTCTTTGGCATCAACTCAACTTGCCGTGTTTGGAGGAGCAGGAATGCTGCCTATGACCCCAAGAACACCAACCCCACCATCGGGGCATTAAAAATGGGTCATGGATGGGTACTCCAGCATGACAATGACCCAAAACACACAGCCAATGCAACAAAGGAGTGGCTCAAGAAGAAGCACATTAAGGTCCTGGAGTGGCTTAGCCAGTCTCCAGACCTTAATCCCATAGAAAATCTGTGGAGGGAGCTGAAGGTTCGAGTTGCCAAACATCAGCCTCGAAACCTTAATGACTTGGAGAGGATCCACAAAGTGGAGTGGGACAAAATCTCTCCTGAGATGTGTGCAAACCTGGTGGCCAACTACAAGAAACGTCTGACCTCTGTGATTGCCAACAGAGGTTCTGCCACCAAGTACCAAGACAAAGGGGTCAAATACTTATTTCCCTCACTGACCTGAAAATCCTTCTTGTTATTTTTTTGTTATTCTGCCTCTCACTGTTAAAATACACCGACCATTAAAATTATATTATAACATTTCTTTGTCAGTGGACAAATGTTCAAAATAAGCAGGGGATCAAATACTCCCCCCCCCCCCACTGTAAATATATGTACACAAAACCACGTATTATGTAAAGAGATATTAGTAGATCAGGCCTATAACCTCGGTGGGTCCTCCTACCTGGAAGGCTCTCTAACAGCCGACCCAAATCTGGCTAAAGCCACGATCATAGATAGCAGGAAAAATACAAGAGAGCAGAAACAATGATATATCTTCAATTCCCTGTGCTTATATACATTACAATATGTAAATTGGAATACATATATCTAAATCTATAAAGTACAATTAAATCAAATTGACTCTATATAATGTACATTTCAATTTTCAAAATATATTGGATCCTCTTATAGGCTGTAAAATTAATTGAACTTCTCTATTCCTGTGCCCACCTCATAAGTGACCCATAGTTTAAATATTATAGCAGGGGAACCCTCTCCAAGATTAAAACCTAAAGGCCGTTTCGCTAGTAATATAGCTTTATCAAGGACAATCAGTATAGTGATATAGTAATTGCCTTTGACAAAGCGATAGGATTAGATAGATAGATAGATAAATAGATAGATAGATAGATACACAGATAGATAAGAAGAGATAGATAGATAGATAGATAGATAGATAGATAGATGGATATAGAGACAGACACACAGATAGATAGATAGATAGATAGATAGATAGATAGATAGATAGATAGATAGATAGATAGATAGATAGATAGATAGATTATGTTTACATTTAGTCCCCAATATGGCACCATCCTAAAATTTACTAGGTATCTTTAATATTCGCTGCTAAACATTTCTTATTTACCTTTCACTTTATGCTACTGATACAGTGGCAATTAATATATCATAATTAATAATTATTTCAAATAAACTAAATATTATTGCAGTTTACATGATCTATGTGTTATTAAATACAACTTTATATTAATACTACTCTAATGGTTTTACCGCAGAAAAATGAAGCGCTATTAATTAAATTTGCTAATAGCCAGTTCATTTCACAAAATCTGACGTTATCTCCAGTGCTTATAATGAGGTGATAATGGGATGTGATGGTTTGACATTACAATCAGAATTTGTAACAGATGTAATAAAGGTGTGTAATACCAGAGAAGTAGAGGTTGAACCTTACTTTATAATTGATTCAATTATAGATTAATAATCAAAGTATTATTTTTATTGGACAAACATATTCATAGGTTTCATGACGAGCTTTCGAGAGCGTTCCTCTCTTTGGCAAAGAGAGGTCCACTCTCGAAAGCTCGTCATGAAACCTATGAATATGTTTGCCTCTGACTCTGCAAAGAGAGGTCCGCTCACGAAAGCTCGTCATGAAACCTATGAATATGTTTGCCTCTGACTCGACAAAGAGAGGTCCACTCTTGAAAGCTCGTCATGAAACCTATGAATATGTTTGCCTCTGACTCGACAAAGAGAGGTCCACTCTCGATAGCTTGTCATGAAACCTATGAATATGTTTGCCTCTGACTCTACAAAGTGAGTTCCACTCTCGAAAGCTCGTAATAAAACCTATGTTTGCCTCTGACTCGACAAAGAGAGGTCCACTCTCGAAAGCTCGTCATGAAACCTATGAATATGTTTGCCTCTGACTCGACAAAGAGAGGTCCACTCTCGATAGCTTGTCATGAAACCTATGAATATGTTTGCCTCTGACTCTACAAAGTGAGTTCCACTCTCGAAAGCTCGTAATAAAACCTATGTTTGCCTCTGACTCGACAAAGAGAGGTCCACTCTCGAAAGCTCGTCATGAAACCTATGAATATGTTTGCCTCTGACTCGGCAAAGAGAGGTCCACTCTCGAAAGCTCATCATGAAACCTATGAATATGTTTTCCTCTGACTCGGCAAAGAGAGGTCCACTCTCGAAAGCTCGTCATGAAACCTATGAATATGTTTGCCTCTGACTCAGCAAAGAGAGGTCCACTCTCAAAGCTCGTCCTGAAACCTATGAATATGTTTGCTTCTGACTCGGCAAAGAGAGGTCCACTCTCAAAGCTCGTCATGAAACCTATGAATATGTTTGCCTCTGACTCGGCAAAGAGAGGTCCACTCTCGAAAGCTCGTCATGAAACCTATGAATATGTTTGCCTCTGACTCGGCAAAGAGAGGTCCACTCTCGAAAGCTCGTCATGAAACCTATGAATATGTTTGTCCAATAAAAAGGTATCTGAATGAAAGAAAGGAAAAAGGAAGGAAGGAAAGAAGAAATGAAGGAAGGGGTGGAGGTAGGGAGGAAAGAAGGATGGAAAGAAAGAGGGTTGGAAGAAAGAAAGGAGTTAACAGATGACGGAATGAATGGAGGATGGAAGGATTAAAGAAAGGAAGAAAGGAAGATAGGAGTAAAACAAAGGAAGGAAGGAAGGATTAAAGGATGGAAGGGAGGAGGGAAGGAAGGAGAGAGAGATGTAAGAATGAAGGAATAAATAAAGGAAGGATGAACAAATGGATGGATGGAAGGAAGGAAAGAAAGAAGGAGGAATGGAGGAAATAAATTAATTAAGGGATTGAGGAAGGAAGGAAGGGTGGAAGAGGGAAGGAGGAAAGGAAGGAATTAAAGAAGATAGGAGTGGAGCAAAGGAAGGAAAGAAGAAAGGAAAGAGGGGGAGGGAAAGGAAGGGAAGAAAGAAAGGAATTATGGGAGGAAGGAAGGGAGGAAGGGATGGATGAAGGAAGGATGGACGAAAGGAATTAAGGAGTGGAACAATGGAATTCCTACATTAATAGAAGAAAGAAAGTAAGAAAGTAGAGTAAGAAGAAAAGAGCAAGTAGGACAGTAAATAAAGATGGAAAAAAGGAAGGGAAAAGGGTTCCTGTACCAAGACCTCTTATCACTCCAGATGGAAGATGTTGAGCACGTCCTCATGTCTAGGTTATTTTATTATTAAAGTAAGAAAAAATGTAAGACAGAAGGCTGAGAAGAAAAGAGGAGGGAGGGAGGAGCAAAGAAGAAAGGAAGGGGAAAGATAGGAGTGGGAAAAAGGAGGGAAGGAGGGGGAATTAATGAGAATAAAATGAATTAAGAAAAGAAGATAAAGAAAGGAAGAAAAGAAAGAAAGAAAGAAAGAGAGAAAGAAAGAAAGAAAGAAAGAAAGAACGGATTGGAACAAATGAAGAAAGGAAGCATATATTAGAGGAAGAAAGAAGGTAAGAAAGAAGCCTCAGAAGAGGAGAGAAGGAATGAATAAAGGAGCAAAGAAGAATGGAAGGGGAAATAAGGAAGGAAGGAAGAAAGATAGGAGAGGAACAAAGGAAGGGAAGTAAGGATAGCCTAATGTAAGAAAGAAACTGAGAAAGAAGAGTAAAAAGAAAAGAGAAGGAAGAAAGAAAGAAAGAAAGCAAGAAAGAATTAATGAAAAAATGAAAGAGAAAATATAGAAAAAGAAAGAAAAAAAAACATATATAGTGTCTAAATATTGAAAAATGGTCTTTTTATTGTAACGCTACAAGCCAAGATAATGGGCTCTCCATCTGTACTTGAATTATTGCTTTTTTTTACATGGCAATTTATATATTATATTTTCCAGATCTTAAAAAAATATTTTACAATCACATTTTACTGATAGATTTGTAGCTTAACTCCCCAAATGGAAAACACAACGTCCTCAGGGTGTTCACTGCAGTATGGTCCAAAATTAAGTGTAGCAAAATGGTTTGCAAAATGTGAAATCAATCAAACTTAAGCTAATTTAAAAGTGACAGTTTTTTATGTGCAACAACTTTTTTTTAATACCTCTGGAGTGTATCTCTGCTTTTAATGCGGCGTGTTACCTGTGTGCTTAATGAGCTAGTTCAGGCATCCTGACTGCAGATAGAAACGGCACAATTATATCCCCAGACCAAGGTAATGGCAGCTACAGTAGATGGCACAATTTACTAAGTGTTTACCAAATCTAACTTTTATGTTTTATTTATGCTTCGCTATGCAGCAGTTACAGAGCACAGAAATATTGTGTGTACTATAATGGTATCTAAAAATATGGTTGGAGGTATAAAAAAGCTAATATATTTATGTTTTAATAAATATGTAAAATTTTGCACCAAGGATATTAAGTCTAGGGAAGCTGACTTTATTAATATAAAATATTTGTGTGATATATATATATATATATATATATATATATATATATATATATATATATATAATAAATATTGATGCCTTCTGGATTGCTACCTTGTCGTGGTGAAGGGGCTTGTGTATCTCACTGAAGCTGTGAGCTATATCAAGTAGGGTCACCCAAGATGGGCCCGTCTTAGCAGAGAGATCAGACAAATCATGGTCCACTGGAGATGGAACTGGCAACCCACTCCAGTATCTTTGCCAAGAAACCCATGTGAAAAAGCACAACCAGAAATAAAGATGACACTGGTGTGCTGCGTTTATATGGTCACCGAGGGTCAGACACGACTGAAGGGCTGAACACACGCATTTGTATGAGAGGGATGTTTACATTTCTGGAGAGCGGTGGTTGCATTTCTGAATGCAAGCAGTCTGCTTCTGGTCTTGTGATGAGAAAGGGGTGGCACGTACATTTCTGACAGATCCAATTTTCTAACAAAGCCTCTTGCCCACTTCCTGTTCCCTCTTCCCTCATCTGTTCCTCCACTAATAAATAAAAAAATTGTAAATAAAAAAATCCCACCCTTGGAAACTAGCTCTCAGGATGCTGTGTGTGTGTATATATATATATATATATATATATATATATATATATATTTATTTATTTATTTATTTATTTATTTATTTATATTTATATTTATATATGTATAAATGTATGTATATATATATATATATATATATATATATATATATATATATATATATATATTGTAACGGATCTCCTGGCACCCCGACCGGGTACCTCCGTTGATGGACTCGTCCTAGTTTGCGTCGAGGCCTACAAGCACCGCACCGGACACCACACTACCACAGACTCCACAACCGCTGTAGCTTAAAGCTCCCAGGGAGTATGCAACGCATAGCAATCCCCAGTATGATATAGCAATCCCCTCCAAGAACGAGACGAGGCTACGTTTTGAAGGGTCAAAGAACTCTCTACTTTATTAATTACAAAACACATTTTTAAACACTTCACATACACAGTAGGGGCAGTGACTACCTTTGGTCAACCCCTAATTACCTCTGGCCAATCAGACAGGGTTAAGGCGTGGGAGCCAGGAGTCCCCTCCCCCAGGAGCCGCCCACTAGTCGTGGCTAACTGCTCATTCTACCTCTGGCGGTGGAGAGAGTAACATCTCTAAGCTCACTTATTCCCCTGCTGGGAGTATGGGGAAACCCCAGGTCATCTCATTATTCAAGAGTCCCTACCCCCATTGTTCATGGTGCCATCTTGTCTGCTAAAACCCTTTTGTTCTGCTATCTCTTGTGTGGTTTAGCAGATAGTATTAAGAGGCAGATGGGCAACTCCTGACCAAGTGTATGAGACCAAAGATATTTGACTGTATACCACACAATACAATATTTTTACAGATATAATAACATTTTATAATCCAGAACATATCTGCAGATAGCTTAGGTCTGAGCACACATTATTACTGAATGGCGCTCAGACCACATACATACAGTTCAATGGCCATGGAACCAAAGTCTTTCTGCATAGGAAAATAAAGTATTTAAATGCCGGTCCATAGTCAAAAGGCAAGAGGCTGGCAAACAGTCCTCTCCAAGACAAAGTGGCGAAGGGCACTTCGTCACATATATATATAATAAACTCCCTGTTATCCGTCACCCACGGGGACTTTCTATTGCCGTATAACTGTAGTTGCCGGTTAATCAAGAATCCCCGACTTTAAGGGTCTATACGACACTTAAACCCCACAAAACCCCTAAAAAAGCATTTGAAAAGGCATTAGCACTTAAACTGGGCTATTTAGGGCACAAATTTTTTTTTTACGGTTTCGAACCTCTGGATAGTGCTGGTTATGCCGGTTTAGCTGGAGTTTTTTTTTTTGTAAATGGGCAATTGATGCCGGTGCCGTTTGCTTGAGAGTGCCGGATAACCGGGAGTTTACTGCATATATATAGAGCTGTCTCTCTGTATTTCTATCTCTCTACACCTACACAAGTCATTTTCAGTACATACATTTTTCAACAAAGCAAGAACAAATATTTCTTATAATAAACTTTGTCAAAAGAAAAAGAATAAGGTCACAACTAATTTAATTGTAACACATGCAAATGCAAATAACTAAGCCAGAACAAAATCCTGCTATTTATCCTCACGTTGTACAAAATACATTGTTTTGTTTAACCTGTCTCTTCTTGTGTTTACAAAGTGACTTATCACCCAGTGACTTGGCCTTTCATGCTGCTCCTCTTGCAGATTTTGTTTGTTTGTTTCTTCTTCCTGCGTTGCCTACTAATTAAATTCCTTCCGCCGCCATATAATGCTGATGGTTATTCAACAAGCAACACTGAAATTTTACTTGATATAAAAATGCCAGATTGTAGTTTTTCTCAATATTAAAGGCAGATGCAGTGAGCACTAATTATATAAAATATCATATTACATTGCGGTACATTGAGTTATTATTATTGTTATTAATGAACGCGTAATGCCAATCAATATGCAAGCGTGCATATACAAAACATATTGTCTGGAATAAAAAAGTAACAAAACAAATTGTCTGTAATAACTAAATGTGCAGATGTTAAAAAAATAATATAATGTAATTTTAAAATGGCACAGAAATATGTAAAAAAAAATTATATTAATAACGTGAAGTTTGAAACACATATTCTATAGACACAAATAAAGCTGCAGAGTAAGGTTATGCTCCTCCCCATTAGCATAAACTTCCTGTTAGATAAAGTATTCAATGTACTATGTATCAAAATGAAGCACCATATTAGTCTGCAGATGATTGCATTATTATAAGAAAGTCTGCAGAGTAAGGTTAGGCTCCTCCCCATTAGCATTAGCCCTCACCACCCATCCCTCCCAGGTCCCCTGCCCCGCCCCGTGGCTGCGAGCTTGAAATTTGGCTGAGTTACTGTGCTATTAAATTAGAACGGGCTGCGAGTTACGAGCTTGAGACGCAAACCCGTAAACCATTTCTCGACCGTTGGATTTGTGGATTTGTAGGTGATCAGTTAAGCAAAGCAGTAGTTACGGGATTAGATAGAGCCAATGGAAACAGAGATCATCAGAATTACGTTACCGAAAAATGGAGGTTGGATTTTGAAGTTTTACGGGTCTCAATTACGAGTTAGGATCAGACCCACATTTCAGAGATAAGGCAATATTAATAAAACCGCAAATATGATATTCCATTACATGCAGGGCTAATTTAATTGCCGTAAGTTTTACTTTCTACAATACGAGCTACGGGTTTTTAAGCGTAGCTAATTTAATAGAGCTGTTTATATAAGAAAATAAAGGGGCATACTTAGCACTTGGGGATAAGCAGGGAAAAGTAAGGATAAGCAGAGTTGTTCATAAAATAACTCCACTTGATAGCAGAGGGCTCAGTGCTATCAAACAATACAGGGGACATCTATGTGTATTAAGAGCTTCTACCAGTGTAGTTCTTGTTAAATGTGTCTGTAGGCTTCTTTATTTTGCTGAGGAATAATTTAGTAAAAAGACATGAAGTTAGAGATTATCTAAATTGACATGTACAAGGATTGATCTTTTATTTCCCATGTGGTTTACATTATATAGGCATGACCACGGCAGAACTACAAATTGGAAAATTTTCAAAATGTACAATATATACAAATGTATCAAAATGCTTTATGGTTTGTTTATGTGCCGTAAGATTAAAAACAACATATAGTTAGGGTATATTGTTTTTCACAAATGTATAACAAAATATATCAAAATATTTTTTTCTTATAATATAAAAAATGTAAATATAGAATGTATACATAAAATTATCATGAGAAGACAGGATTCCCTAAAGAAGACCCTGATGCTGGTAAAGATTGAAGGCACATGAAGAAAGGGACAGCAGAGGTAGAGATGGATAGTTGAGATCAATGAACATGAGCTTGAGGGAGCTCAGAGATGCAGTGGAATGAATATGTGCCTGGCGTGTGGTGGTCCATTTGGTCAAAGAGAGTCGAACACTACTGAATGACTAATACATAACAAATACATAAAATAAAATAGATACAAATTGAACATACCAATAGATTGACTAGATTATGAGGGATTGTAAAGGTGTTTGCTAAAAGTTGCAATGTCTGTTACCTTTGCATCCATTCATGCTTCCTAAATCTTCTTCATAATCTTATAATAAATACCCTAGTGGGTATCAGGAAGCATCTCAAGTGCATTTCATGTTATCTCTCAATTTACAATAACTATTTGCTATAGGGAAAAACAGCCCTTCTCACATTATCTCAGCCCCTGATCTCAGATAAGAAAGTGCTTAGTATACCTTGATGAACACAATTCAAGAGGCTGTAAATATGTTTCCTAGTTTTGCTAGCAGCGATGATGCAAAAATAACAAACAAAACAAATCAATTAAAGTAATAGGCCTAGGTTCCACTGAAGTACTATTTTAATCAATAAACAGCCTTCTCACTAACCAGCTCTCATCCAGCTAAACCTGGATGGCGTAAAATAAAAAGTCCAATAGTTTGTAAATTTACTAGCCTGTAATTTAGATTTCCAGGTTTCCACTCTGCTCAAAACAGTCATAAGATACAGGCTGCTGTCTCACTATGTGTGATTTTCTCCAGGTCAGACAAAACTGCAAACTATCAGTCCATAGGCAGCCCCTCCCAAACTCCAGGACGAGTCTTAAATCAGGGCTGCCAAGGTGCAGCGAATTACATGAGCAGAAAAGTTTACCCTGCAGTCCTACTGGGAGAAGAGAGCTTTACAGAGTCTGTGGCTCACATAAAACCCTTGGATAACTCTGTCACAATGTATATAATAAATATATACTCTTAATTTTGTCTTGGGAATGATGGTGCCAATTCATTACGTTGCTGGAGCTGCTGTATCAATCATAATGTTAAAAGCTGAGAACCATACTTTTAGCAAGTAAATAACACCAAAATGTGCTTCATGTGTGACAACAACATCTGTCTCAAAATTTTTCTGTTGCTATAATAGCCTCTGGGCCACTCCAGCTGATCATTCTCTTCTCTTCCATCATTCATTCTTCCAACAAGGAGCTAAACAAGCCTTTTATTTTGACCACAGACTACAATATATTATATGTATCCTTCATAAAGGGGTTTAAAAGCAAAATAGAACAATGATTTGAGCATTTATTATGAAATATGAAAGCTATGCATCCATAAAAGATTTACAGTTAATATTAGTCTCTGTCTCAAATGTTAGTCGTTCTGCCTCAATAAGTCTTTTTATGACCTAATTTGATATTATTTGATGACAGATGACTTTATTTAATGTTGCGGTGAAAGTGATCTTAATTGATAATTAAAAATATTAATATTGTTCTTTTTTAATATTATTACTATCTTGATTAGTAGTAGTAATAAAAATGGTATTAAGTAATTGTACTTTACTGTTAATGTTTCTATTATTTAAAAAAAAAAAAATGTCAATATTTTTTTTTGTCACATATATAAAAGAGTTACAATAACATAGTAAAAACACATTTCAAATATGCAATGTTTGACACGCAGGTCCATACATGTTTGTAAAACAATTATCCATGAATTATTAAAGAACATACTGTATGTTTCAAAGTATAAACGTGTTGTGACTTTTCCTCAATCTTTTTCCGTTTTTAACCTCAACAACCCAGGTATCCGGATGGAAATATAAATTTTCGTACTTTTATATTTTTAAGATATCCCATCCACTATCAGGTACAAATGAAAAAGTCATATAACTAGTCATAAGACTATGAGCAAAAATGAATAATCAACCAGTTGGTGGGGTGGGGGAGAAAATGAAGGGGGAAATAACTAAAATCTCTGCGTAAGATATGTGGCGTTACCTGCTGTTATTCTTCTTTTTTTCAAGGACAATGTTAACCCATTGAATTCCGCCACGAGAACTTAATTTTTTGCGTTTTATATTAGGAAAGCAATTTAACTTTACAACAGAAAATTGTTATCATGGGGGAAGATAAAATTAAAATTAAATAAATTAACAAATAAATTAATAAAAGACAAGAAAAGTACAAACTATTTCGTTCTCGGGTCATGCGCACTGCCTTTTCGCCTCCATCCACCATCTCCAGGGATCTCCCAGCTTGGAGTTTTAATTACATATTTCAAAGGTTTGAGTTTCAAGGTCATCTAATATATATCATATTGCATCCCTTTTTACCCCATAGTTATTTTAAATGTGTCCTGGCTATCCAGGGTGACCATACATTTTCGGATAGTGTGCTCTAATAAGTGAGCCAATCTTTCATTGATGAGAATGAAATACATTTTATTAATACTCGCCTGTAAGCTAAGTATTGGTATTTTCATTTCTTTTTTTGGAAGAAAAGAACTATAGTAATAATTAGAATAATATTTAACAATCTGAATTAAAGGGATATGTAAGATTCCTGCATTATGAATGCATCTGATAGAGGAGAATTAGTAGTATATGAAAAAATAATAATTGCATGAAAAAATACCAAAATTAAACATGTAAACACTTATCTTAAAGTTAGCAAAATCTATTGTAATTTCTGACAGTTTAAAATGAAGATTAACACTCCCTCCATAATTTGTTTTGGCCAATCCGATTAGATGAAAGATTTGAGACATAGCACTATGTTAGTTGCTATGTCGACAGCACACAGCATAGGAAGCAGGGGTGAGTCATATTCCAGCAGCGACTTGGAGGTTGACAACACTGCTCTCCTATTGGCTGAGCAAACAAGAGCATAGTGGGTTAATATTGCTCCCCGGATGCTGCATGCTGATTGGATAGGGATCAGGAAGGGAGGGATTTTTATATATTAATAAAAATAAAATGTTTTATGAGATGTGCTGTATACTTATAGGCTGCTTTTTGCCTATAGAGTGCAGAAATGTATTAATCCAGCAAACGTAGATATTCGTTTAATTATCGTGCAGAACAGAAAATGTTCTAAGATGTTGACCTATATGTTATGTGTATATGTGCTCCAGAAAATAACATGAAGAGGCTCTCAAGACAGAATTCACAGACAGTTGAGCATTTAGTAAGTCTGACCCAAGATCTTCAATCTTGTCCCATACATGGAAATGCAGATAGGTTGATTGGTTAAACTTAGAGGACTTGTGATCATCATCAACTTCTACAGTACAGTTAGAGCAAGAGTATTCAGTATAGGGACTAATAAGCATATCTCTGATTGGCAAATGTTTTACACAAATTCTCCTCTAGCTAACTGAAGGGCCCATGATAATCAAATATGAGCCCCATGTAAATCAGGTGCTCTGCGAGAGACTTTCTACAACAGTGTGTAGATCGTTTGCTCCCCTACATTATGGCACTCATTTCACATCTGTAAATCTTTGCCTTCTCAGTAAGTTTTTTCATTGTGGGAGGCAACAAAACCAAGCTTTACGGATGGGAAACAGCTCTAGGAGCCAATAGAAAGCCCTAGTGTCAGTGAGCGGGGGTAGGGGATGCCCAGGGATTTCTTCCAGCTGGGATTTAAATGGACGAAATCCCAGGCATCCCCTTCCTCTTTTCACTGCTCCATCACCCCATCTACATAACCATGGGGTCTATACAGACCCCATGGAAATTAAAGTTAGCCCCTGCAAGGGGAATTCTTAAAGAACTCCCCTTGCATCTACAATAAACCCCACAAGCCCAATCGGGACTCCCTGGCACCTATTAACCCCAGGGGTTAAAATTAATAGTTGGGGCAGGAAATGTAAGTTTAGACATGCCGATCTGGGCCCCAAATAGGACTCCCTGGCTTATTAGGGGTTAATAGGTGGCAGGGGGCTCCGAGGTCCTTTGAGTGCTCTTTGGTATCCGTAATTATTTCTTTAGTCTTTGGGAGTTAGGGGAGTGCTCTAGTTTGGGGGCAATATTTTTATTAAACAAAATACCAAAATAGAGTTGCTTATCAGAGAACGAACTAACCTTAATAGGTTAGTTCTATGGACATGATAAGCTACTCTGAGAGCAACCTCTTTTAGCCACTTGTGCCCTTCACAGTGAGAAATATCCTTTATTATATCATTCTGGTCTCACTCACTAGAGTAGTCCAGCCCCGAAATACCAGGCAATTCTACCCAGAACAGGAGAAATAGCAATCCCCAGAAATACGTTTTGGCCTTGTCAGTGAGGTGTCGCTGATATCTCCCTAAGGCACATGCTCACTGAGGCCCAATAATGACCCAAACATACGTCTGGGGTTTGCTGTTTCTCCTGTTCAGGGTAGAATTTCTTGGTATTTCTGGGGTGAACCATTCTAGTAAGTGGGACCAGACTGATACTACAGGATATTTCTCCCAGTGACGGGCACAAGTGGCTAGAAGAGGTTGTTCTAAGAGTGGGTTATCATGGCCATAGAACTAACCTACAGTATTAAGATTAGTTTGTTCTCTGATTGAGCACCTCTATTTTATTTTTATGAATATTTTTATTCGCATCACGTTTGGGTGTCAGAGTGTCACAGAGCAACCCGTAATTTATTGTCAGGGCAAAACTCAATGGAGATTTATGCCTTGCTTTTGGGCTTTGCCATGAAGTTCACTAGGAGCAGTGATCCGTAGCAGTTTGCTCCCAGGGGGATTAACAAAGCTAGGTAGGGTTTACTCATTAGTTAGGGCACTCACAATGGCTTTTTCTGAGATTTAGATGAGGCCCTATGTTGGTAAATTACATGTCAAGTTGACGCGTCGTTACCAGAGTATTGATCCAAATCAATAAAAAATTCAGTGCTGTGTGAAGGCCGTGAATAGCGTAAAATGACCTGTGTTGGCAAGTTAGGGGTAGCTGCCACATTCAAATTTACATCTTAGCCATCCCAATCATAGATATGATTGCTCAGTGGTGGAGCTAGAGAATGGAGGCTCCCAGTGCAAAAAAATATTTTGTTCTCCACACCTTTTCCCCCGAGGAGGTTTGTAAAAAAATATTTTGAGCTTTTTCCATAACAGCTCCTCTCCCTAATACTGCTTTCCATAATAACAGCAGCCCCAAAAATAGCTGCTCTCTCCACCAACAGACTTTTACATAACTGTTCCCCTCTTCTCTTGCCTGAGTAAAGCTCCTCTGCCTGCACCATAACTCCAGGACAAACATACTCCACTTTCTGGTAACATCTTCTACTGGGTGTGTGTGTGAGGGTCTACAGAAAAATGAATAAATGCAAAGGGTATGAAGCTTGATTCTTTCATATCCAACGCAATTAATCTGTTAATGACGTGCCTCATACTGCGCTGATCAGCAAACAAACTTTGGGGATCTCATGGAACCCCCTACCATCATCCCTGGGTATCGGGGGAGAAAATCCCGAGGGTTCCCTGTGCTCATCGTGGGGATGGGCAGTGGGGTCATAAACCCGCCGGTATATTAGGATTTGTAGCTTCTTCCCTGCCATGGGGAGGGGATTAGTGAAGGTATGCAGCAATGTTGTGAGAGCTTAGAACTTGTGGACAATGTGAGAAGAGGCTGGGTATGTGTTGGGAAAGATACACGGCTTGCGCAAAGATGCCATTGTAGTTGCCATTTTGTGCAGCTACGTATCCCATTAGCATAGGGCCTAGAGTTAGAAGGGGGGCCAAGGTGGGTTATGACCAATTTTAGCACACATGATTGGTAGTATCTAGGGTGGGCTTAGGCATTTTACCCTCCACCCCATTGCATCTGGGGGACTGCCATTAGTTTTTAATAACATGTCCGCCAATGTAGAATCCTGTTATCCAGCAGCCAACTAACCAGGGACTCTCAAGCAACCAGTACCGGAATCAATTCCCCATTTTCAAAATAACTCCAGATAAACCGGCATAACCGGCACTATCCTGCACTATCCGGCACCTGGAGTTCAAGACTGCAAAAAAAAAAAATGCTAACTTTTTTCTAATTATTTTTTTCTGGGCCTAAAGGGCCCAGTTTAGGTGCTAATGCCTTTTTAAAGGCATGTTGAGGGGTTTTGGTGGGTTTAAGATTTGTTTAGGCCCTTAAATTCGGGGACTCCATATTAACCAGCAACTACAGTTATCCGGCAATAGGGAGTCCCTGTGGGTGCCCAATAACGGGGGTTTTACTGTATATATATATATATATATATATATATATATATATATATATATATATATTATATATACAGTTTTGCTGATTTCACCTCTTGTCCTGATATGTTACATGAAACGGGACAGTGAGCCTTATGGATGCCTGAAATTCAACATATTGCTCTTTGGTACTAACTGGTTTAAATGTAAATCAGAAAATGAGATACACAATTAGCATTGTCTCCATAAGTCCCTCTTTATGGTAAGATAAAGGTGGATTAAAACCAATGTTTTTTTATATCCCTGTTTTTTTAATGGTATTTTTCTTCAATCAATATAATGTTTTCCACATCTGTTTTTTTATATGTACAACAGAAAGTTCTGGATGTATTTTATTCCTTGGTTGTCTTGATCTATATCTATGATTGAAATGTCTTTTATTATGTAGGGTTTCCAAAAAAAGGGCTTATTATCAGTCAGAAGAAACAGCCAAGGAGCAGGGAGATAGGTAACACAAGGCAATCACTTATTAGATAGATAACAACAGTATACACATGTTAGAGGTGCACTGTGTATCTAAATGATGTGTAGACATTGATTACTGACCATACAATGTCATCTCATGTTCTGGTTAGGCCAAAGGTCAAATCACCAGATCACCGGCATTATATTCCTACTCACTCAGTGGTTCCCATCTGTTACTTTTTCTATTAATGTAATGAACTCACTAGATCTGGTTTAAGATATTTTACACAGATTTATTGGGACACTTGAGTTGTGAGACGCCCATTAATATTGTCCTTAAGGTAATAAAACCTAACTTTTTTTAGAAATGACAAATATAGGGAAAACCTTGAAAAAAAACAACATAAAATAAGTTCCATGTGCAAACCCAAGCTTATGCTTTTTATAACACCCTAAACATTTTTTTTTTTAAATCCTTTTTAAACCATTTCTATTTTTTAGCATACTCTTGGCTGTTTCTATACACTTTTGTCACATTGAAAACTGAGAATTTGTGGGGAAATATTTTTGAGAAAACGACCAAAAACAGGCACAAATAAGCAGCCCTAAACTAACTAACAGCAGTAAATAAATAGTACATTTGTGTTCACATTTGGACGTCTAAAAATAAGGTAAAAATCATATTTCCTGCTCAGAATTCTAAGAAATACAATTTTTGCACTGCACTCTGGGAAACTGGGCGGGACATGCAAATGAGCCCATAATGCATTTTCAATCAAAAAGCCACGGATATAAAAGCCTTTTTTGGAAAAAGCAAAACATATTGGAGATGTTTATAATGAGAGGAATCCATATTGTCTTTGTTACATCACATTCTAAGAGCTGAAGAATAGTTTTGTTATCTATCTGTGGAGGGACAGATGGGGATGGAAGGAAAGAGAGAGGTTAAAAGGGAGGGAGAAGCCACACAAATCTTCTACCAAGTAACATGGATTATATATATAGATATAGATATAGATATATATATATATATAGTATAGATTAATATATTAAGTCTGGATATGGAATTATTCAACTATAAAATGCATTTATACTGTAAGAAAAATGATGATGAATATGTAAAACATATATATGTGGATACAGATAAGCTACAAGGGAACTCATTAGCTCCACCCCTTTTCATTCTTATTTTTGCATTTAGAATACCAAGCTTTTATATAAACAAACAGGTTTGTTTGTTTGTTTTTACCAAGACAGTCAAAGCAAAATATTAAACTAAAACATGCTTGATTTTTTTTTGTAAAGCTTTAGATCATTTATCTTTTATGTAAAAATAAGGAATTCACATCATCGGCATTGTTATGGGTCAAGATGGGCCATGATGGACTGTATAAATATGTTTGTTTTCCTGATAACCCCATTCTGATCAGCGCAGTCTATTGGCTTCTTGTGAGCATCATTTTGTGTCACTCAGCCATGGCCGACTATCCGTGACTTCATGGAGTGACCACACCATGCTGATCCACTCGATATTCATAGCCGAGATACTGGAGTGGGTTGCCAGTTCCTTCTCCAGTGGGCCACAGCATATAGCTCCTGGTATTCCTAGGTGGTCTCCCATCCAAGTACTGACCAGGCCCAACCCTTCATGACTTAAGGGTGGTGTGACCACTTGGCTCCCTGCTTGGAATCGAAACACAGGTCTATAATATCCCTGCGTGTCTGTTTACTTTTTTGTGCTTTATTTTATTAAGAAGTGCTGATAATCAAATAAATAGTCTCTGTATGAGTCTGACCACTGCAGCTCATGCAGACACAGACTCTGTATTGGCTGGATATGCAGTGTAGTGTTCAAGCCTATCAGGGACCAAGACTCCGAAAAAATTCTTCAACATGCTGCTGAGACATTGTCCCGGATAGGCTAGGACACTTCACTTTATATCCAGCACTACAGAGTCTGTGTCTTCATACAATGCAGTGGGCAGGCTATTTGTTAAACAGTAAAACAGATCTTATAAGCACTTCTTAATAAAATAAAGTACATAGAAGTAGTAGATACCAGGGATATTATATGTCTAGTAAATCCAGGAACCTTCCATATCCCTTTAAGAGTTTATGTTGAGCTTTAGTGACCCTTTAAGATTTAATTCATATTATTATTTTGACTGATGGACGTTTTCATTCCCTGATTGTCGGATAAGTCATACACTAATGCTATGAACATTCTGTTATTTTTCTTTTATTTCCTTTCCTTCTATGTTCATTTACTTATTGGTTCACACGTGGAATCGATCCGGCGGCTGCCACTCTCGGCTGTCTTGATGTTCCGTTTAATCCTCTTACGGCTCCGAAACCTCTTTGTTTATACAGTTGACGTGTCAGCATATTCTAGGTAATATTTTACAAGAACTGACCGTGTAACTAATGGTTTTACCTTTTCAGTCCCAGCAACCCTATGTTGTAATGATATTGACCACAACATTGTTTAGCTTATAGTGGGCAAACAAATGATGGAAGCCCACGCCGTACAGAGTACAGTAAATATACATATAGTTCACTTGTTTACATTTGAATGTCTAAAAATAAGTTAAAAAATGTATTTCGTGATCAGAATTCTGAGAAATATAGTTATTGCACTGCACTCTGGGAAATTGGGCAGGGACATGCAAATGAGTTCACAATGCAATTTAATTTTTTAATCCAATTACTGCAAATATGTAAATGTTTTTAGCACCTGGCTAGAGAAAGCAGAAGCTATGGGCCTCATTCAGAGGCATCGGGAGGTCCGGGCTTCGGAAATGTAGCCTGCAAGTTGGCGTCTTTTTGCGGGCTCCGATCGGGTTACGGGCTCCGGTCTCCGATTCATTGCGATGGTTCACATTGCAAGGTAATGCCCCTCCAAGCCTTTGATCTTTGACGGCCAGAAGAGTTCCAAACGCTAAAATCTCTTTCAATTGCTCCCATTCACCCTCGCTAACCACCCGTCAAGCCCGCAAATGGCAAAAGTCGCTCTACAAGTCACTGGTACCAAGGAGGACTTAAAAGGGCTTAAAGACATGTCCGGAGCCCTTTAAATGCACTTATACACACAATACTGTACTTTTATTAAAAGGGAAAGTGATGTTAGGTCTTAAAATTAATAGCGCAACAATCCCAAGCTCGCACATCTGCTATATAAATAATACTTTATTTCATGTGTAATTTCCGTGTTATATCGATCCCGGCAATCAATGTGTTAATACATATAATGGAACTCGCATGTACTAGAATATCATATTTACAGTGGGTCTGATAGTAACTCGTATTTCAAGCCCGTAGGACTTTGAAATCCAACCTCCATTTTTCATTGAAGTAATGATGACGATCTCTGTTTCCATTGGCTCTGTGGGTCTCATTCAATTCGGAGGCTGCAAGTTATGGAGTATAGGCCGTATGTCTGCGGGCCCGCAGTGCGCTCAAATTTTGGTGCTATTCAAATCTGCAAGGCCGCAAGTTATGGGCTGATAGCGAATTTCGGAAACCATGCCGTCGTATGTAGCATTTACGAGCTTGATCATGATCAATTACGCAATGCCGTAACTCCTGATTAGAAATAGCCAATGGAAACAGAGATCGTCATCATTACTCCAATGAAAAATAGAGGTTGGATTTCAAAGTCTTACGGGCTTGAATTACGATTTACGATCAGACCCGCATTCCAGTAATATTGCAATATTGATAAAGCCATAAATATGATATTCTATTACATGCATGTTCCATTACATGTATGAACACATTGATTGCCGGGAGCGATATAACACTGAAATTAAACATGAAATAAAGTATTTTTCTTTGCTAATTTGAGAGCTTGCGAATGTTGTGCTGTTAATTCTCAGACCTAACATCACTCTCCCTTATAAAGTATAGTAGTGTGCGTATATGAGCATTTGAAGTGCTCCGTCTTTACGCCCTTTGCGAGTCCTCCTTGGAACCTCTAACTTGTGGGTCGACTTTTACCATTTGCGGGCTTGGCAGGGTGGTTAGCGGCCGTGAAAGACCAAAGGCTTGGAGGGGCATTAACTTGCGATGTGAACCATCGCAATTAATTGGACGCCAAAGCCCGTAATGCGATCGGACGCCGCAAAAAGACGCCAATTAAATAGCAAAATAATTTACGGGCTCCACTTCCGCCCAGATCTCCCGATGCCTCAATTGAATGAGGCTCTATGTGTTTAAAATAAATAAACTGAAATAAACATATATCGTTATACAAATGTGGTGCAACTTTCAATTAAATGCCCATAGACAGCTGCTTCTTTGCCAAGTGAGAAATCTGGCCATGGCTCTTTGTTTGAACTCAGAGTGACGCATTATATACCATTACAAAATAAATTGCTGAAATCATGTTGAGAGACAATATGTGATTGGCTAGTACATATTGTATCAATAGACATATTGTGAGCATGTGCTACTGCGAGGCAAACCTTTGCAGGGACTGTTTGGAAGGTGTTCTGGAATGCACATAGAATGCGTTTTTAAATAATACATATATACCACATATGAAAAATAAACTAAAATTGAAAAATTATAAAGCAAATTCCAACCTACAACACACATACTCATTATATTATAATAATAATAGCTATTTATTACATTATCAAATTTTCGTAACTTTTCACCAGCAAATTATTGTTACAAACATATTAATTTATCTTTACCCATTGTATATGTTAAATTGGACCCATATTTAAAATTAGAAACAAATTGTGTGTAATCTCTGTTTGTGGCTTCTTGTTAAATTAGATTATTCTGGACATTTTTCAATTGCTCGTGGGCATCAAATAATGCAAAAGAAACTCAATTGTGAGCAGTTCTTGTAGATGTTTTCATTGCACCCTTGAGCCTTTTCTAAGTTTGTGTTTAATCACAGGATCTTGGCTATGGTATTTCTGACAGGTAATTTCCTTAATGTGCTTGACAGAGATGGATTGCTTGGGAGGCTATTGGATACCCTGCTTTTGTCTGCAAGTGATAAGACTAGATTAGGAGAATCTTGCTCTAAGTGCCGAGACTCCTAATAAGTCCCTGGATAACCGGGATATTCTTTGTGGGTTCACAAATTTATAACCAGATGGAATATACTGGCTCGGAAAAGATTCACCTTAGGAACATCTGGTGTATTTGTGAATTTTCTACACCGGGGATTTCAAGCAGAGCAAGACCACGTATGAAATGGTACATATTTGGCATTATTTAACAGTAAAATGTTAAACATATAAAGAAACGCTCCAATATCCCCATGTGCGCTGCTAACTGGACACCTAAATACAGTGTAAATATGTTTATTGCATTGAGATAACTGTAGTTAACTACTGAGAGCAAAGAGCAGATTGCAAAGACAATGAGGCAGATGTAGGCAGATTCAGGCGTCTGTCTGGTGAGATAATGTGGAGCCAAACACAAGAATGGGAGAAGTGATTGGAAATTCAGCTGTTGGGTAATTTGGCAAAGTGGTGTGTTACGGGCTGATATTTTATATGTTAATAGTAAAGGATCACTGTAGTTAAGGAAAAACTTCCGGTACAGCTGTGTAAGCCATGAACATAAGACTATTTGTTGAGGAAATGTTAATATTTGTAGACTATCTCTATATAAGGCTCCATGTTATCTGATTTCAGCACTTTTTGCGTCCGGATAGCCGCTGGACTTCTTGGGACCTTTCTATTGGAAATCCACTTGTGGTTTACTGGCTACCCTAACGCAAGAAGTGCTCAAATAAGGTTAACTGGAACACATAAATAATAATACATACATAGTCAGACTTTTTCATACATTTATGTATCACATATTATAATTGTCTAACTACAATTCGTCGTCACGCTGCGTTGCGTAGTGCGTACGATTTAGCGATGAGCGCCGTAGGCGCTCATCGGCCCGGCGAGCCTCGCACAGCGAGGCAAGCCGTTAAACCGCTGTGTTGCGTATCGCATACGACTTAGCGATGAGCGCCACAGGCGCTCATTGCCCAGCGAGGCGAGCCGTTAAACCGTAGCACTTAGAAAAAAAATACGAGAGGAAAAAAATTACGAGATAAGCGGCGGAACCAAAACACTAAAAAAAACACTAAATACACACTAAAAAATAAAATAAAGGTCACTTACAGCATGGGGAACCAGGCAGGACGTCTGGGAGGGAGTTGGAACTGCAATTTACATCGATTTAGACGAGCTACAAAGATCGAAAATCGGCTAAGCGAGAAAAAAATGGCCGCCGATGAAAACGAGGCTATACTACTACGAACTGCGTAAAACACAGCCACAGACGTATGTGTTTGAAAAACAACGAGATAAAGGATGCGGATTAACCGCGCAATGAGTAAAAAGACAGTAGCGAGTACATTTTACGAAACACAATTACAGATTTACGCATTAACACAGATTTAACGCCTTTGGCTCGTGCAACATCGGATTTCCCGCCTAAACCAACGCATTTGATGAAATATAAGTTGCAAGTTACAAAAATTTAAATAAAAAAAAAAAAATTATTATTTATTTTAAGAAAAATAAAAAGGGACAAATGTAGCGTCATGTTGTGTGGCAAACAAATTTCACAACATTTAATTTTTATTGACCGTCATTTGACCGTTTGACCATATTTACTGTTAAACCGTAGTACTTTAGCGGGCTTAGCGATGAGCGCCGCAGGCGAGCCTCGCACAGCGAGGCGAGTCTTTAAACCATAGTACTTTGGAAATGAGCGCCGCAGAAAAAATGCCAGACGAACAAAACGAAAACGAGGCTACAGCACTATAACCACGGAAAACACGTACCGATAATCCGCTAAGACGCATACCGCACATTACCCGGCATTTTAGGATAATGCGGAAGTACACAGCTACGTTAACACTATTACACTGCACACGTTCATCACACTTACACAGCAGCTCCACACCACTAATGCTGCAGCAACATCAACACAGATTGCCAGCTCTTCAACACAATGCATAAAAATACGTAAATAAATTTATTAATTTGAATTCTATATCTCAGCAGTACACAGAAAACAACATTAACTATCTTACAATTCCATATGTATAAAAACAACTTTTAAAACATACACATCTCATTGCGTAATTTTTTGACGGGCAATACGCTAGTCTATATATATACAGTATATATATATACACAGTATATATATGGTATATCACAAAAGTGATCGTCATCATTACTTCAATGAAAAATGGAGGTATGTATGTGAGGTACTGTATATATATATATATATATATATATATATATATATATATATATAGAAAATAAATAGTACATATGTATTCAAATTTGTATGTCTAAAACCAGTTTAAAAACTTGTGTCATGCCCAGAATTCCGAGAAATACAGTTATTGCACTGCATGTGGGGCCGGTTCCATAGTTTGTATAGTGGACATGTTGAGTAGGTAGATCACCATACAAATCATTTAATACTGTATATGGTAGGCAAAAGATAAATATAAATGAAGAGTCAGGTAACCATGAGTGTACAGTAATCTAGATGAATAATCAGCAAATCTTTGTTATTGACAGCCTTGAATACCCTTAAATTATATATAAAACATCCAAGAGAGAAAAGCATTTGAAATATAGATTATCACATTCTTCAACACTAAAAATACAGGACTTAATATGGACTTGAGTTTTCTAACACATTATCACAATTTCATGTGATTTTTTCTTATTATACCATGACAGACTTAGCACACTTAGTGAGGTGTTTGTTCAACAGGAAAGATATCAATGTGGGCTACAGTGCTCTGCTTTTTCATGTATATATTGATGTATATGTGTATATAATATGTGTATATATGTTTCCTTTGCTATGTTGTGTTTATTCCCCATATATATGTTTACCTGATGATGATCATCATCACCCCCACCTCCCAAGCCCGTTAGAGTTCTACTGGACCCCGCTCTGTCTTACATCCCTCACATACAATCACTAACTAATTCTTGTCTTCTCCATCTAAAAAACATGTCCAGATTTTGTAACTATCTTACTCAAGACACAACTAAAATCCTTATACACTTTCTCATCATCTCTCGACTAGACTACTGCAACTCGCTTCTTGTTGGCCTACCCACCACCCGACTGTCTCCACTTCAATCCATTATGAATGCCTCTGCTAGACTCATCTTCCGTACACAACGTTCGTTGTTGGCATGACCTCTCTGTCAATCACTCCACTGGCTTCCCTTAGCCTGAAGAATACAATTTAAAATCATGATCCTAACTTACAAAGCTCTCAATAATGCTCCCCCTTACATCTCTGCTCTCATCTCCAAATACTCCCCCACCCGCCCTCTTCGTTCTGCTAATGACCTTCTTCTTTCTACAACTCTTGTCACCTCCTCTCACTCCCGCCTCCAGGACCTTTCTCATGCTGCCCCTAGTCTCTGGAACTCCTTGCCTCGCTCCACCAGATTATCCCCTTGCCGCAAAACATTTAAAACCTCACTGAAAACGCATCTCCTTAAAGAACTCACTATACCTTAGATTGTAAGTCTGCGAGTTTCTGCTGTCTCCACTCTCTTTGCATCTGCTGTTATTATTCAAACTGAGGGTTCCATCTCATGTTAGTATTGCTTCAGACTTGATAAAGAGAGGTTGAACCTCTCGAAACCTTGTCATTATAAATAAGATGTTTGTCCAATACAAAAGGTATCACATTATATTGCAATACTCATTATTAATCTATATATACAGTCAAGTCCATAAATATTGGGACATCGACACAATTCTAATCTTTTTAGCTCTATACACCTCCACAATGGATTTGAAATGAAACAAACAAAATGTGCTTTAACTGCAGACTTTCAGCTTTATTTTGAGGGTATTTACATCCAAATCAGATGAACGGTGTAGGAATTACAACAGTTTGTATATGTGCCTCCCACTTTTTAAGGGACCAAAAGTAATGGGACAATTGGCTGCTCAGCTGTTCCATGGTCAGGTGTGTGTTATTCCCTCATTATCCCATTTACAAAGAGCAGATACAAGCTCCAGTGTTTCTTTCAAGTTGACTATTTGCATTTGTTGCTATTAACTCTCAATATGAGATCCAAAGAACTGTCACTATCAGTGAAGCAAGCCATCATTAGACTGAAAAAACAAAACAAAACCATCAGAGAGACAGCAAAAACATTAGATGTGGCCAAATCAACTGTTTGGAACATACTTAAAAAGAAAGAACGCACCGGTGAGCTCAGCAACACCAAAAGACCCGGAAGACCACGGAAAACAACTGTGGTGGATGACCGAAGAATTATTTTCCTGGTGAAGAAAACAACCTTCACAACAGTTGGCCAGATCAAGAACACTCTCCAGGAGGTAGGTGTATGTGTGACGAAGTCAACAATCAAGAGAAGACTTCACTAGAGTGAATACAGAGGGTTCACCACAAGATGTAAACCATTGGTGAGCCTCAAAAACAGGAAGGCCAGATTAGAGTTTTCCACACAACACCTAAAAAAGCCTTCACAGTTCTGGAACAACATCCTATGGACAGATGAGACTAAGATCAACTTGTACCAGAGTGATGGGAAGAGAAGAGTATGGAGACGGAAAGGAACTGCTCATGATCCAAAGCATACCACCTCATCAGTGAAGCATGGTGGTGGTAGTGCCATGGCGTGGGCGTGTATGACTGCCAATGGAACTGGTTCTCTTGTATTTATTGATGATGTGACTGCTAACAAAAGCAGCAGGATGAATTCTGAAGTGTTTTGGGCAATATTATCTGCTCATATTCAGCCAAATGCTTCAGAACTCATTGAACGGTGCTTCACAGTGCAGATGGACAATGACCCGAAGCTTACTGCAAAAGCAACCAAAGAGGTTTTTAAGGGAAAGAAGTGGAATGTTATGCAATGGACAAGTCAATCACCTGACCTGAATCCGATTGAGCATGCATTTCACTTGCTGAAGACAAAACTGAAGGGAAAATGCCCCAAGAACAAGCAGGAACTGAAGACAGTTGCAATAGAGGTCTGGCAGAGCATCACCAGGGATGAAACCCAGCGTCTGGTGATGTCTATGCGTTCCAGACTTCAGGCTGTAATTGACTGCAAAGGATTTGCAACCAAGTATTAAAAAGCGAAAGTTTGATTTATGACTGTTAATCTGTCCCATCACTTCTGGTCCCTTAAAAAGTGGGAGGCACATATACAAACTGTTGTAATTCCTACACCGTTCACCTGATTTGGATGTAAATACCCTCAAATTAAAGCTGAAAGTCTGCAGTTAAAGTACATCTTGTTCGCTTAATTTCAAATCCATTGTGGTGGTGTATAGAGCCAAAAAGATTATAATTGTGTCGATGTCCCAATATTTATGGCCCTGTATATATATATATAAAGAGTGAGGTAGCTGTGAATGTCCAGTAATCCAGTTGAATAATCATAGTATTGCAGTGAATAGTGATACCTTTTTTATTGGACAAACGTATTCATAATAAAGCGACGAGCATTCGAGAGATAATGTCTCTCTTTATCAAGTCAAAAAGCGATACTGATATGAAGCGGAATTACAGATGTAGCACAATTTAATGCATCATTTTATGCATTTTTCTCTCAGTAGTCAAGGAGCAATAGTCCGCTAGGGCCACTGTTGTTTGAGAAAAACTTCATATACTTGTATGCAAAAAATAACATTATCAGCCATGCAAGACAAGAACATAAAGACGTTTGTCGACAAAATCATATATTTAGTTGTGTTGTGGGCAAATTCTTCTTAGAATATTAATCTGCCTGTATCTTAAGAAGGGTTAACGTAAGGGATATTCCTCATAGGGCTTTCCAATATGTTATTCCAGTAGGCAGTTTCTTTAATTGCAGATTAAATGTATGCATATCTCCAACCTGTTCTTATTTTTGAGGGACAAACCCTCTTTTAATGGGAAATCCCCCTGACCCTCTTACCATATTAAATGGCACAAGTCTGTTTCTAGCCCTGATCATCTTCTACTTTCTCGGGTTCCTTGTATTGTTTTATTTCAAAAGTCTTGGAAAAATGTGAAGCTTGGAGTGTAGATTCAGAATATATGTCTGTATGAAGCACCGTGTAAAGGACAGGATTGACATCTCTGGTGCCCACAACTTAGCCACCTCGAATGTGCACATTGGTGAGGATCCTCCACACAAACTACGCTTTCATTACTCAGTACACGCATCTATATATATGTATATATATATATATATATATATATATATATATATATATATGTGTGTGTGTGCGTACACAGTAAGGGGTGGGTCTAGAGGAAAAGAGTGAGTAACTGTTGATTGCTATACTTAAAACAACAGGCTCTCTCAAGCAAGTGGAATACTTAAAGCATAAAAAGATGGGTGGCTGCCACTTAGTCAGAGTACTGAGACAGAGAAGCTCCATACTGATGAAGACGGGATGTAAAGGTGCAGACCAGGGAGTGGTGACATGCAGACATGTCATGCTTGATGTCAGTGAGCATGAGGTACTGACCTGACACTGCCCCCACACAATTAATAAAATCATTGGTTTATCACACCCTCCTGTTCATCACACCCTGTCCTCATAATACCGACTTACATGATCCAATTTGAATAGTGTTGTAAAACAGTTGGCAAAGCTTTATAGTAACTTACATGGACACTATGCCCACATCTGAATAGTTCACTGATTGTCCATATACCTCTGAGGGTAGCACCAGCTTTAGATACAGCTCTCACAGCAGCTTCCTCCCACTTGTAACTCACTAACTCCAGATGTCCGTCCCCAAGTGGTGAGTCTGTGAACTACAGTATTTAATTTGTTATGCTAAGAAACATCTTGAAGTATAAAATGAGGCGCCCTTCCCAGGAAAGCACTGCCTTGTTGGACTAATGAGACATCCAGCCATGACTGTGCACATCGTAAGTGGGCATATCTCTAATAGAACAGTACTAATGGTGCATAATATCTCAAGAAATTCTGTGTCCCTCTTTAAACCTTTGAAATTTGACTTTCTTGATGGAACTGAACTTGAAACAGCAACATTTGTAGTAATAATACAATCTATAAACAGTGTGATGTTGTTTAGGCAAAGTCCATATTAATATTTGTATCAATAGAAAATTTCATTTACATAATTTGTTGAGTTTTAAAACATATAAAGCTCTATTAAATTCCCTCAACCTGTATATTTTGGGGACACTACAAGTCCAACATGAGGACAGTGAGGGTGATCCGGGTTACTTGTGTTTGGACAGTATTGTAAAGTCAGTCAGACAGGAGCCACAAGGTGAGTACCTGATCATTACTCACAACCACCCGGATCACCCGCACTGTCTCCTCATGTTGGACTTGTACTGTCCCCAAAATATTCCAGATATGCCAGGGGTACAGAGGAGAGAGAGCAGGGTGCTGAGGTACAGGAGAAAGGGGATAGGGCATGAAACTGAGGTGCAGGGTATAGGCGATGAGGAGAGTGACTGTAAAAGGAGAGTTCAGCCCGGACTGCGTGCAGATGTTGGGTGCGCTATTTTCGGGTGCGCTCTTGTCGGTTCGCTCATGCATCTGCAAGCATTAGTCAGCGCACGAAAGTCTCAACATTCTCAAGCTCTCAAATCTGCAATATAAAATACATATTTCATTTCCATGTTATATCGATCCTGGCAATCAATGTGTTAATACATATAATGGAACTCGCATGGACTAGAATATCATATTTACTGATTTATTGCATTATTTCTGGAATGTGGGTCCGATCGTAACTCGTAATTGAAACCCGTAAGGCTTTGAAATCCAACCTCCATTTTTCAGTGATGTAATGATGACGATCTCATTTGCCATAGGCTCCATCTTAACTCGCAACTACGGGCTTGACTAATTGATCATGTTCACGGCCGCACATCCAACGTGCGCAAGAATGTTTTACGGGTTTGTGTCTCCAGACCTGAACTCGAGGCATGGTTAAATTTAATAGCTCTGTAACGCAGCCTTTGCGGGTGTGCTGATGCCGCTACAGGCTTAAAATTGAATAGGGCTGATACACATATTGATGGATGGATGGCTAGTTGGATGGATAGATGGAGAGAGGGATAGATAGATAGATAGATAGATAGATAGATAGATAGATAGATAGATAGATAGATAGATAGATAGATAGATAGATAGATAGACAGACAGACAGATAGATAGATAGATAGATAGATAGATAGATAGATAGATAGATAGATAGACAGATAGATAGATAGATAGATAGATAGATAGATAGATAGATAGACAGATAGATAGATAGATAGATAGACAGATAGATAGATAGATAGATAGATAGATAGATAGATAGATAGATAGATAGATAGATAGATAGATAGATAGATAGATAGATAGATAGATACAGTGGATATAAAAAGTCTACACACCCCGTTAAAATGTCAGGTTTCTGTGCTGTAAAAAAATGAGACAAAGATAAATAATTTCAGAACTTTTTCCACCTTTAATGTGACCTATAAACTGTACAACTCAATTGAAAAACAAACTGAAATCTTTTAGGTGGAGGGAAGAAAAAGAAAAAAGAAAAATAATGTGGTTGCATAAGTATGCACACCCTTAAACTAATACTTTGTTGAAGCACCTTGTGATTTTATTACAGCACTCAGTCTTTTTGGGTATGAGTCTATCAGCATGGCACATTTTGACTTGGCAAGATTTGCCCACTCTTCTTTGCAAAAACCTGACATTTTAACAGGGGTGTGTAGACTTTCTATTTCCCCTGTAGATAGATAGATAGATAGATAGATAGATAGATAGATAGATAGATAGATAGATAGATAGATAGATGGATAGATAGACAGATAGATAGATAGATAGATAGATAGATAGATAGATAGATAGATAGATAGATAGATAGATAGATAGATAGATAGATAGACAGACAGATAGATAGATAGATAGATAGATAGATAGATAGATAGATAGATAGATAGATAGATAGATAGATAGATAGATAGACAGACAGATAGATAGATAGATAGATAGATAGATAGATAGATAGATAGATAGATAGATAGATAGATAGATAGATAGATAGATAGATGTGTAGATAGATAGATAGATAGATAGATAGATAGATAGATAGATAGATAGATAGATAGATAGATAGATAGATAGACAGACAGATAGACAGATAGATAGATAGACAGATAGATAGATAGATAGATAGATAGATAGATAGATAGATAGATAGATAGATAGATAGATAGATAGATAGAGAAGCTATTCTAATCACAGAGTAATGCCCCATGAGATTAATTTCAATGTCATAAAATTGGACCAACACACTTCAATTATTTTTTTCACAATTTACAAGCATTACATTTACAAGCATGTATCCTTAATTAAATTACAAAATTATGGCTTTGTCTATCTTAAGATGCCATCAGCTTCACAAGCAAAATTATCTTTACTAACCAACCAGCCCACTAACGACTGTGCGCCATCACTCCTGGGTGGGCAGCGAGCTGTATTGAACGGTGCAGTGTGCTCTTAAATACAATGGGTTAAAAGGCTATTATTGCATTATTAATTTAATTTTTATTAACAAAGATTTTTCTTTTCCTTAATACAGCTGTAAATGTTTTATGAAAACTATGAAGAATTATCTTTTTTGATTAAGGGATTTTTTTTTATCCCAAGGTGTTGTTGGGCTCGCTACTTTAGATGATATTAAAATGTAAATTATAAGTGGAATTGACCTATTAAAATTCCAGAGAGAGATATGAGAAGCTTCCTTGGCTAGAGGGAATTACAGATAATGGTTGCACCAGCTATAACGATTTTTTGAGCAAATTTACTACTGAGGATAAATGATAATTCTACTTATATATTAAAATATCTGGAATCTGGGCTGATTGTACGGACAACCTGTCTACATATTTGCTATGTCTTTATTGGTGTTCACTCTTAAGGAATATTAGATGGAAATATGGTTTAATAATATATATCCGTACAGTGGGTCAGTTGGCTTCCCTTGTCTCAACTCAAAGCTCCAGCAGAAGCTAATTTCTAAGTACTAGAAGCCGATGCCATATCCCGCCGCACTCCTCCCCCTCTTAGACATGAACAGGTGTGTGCCAGATGGTTCAGTGCTGCTGGGATATAAAGCAAACGTGAATAGAGAAATGTAAAAAGGGCAATAAGCACAGAAACGAAAAAATATATCTTATTATTTTACAGAAAACATATGTCCTGGAATTAATATATATAAATAAATAAATATATATATATATATACTGTATATAGAAATACATCTATACAGATCCTTGGGGTTAAAGGAGAGAGTTGATATTAGCAATGTGAAGTAGTTTTGAGTGCAGAGAAATAGCATATATCACATATAATAGTTGTGGATATATGGGCCGTTGGTCACGCTGTACGAGCCTCATGAAGCGAGGCGAGCCGTTGACAGCTGCAGCATGTGGGACTTAGGCTTCAATAAGCGTCAAAGCACTGTGAGCCTTGCAAAGAGAGGCGAGCTGTTGAGGCACGTGGGAGTTAGGCTGCAATGCATTGCACTGCGAGCATCGCGATGCGAGGCGAGCATTTGAGGCACTCGGGACTAAGGCTGCAATGAGAGCTGAAGGCGCTCATTGCACTGCGAGCCTCGCAAAGCGAGCAGTTGAGGCACGCAGGCTGCAATGAGCACCTTTAGGGGGGTGAATAGTTATGCACATTTACTTTTTCTGTTATTCTGTCCTATTTGTTGTTTGCTTCGCAATAAAAAAAAAAAGAAACATCTTCAAAGTTGTGGTCATGTTCTGTAAATGAAATGATGCAAATCCTCAAACAATCCATGTTAGTTCCAGGTTGTGAGGCAACAAAACACGAAACATGCCAAGGGGGGTGAATACTTTTGCAAGGCACTTTAGGGATATATGTATATGTATATATATATATATATATATATATATATACTGTATACATATATATATATATATATATATACATATATATTTATATATATATATATATATATATATATATATATATAAATATATATATATATAAATAAATATTAGTGTGTATATATATATATATATATATATATATATATATATATATATTTTAAATATCTTGGACTTACTTGCTTTATTTTGTTACTCATTTTGCTCCTAACATTGACCATGTATCGAAACTTGGATGAAAGAAATCTATCTTTAAATGTGACGTAACTAACCTACACTGTTGGGTTTCAGTTACTTGGCACTATCTTACATCCTTAATTATATATTAAACAGTATAGGACCCTTGATATGGATTTTAAACTCCCGCAAGTATGTTCACTTGTAGTTGGCGCACTGTTCCTCCGCAAATATCAATTTATTGAATGGTGTGATACCTAGAAGGAGATCAATGTCATTTCTTGGTAAATATTAATTCTACTTTTGGGAATTTTCATATAAAGATTTAAAACAAGGAAGTCAATGCACTGAAGAGTAAAGACAAAGGACCACTGTAGTCCAAAGGTAAGATAAAACCTAAATTTCATAATGGGCAAAATATATTTTAAAATGCAAAAAAAAAGAAATTAAAGAGGTAATTTAATATTATATACAGTTATCTAATTTGTACATTTTTGTGGCAGTCCTTTTTTATATCTGAATCGAGGAGATTCAGATTTGGCCACTATCAAGTCAACTAAGATATAGAGTAAAGGGCCTCACAGTAAGAGTTCTTCATGGTGTCAAAGAGCACACGATTATATGTTAGAATGATCTATTTTGTTTTAATAACACTTGTAACTGCTTAAAAAATCAAAAGTTTTAAGCCCCTATTGACATACAAAGTGTAGTCTGCCTACGGGCTGTTGTATGAGTAATAAGATAGCTGAGCAAGCAGTGAAGACAGTGATTGTTCGCACTTTTTCCCTGTACTCATGACTGCACTGACCAGTTCACGCATAACTGACCTGTTTAGGTGAGTCCAGCATTCCATGCCAGCATAGATATATTTAGTTAAGGATTATTTTTTTAATATATTTTTTGCTCTCTACACTGACATCACCAGAGCAGATCACTGGTCTGCATTGTTCATGTTCCAGAGAGGCAAGAGAGCAGAAAAATACATTTTCCGCCATATACAAATTTGCCTTTGCAAATAAAAAAAAAATACAAGTTCAGTTCCCTTCAAAATGGAAATATAAGTAGACTTACCACTGATTTGAATGGGACACACACCCCTACAACCTGAATGGCTGCAGTAATTCAAAAGCAAGTGGGCAGTCTGTTGCACATGTAAAAAATGATTGTCTTTTATTTGATTTGATTTCTCAGTGAAAAATGCAGGTATTTCAAGAATCAAAAAGTATTTTACCATGCTTTTAGGAGATCTTTACTGTTTAGTGTTTTTTAATTTTTTTCTACAGATGAGTAAAACCTTATCCATCATCATTCTTAATGGTTGCATCTTACTAGCGAATTGCCGGTCAAAAAATTACGGCAATAAATTGTAAGCCAGGAAATGCTGTTTGCCACACAATGTGAGGCTTTTGCTTCTCTGAACACCTTCGGCGCTCTTCGCGAACCTTGCCTACTGTATGAGCCGCTCATTGCAGGGTTCATTAACCTGCAAGTTGTGCGCTTGGGAATGCCATGTGTCTCTTTCCAGCATCGCCCCCCTGTCCCTTCCCTGTGTGTTTCTCGTCTATGTGTCTGCTGAATGTTTGGTTGCGGGCGCTGACTGCCTTCGTGTATTTTCTAAGTCCTGCATGCCTGGCTTTGCTCAACCTCGTTTTTATCCGTTTTCAGATTTTTTAACGTTTTTCATCCGCCATTTTCTTTTTCACTTAGCAGATTTTCGAGTGATGAAACACGGCACATAAGGCTCACAATCACTTGCAATCTCCCTCCCAGGCTTCCTGGCTCAACCCCTGTGCTGTGTGTGAGTGCATTTTAATGTATTTTTCGATTTACGCAGTTAGTCCGTTAACTTCGTATTTTTCTGAGGTCGGATTTTTTTGCCCGTGAGATTCCGAGGTCAGATTTTTTTTATCTAAGTGCCGCGTTCATCAATTGCTTGCAGCCTAAGTCTCGCGTGCCTCATCTGCTCTCCTGTCTTTGCGAGGCCCGAAGGGCAATGAGCGCCTTCGGCGCTTATTGCCTAAGTCCTGCGAGCTCCGAAGGCTTCAATGCCTCAATGGCTCGCCTCGCTTCGCAAGGCTCGCAAGTGTGACAACAAAACGCAGTTTGACAATTATAATATGTGATTGTACAGTTATATCTTATTGTGACAAGTTTGTCTATTAAGTTGAATGGACATAAGTTTAAAAAGTTGTTTAATTAACCGATTAAGGTAAATTAATCAAGAATAGTATTTATCCTATCTGGATATTCCTTGCATCAATTATAGTTATAATGAGCTGCTCTGGTTGGGGCCAACTGTTTAGGTGAAGTAAAAAAAATATTAGTTCTATAACACTTATATTGTTCCTTTTCACCCATTGCAAAGCTTAAAAAGATGGTATATAGGGCTCGATTCAACTGAATTTGAAACAAAATCTTTTTTTTTAATAATATATTTTTTATTATCATTTATTATTTTTACAAGACAAGACAGATCAGACTATATATATATATATATATATATATATATATATATATATATATATATATACACCTATAAAGGGTAAATATGAGTATTTTGATGCTTTTAAAATTATTATTTTATCAAATAATATTAATGAGTAATGGAAATAACTGAGCTCACAATCTATAGTCCTAATGTGGATACTTTTAACCACTTGGTGCAGGATAAAGAGTGACTATAAAATCAATAAAGCTAAAATGTAATCACTATAATAACCACAACTTTAATATATTTATCTATACAGTTGCATTGTGGTTTCTGATGCTTTACAAGCAATAACTAAAAAAAGTCAATTTTAATAAAAAAATTATAAAATAAAAATCTTCCCACTGTTAGGGCTCCCCCCCCAGAGATCACCTGCCTATCACTCACAGTAGCGTCGAGTCCATGCATCTGGTCCATTTTCAGGTATATCCTTACTAATGGATATTGTCTACTTTTTCCAAGCTGATTTCATGTGCCCCAGTTTCAAAGCGTTCAGATAACTTACTTTTTTTCAGCCCCTTGTTTATTTTTAAGCTCTATGGCAGACTGCTATGTTCCATTAATCATAAAGTTTCATTTGGCGGTCACACTACCTTATCCCTTTTAGTCAACCAATTAAAATTTCTTCATACACACAATTTAGAGCAATTGTTGTCAACCTGGTCCATACTGGACACTAGTGGGCGATTCAAGCATTCATGGTGGGCGGCGTGGTAATGGCCAGGTGGCGTCGTTGACTAATGTGACGTCACACGCCGCAGACACGCAGCATCACGCTTGGCTGGTTGGAGAGCTGTTGAGAGAGCCTAGGGACATCAATCAGGACCGGATCATTATCTAGTAAATACAGGGGGATACATAGCTAGGGTCATATGATTTATGTAACCAGAAATGAGAGAGGGTAAACTTAGTTACTGCGGCACAGGTGGGAAGTATGGAAATGTTACCATCAAAAATGGGCAGTAGGTATTAAAAGTCTGACAACACCTGATTTAGATTTTGTAAACATCTGTAATTCATAAAATAGGAATTTTCGAGTGGATCCAAAACATATTTCTCCATGATGATTTTCCAAAGTACCCACCATAGATGAATGACCACTGAACCCCAATATATCTTTATCAACCTGTCATGACTGATTTTGGGGCCACAATGGGACCCCCTACACCCCACAAGTACCACTGTTATCTGGGACTCTTACACTTATTTCCATGTATGTTATTGTGACAACAAAGAGTTAACTCTGCAGGAATTTGAATGTGTATATGGCCACCTGGAATGATGGTTTGGGCATAGAGGGTGCTGGAGTGAGACATGGGGTAATACATGAAGCAGAAACTTGTGGTGCTGATGTTGAATTCCCAGATGTTTCTCTTCTCCCTAGTCTCGTATAGTCATAAAGTCATACGCTTCACCCGGCATCAAAACACAGGTCTGGGATATGGCGTTACCTAACCAGATAATCCCCAGTTCTTGTGTATCTGGTGATGGGAGGGTGGTTGTGGCTGCTGACAGGGTAAGGGGCTCAACTAAGAATTCAGACCTTCTCTAACAGGGATCAATTCATGTGGGGGGAGATTAAACAAACCTCTCTATCCCAAGAGGATGGGCTAGAACTGGGGGGTTAGCTTATTTTTGAATTGTTGTCTCTGGTCTGATCTCTCTATGGTCTCATGACTGATGTGAGGTGTGCTGGGATGAGCATAA
Organism: Discoglossus pictus; assembly: GCA_027410445.1. NCBI lineage: Eukaryota > Metazoa > Chordata > Amphibia > Anura > Alytidae > Discoglossus > Discoglossus pictus. The sequence goes on from CM050172.1 coordinate 97,862,934, forward strand.
AATCGCAACTAGCAGATTGCTCCCATAAGTTACCGTTGGAGTATTAGCCCATTAAACCTGAGTTGTGACACAACCTACGCCCTGCTCCTTTACAATTAGTTTTTTCTCTTAAAATAAATGATTTTGATAAACGTAAGTTCCTGACCCGGCATTGCTTTATTATATTTATCACAGTTGTGTTGAGTGTTTGGACGCATCTAAGAAGAAAAACAGAGCAGATGTTGGTGACTTACCTGTGCCAGCTGACATTTAACAATGTGCGTCCGGTGAATACATTGATCTTCAGCAGCCGCGCAGCTTTCTATAGACTCTCTTCAGATAATGCTGTAGTGGAATCTGCAAAACAGAAGTTATGAAGACACCCTACAACTAAATGTATACAACGCTAGTTCACTGTCAAATTTGTTTTCTCAAACAAGGTTTTATCCTATGAAAACAGTGACATTTAATCTACTGTACGTGTTACATCTGTATACTATGTGTCAAAAATGTAACGCAGTGTAATGTAAATAGCAGCAGTGGTTTATCTTTATTCATATATGTTTGAGTCAGTGGCAGAGCTAGTGAATGGAGGGCTCTGGTGCAAAAATATTGGGGGAACCCTTTTTCCAACATCCCTATATAAGGTAAGAGTGATGGAGCTAGTGAATGGAGGGTCCTGGTGCAAAAATAAATGTTGGGCCCCCAAAAAAATATTTTTGTGTTGCTCCCCCTAGACCTCCGTCTGGTGCCAACCCAGACGAGAAGACGGCCGGCAGAGTGAGGGTCTCAGGGTGACCCTACACTACAGAAACTAGACTAGACTATAGAAACTAAGATATATATATGTACAATATATATATATATATATATAATGTATTCATTTATTTAGTTTCTGTAGTGTAGGTCCACTCTGAGCCAAGCACTCTGCTGGTCGTCTTCTCGCCTGGGCAGGGAATCTTGAATGACGCCATGTGTGTGATGGGTCTTTCGGGATGCCCTGACCAACGAGAAGAAGCTCCAGCAGGGGAGACATAGGAAGCCCTCAGGCAGGGGAAGGGGTGAGTCAGGGGTGCCAAAAGGTATGGACTGGGATGGGGAAAATTAAAACAAAGTTTAATATATAAAATTATTTATAGTGCACTGGGGCCTCAAGGTAGCAACCTGTAGGGGTCAATAAACAGCCAGAGCTATAGGTGATCAGATTACCCCTACATAACCCTCTCCTATAGCAAATGAAGAGACCCCCTTTTCTCGAAACCATTGCTATTAGCAGAGGGCCCCAACAAAGCTGTGGCCCCCGTGCATTGCACCTGCTGCACCAGCAGTAGCTCCCCTGTAGCATTATGTATTATAAGCACATATCTACCTTTTAACTATAAAATGTAATAATTTAAACATACCATGTGACTTTGTGTTGTTTATTATTTAACTTTCTGCAATATCAATTATTATTGTGATTTTAAGGATTGCTACTACAGCATTTTTACAAACCTTTTTGGCACTTAAAGGATAGTCCAAGAAGATTTTGTTTGCCTTATCTGTTTAACTGTCATTTAGGGATTATTTCCACTACCTTTCCTTAGTATAGATGTATACTTTTGGTGGTGGGAGTGTCATGGTCTGGGCCTCATGAGTGCTGCCGGCACTGGGGAGCTACAGTACATTGAGGGAACCATGAATGCCAACATGTACTGTGACATACTGAAGCAGAGCATGATCCCCTCCCTTCAGAGACTGGGCGACAGGGCAGTATTGCAACATGATAACGACCCCAAACACACCTCCAAGACGACCACTGCCTTGCTAAAGAAGTTGAAGGTAAAGGTGATGGACTGGCCAAGCATGTCTCCAGACCTAAACCCTACTGAGCATCTGTGGGGCATCCTCAAAAGCAAGGTGAGGGAGTGCAAGGTCTCTAGCATCCACCAGCTCTGTGATGTCATCATGGAGGAGTGGAAGAGGACTCCAGTGGCAACCTGTGACGCTCTGGTGAACTCCATGCCCATGAGGGTTAAGGCAGTGCTGGAAAATAATGGTGGCCACACAAAATATTGACACTTTAGGCTCAATTTGGACATTTCTACTTAGGGGTGTACTAACTTTTGTTGCTAACGGTTTAGACATTAATGGCGGTGTGTTGAGTTATTTTGAGGGGACAGCACATTTACACTGTTATACAGGCTGAACACTTACTACTTCACATTGTAGCAGAGGGGCATGTCTTCAGGGTTGTCACATGAAAAGATATAATAAAATATGTACAAAAATGTGAGGGGTGTACTCACTTTTGTGAGATATTTATATATATATATATTATGTTGTACTATTATCAAATTACTACTATTATTACTATTTATAATCAATGATATTACTATTATTGGTATTATTAACTTTATATAACTATTCCACCTGTATTGTTTTCTATATGCCATTGATACGTGTGCATTAAATATAAAGATTCAAAATGAAAGCATTATATTGCTAAATATATACATCCTATCCCAAATATATACATCCCATTTCTCATCTTGTAAGATTTTAATTCATATATTGCATTTCCTTGCACCTTTATAACCTCTCTGTTGGTGCTCAATTTACACATTGACACCCAACTGCGACAGAGGACCTTATTATCCAGCTCCTGCTTTTATAATTTATGACTCTAATGGCAAACAAATACTTTTCCCATAAAAAAATAAAACTTTTCGTCAATGTGTTACAAATTCCTTTATAATTGTAATGATAAATTGTTCTGTTCATTAAGCACCAAAAAGGCTATTCCCTCACCGCCTACCCTCATTTTTTCTCTCTTTGTTCCTATAAGAAATTGAATTTATGGCTGTCAGGACAATCTAATGTATATTCTGGGTGATTCACATGATAAATGGTGCTATTTGTTTTAAGCAATGTTCTTTATAATTATTCAATGAATGTTTATTAACATTGGGACAATAAAGAAACATTTAATCTGGATAGTTTCAAGCAAATCATTTTTACAACTGACGTTTGTGTCTTAGGCCTCCATTCCTTGGCTCCTGTCAAAACTCTCGGAAGACTGACTCGCAGCTACGGGATTGATGAAAAGCTCATTTTCGTAGCTATTCTATGGCTTGTGCAAAAAAAAAAGAAAGAAATCCCATAAAACTTCCTGAGTCACACCCAGGGGGGGTTGCCAGGTACTCTCGAGCTCTAAAGTGTGTTCACAGACTATGGAATGGTACCCACTTACGTGAACACACTGTACTAGCCCTAACATCTTCCCTTAATGTTATCTATCTATATAAAGCCTTACCCATGGCAGGGAATGGGTTAAATAATAATAAAAACGAATGCTGGTGGTTTATGACCCCTCCACCTGTTACCCTCTATATCCTGGTAATACCTGGTACGCCCTTTGAGCTGGGTATCTCCTGAGAATCCCACTTAATACCCACTACGAGTTGGGTATCCCAGGATTTTCCCTTAATACTTGTTACCTCCTATGAAGCCATTATCCATGGGTTTCCTCCAACAAAAGTACACTAGGGTCCTTATACCTTATATAAATACATCCTGGGTCAATATAAGGCTTTGTCAAGTGAACTTTTTGTGCTACAAGGTTTTAAACTGATGAGAGACATGCCTTGATGTTCGAAGGAAAAATATTCTACCTTAAAGAAAGAAAAGGGTTCATCTAAGTAAGTCTCTGAAGAATTAACAGAATTAGAAGTTTAGCAGCTATATTCTCATCTTACATATACCTATTGTGAGGCTCCCGAAGGGGCACCCAAGTTGTTTGCCTTTAGTGAGGCATAGTAGGAGATGTTATGGCCTATAATAGGATCTTTTAAGTATATTAGCTGATATTCCATTCACAGAGTTTGTATGTTGTATTTGGTTTATTTTGGAAGCTGATGGGTACTTCCAGTGGGAGGGCATTACTCCAAACATTTCTTTCTATAACATATTATTGGAACACTATTGTCTGCCATATTCAGGCTGTTTACTAAGTTTGGCAATTGGTTTCTTACAACAGGATATCTTCATTCACACACCCCATGCTGTTTCAATATATCATACTAGGAATTTTTGTCAGATTTGGGGTATCACTTAGTGAGCCTTCCAGATAGGAAGCACCCTTCGAGGGCCACGTGACTTTTTCTTCTGATGTCACTTTTGCCAGCATCAATGAAAGGCCATTGCCTGTTCCCGTAGTACATGTAATATTCTCTCAGTTCCTGAGAAAATTCTATGATTTTGTGAGAACTTTACCACCTGATATGATCAGTTTTCCAATTTTATACGAGGTGCAGTTTATTTGAATAAACCATTTTGTTTAATTCTTTAGGGATATTGCAAACATATTTCCTACTCAAATTGTTTTTATTGGTGTTTGTGAAATGTACAGTGCCTTGCAAAAGTATTTACCCCCCTCCCCCCCCCCCTTGGCATTTTTCGTGTTTTGTTGCCTCACAACCTGGAATTAACATGGATTGTTTGAGGATTTGCATCATTTTAATTTACAGAACATTTAAAAATGTTTTATTGTGAAGCAAACAACAAATAGGACAAAATAACAGAAAAAGTCAATGTGCATAACTATTCACCCCCCTAAAGTCAATACTATGTAGAGCCACCTTTTGCGTCAATCACAGCTCCAAGTCGCTTTGGATAAGTCTCTATGAGCTTGCCACATCTCACCACTGGGATTTTTGCCCATTCCTCCTTGCAAAACTGCTAATATAATATCTATAATAATATCTTTCCCTCAACTCTGACCAGTTTCCCAGACCCAGCTGCTGAAAAACATCCCCACAGCATGATGCTGCCACCACCATGTTTCACTGTGGGGATGTTGCTCTTTGGGTGATGTGATGTGTTGGGTTTGCGCCAGACATAGCGTTTTCTTTGATGACCGAAAAGTTTAATTTTTGGCTCATCAGACCAGAGCACCTTCCTCCATACATTTTGGGAGTCTCCCACATGCCTTTTCACAAATTCAAAATGTGCCATTTTGTTTTTTGCTGAAAGTAATGGCTTTCTTCTGGCCACTCTGCCATAAAGCCCAACTCTATGGAGCGTACGGCTTATTGTCGTCCTATGTACCGATACTCCAGTCTCTGCTGTGGATCTCTGCAGCTCCTCCAGGGTTACCTTAGGTCTCTGTGCTGCCTCTCTGATTAATGCCCTCTTTGCCCGGTGGGTGGTCGTCTCTTGGCAGGTTTGCTGTTGTGCCATGTTCTTTCCATTTGGTTATGATAGATTTGATGGTGCTCCTGGGGATCATCAAAGATTTGCATATTTTTTTATAACCTAACCCTGACTTGTACTTCTCAACAACATTGTCCCTTACTTGTTTGGAGAGTTCCTTGGTCTTCATGGCAGTGTTTGGTTAGTGGTGCCTCTTGCAGCATCTGGGGCCTTTCAAAAAAGCTGTGTATTTGTAATGACAGATCATGTGACACTTAGATTGCACACAGGTGGACATAATTTTACTAATTATGTGACTTCTGAAGGTAATTGGTTGCACCAGAGCTTTTTATGGGGTTCATAACACAGGGGGTGAATACATACGCACATGCCAATTTTCTGTTTTTTATTTCTAAAAAATAGTTTTATGTATATATTTTTCTCATTTCACTTCACCAACTTAGATTATTGTGTTCTGATCCATCGCATGAAATTCAGTTTAACAAAACATTGAATTTACGGCTGTAATGTAACAAAATAGGTTAAAAGTCAAGGGGGTGAATACTTTTGCAAGGCACTGTATGCAACTTTAGTAATATAGAGTTCCCTTATTCTTACTTAGATAATGAAATGAACTATACGTGTGCATACTTCATTATTTATTAAGACAATTAGATTAATCAAACCTAGGTGCAATAAATATTTGCGAAATAAAAAATAAATATGTACTCATATACAAGTATGCTCAATTTACTATATATGAGTCAGCAAAAAAAATGTGTCTTCATTTGTTGGTTTCTTTTGAACTGGTTAGACCTCAGAAGAAAGAAAGAGAACCTTAAGAGAACCTCAAGTAGGTGTACCTCCAAAGGGGTCGCTCACATAGACCACTGCTTCACACAACACTCAATGTCAGCACATTGTGATTTATAGTCCAACCACCTCTGTAACCTCGGCTGAATCAGGATGGCTCCTGTGTTTCTACACCCACTTATACCAGGACTCCACATCTCCACATCACCTGCATTGTCACAGGAAAATCATTTGATATTTTTCAGTACCAGTACACAGTATTAATGATATGCACTTACAGTATGTAGTTGGCATATGAACAATTGAGTCCTCCCTCGTATGTGTTTTAACCTTTTCGTTGTTCTACAAAATATCAATTCTCTCATTTCTACATTTACCCTATAGTACAACATGCCCTTTGATATGATCATTTGGTGCTTCAAGAGTGCCATTAACACATTCTACATCTATATCCCAATGGGAAAATCCAATAAATTACAGGATGATGGGGGAAAAGGATGATGGAGGAATGGAGTAACAGGAGGATGAGAAGGGAAAGGAGGATGAGGGGAGAACAGGAGGATGATGGAGGAATGGAGGAACAGGAGGATGAGAAGGGAAAGGAGGATGAGGGGGGAACAGGAGGATGAGGGGGGACAAGAGGATGTGGGGGGAAAGGAGGAGGATGAGTGGGGAAAGGAGAAAAATGAGGGGGGAACAGGAGGATGAGGGGGGAAAGGAGGATGTGGGGGGAAAGGAGGACGTTGGGGGAAAGGAGGATGAGGGGGGAACAGGAGGATGAGGGTGGACAAGAGGATGAGGTGGGAAATTAGGAGGATGAGGGCGGAACAGGAGGTTGGGGGGAAAGGAAGATGAGGGGGGAAAGGAGGATGAGGGGGGGAAGGAAGATGAGGGGGGAAAGGAGGAGGATGAAGGGGAACAGGAGGATGAGGGAGGAAAGGAGGATGAGGGGGGAAAAGGAGGAGGATGAGCTCGAAGGAGGATGAGGGCGGAACAGGAGGTTGGGGGGAAAGGAAGATGAGGGGGGAAAGGAGGATGAGGGGGGAAAGGAAGATGAGGGGGGAAAGGAGGAGGATGAAGGGGAACAGGAGGATGAGGGAGGAAAGGAGGATGAGGGGGGAAAAAGAGGAGGATGAGCTCGAAGGAGGATGAGGGGGGCTTAGGGCTCATAATATATGGTTTTGTTGACCCTATTTGGTGCTTCACAAGTGCCATTGACACATTTTACATCTATATCCCAATGGGAAAATCCAATAAATTACAGGATGATGGGGGAACAGGAGGATGATGGAGAATTGGAGCAACAGGAGGATGAGAAGGGAAAGGAGGATGAGGGGGGAACAGGAGGATGAGGGGGGACAAGAGGATTAGGGGGGAAAGGAGGAGGATGAGGGGGGGAGGAGGAGGATGAGGGGGGAACAGGTGGATGACTGGGAAAGGCAGATAAGGGGGTAAAGGAGGATGAGGGGGGAAAGGAGGAGGATGAGGGGGGAACAGGAGGATGAGGGGGAAAGGAGGATGAGGGGGAAAGGAGGATGAGGGGGGAACAGGAGGATGAGGGTGGACAAGAGGATAAGGTGGGAAAGGAGGAGGATGAGGGGGGGAAAGGAGGAGGATAAGGGGGAACAGGAGGATGAGGGGAAAGGAGGATGAGGGGGGGAAGGAGGACGAGGGGGGAAAGGAGGAGGATGAGGGAGGAAAGGAGGGTGAGGGGGGACAGGAGGAGGATGAGGTGGAAGGAGGATGAGGGGGGCTTAGGGCTCATAATATATGTTTTTGTTGACCCTATTTCCCACTCACACAGCGAGTTTACTGTTTTTCTTTTAAATAAATATTTAAAAGCATTTAACCTACTGATGCCTCAATTATGTAATTTTATTGATATCTATTTTTATTTTTGAAATTTATCAGTACCTGCGGCATTTTCCACCCTCGGCCTATACTCGAGTCAATACGTTTTCCCAGTTTTTTGTGGTAAAATTAGGTGCCTCGGCTTATATTCGGGTCGGCTTATACTCGAGTATATGCCGTAATTATCCGTATTTACAATTTGGCAAATAATATTTACTGATTATTCTTTTAAGACATTTACTTCCTTATAAATATGAAACTTTATTGAACAATAGAATGTAACAATAACTAGTTACAACATCACTTTAATTTCTTAGATTTCATTTGAAACACTTTGTAGTTTGATGTTTATACCAAGTTTTCATGTTGACAACATCTAAACAAATTGAATAAAAACCAAAAATGTTGAGCCTGACAGTATTTTTTAATCTCGACTGCTATATAACTAGTTGACACTGTTGTCATTGAGCTAATGTGTGTTCGAATCCATGACTTGGACGCCAGTTCATCTATTGTATATCATTGACAGTTCAAAGAGTTTGACGGCCTTTCCGAACCGGCTTAGCCCTTTGTGGCTCATCTTAACCTCATTCCTTATCTAGTCGATTTCGGAGGTCTTATGGAAATGCCATGCAGATTTGTACATATTCATTAGCATAGCTGATAGCAGAAACTCAAATAACGCCATCAATCTTCCTGACATTCACTACCTGATCAGCACGAGCTTTGCATCTCATTTTACTTTATGGCTCGGTCATTACCTTTTCTCTTATAGACTCCCCATTTACATGTATATTACATCAGAAAATAATGCACAATTCGCCCATTCATCCTTCAGTCCTTGTGCCATTGCGTGTTCTTGTAGTACGGCGCCTCATTATTGGAAGGTTATATTTGTAAGTACCAATTGTGTTGATGGATATCTAGACTTTCAATTACACCACAAACAGAATCAAGTTAAGTTTTGCAAAGAACAATGGAAATTATAGAGCACCGAGACTCGTTTTCATTAACACATTAATACAGTAAGAACAGTTAAACTAATTATCAACCGAAATTGAGGAGAATGGGCTCAAAAGTGCTTTTCTGATGGTTGTCATAATTCTCAATTTGTATAAAAAATAGGTATTTCTACAATTAACAGGTATGCTCCTTAATTATATATAAACTAGCGAATTGCCCGTCAAAAAATGACGGCAATGAAATTGTAAGTGAGCTAATGGTGTTTGGTGTATTTAATGTGGCTGATGTAGCGTCGTTCGTTTTCTATGTCGTGCGACTTTTGCGTAATATCCCTAGCTGTTTGGTGATGTTTTGCGTGTTTAGGGACCTTTAGCCTCGTTTTCGTTTTGTTCGGTGGCCATTTTTTCTCTCGCTTAGGTGATTTTTGGGTCTCTAAACTCTGAAATTTGTGCTTTAATGGAGGTGTAACTTCACTTGCAGAGGTCCTCGGTGCCCCCCCTTGTTGTGAGTAACCTTTTTATGTGTTTATTGTTTGTATTTATTGTGTTTGTAATGTTTTTGGGGTCGCGCAGGTTGCGTCCTTCTTTTTTAATCTCGTAGGTGTTTTGCGTCTTTAGACTGGTGTAGCCTCGTTTTCGTTTTTTTCGGTGGCCATTTTTTCTCTCGCTTAGAGAATTTTTTAGTGTCTAAACTCTTTTAATTTGACTTAAATTGAGGTGTAACTTTAGTTTTCGAGGTCCTGGATGCTCCCTCTTCCTGTAAGTAAGTTTTTTGTGTATTTGTTGTGTGTATTTGTTTTATTTTTCATGTTTTGATGTGCGCGAGTTGCGGCCGATTTTTGCGAGGTCGTAATGGGTCGTAACGTGTCTCATATTTTCTTTGCGTTGCGACGTAAATTTTGCGAGGGTCGCAGTTGCTTAATATATATTATATATTTGAACAGCAATGGTGCCTACATGCAATTACTCTGTAGTGGAAGCCGCCATTTTTTGTTGTTGTTTATATGTGAAGCATTCAACTGCTTCAATCTAAATATGGCCATCTTTAGTGCCAATGGTTTTAACTGGTTTCATGTAAATGTAATTGATTTGCACGGCCCCTCTTAGTTAAAGCATGCTCAATGCTGATTGGGTGGGACCAGGTACCTATGTAGGCACCCCTGCAAAATAAGCATTAAAGGGATTTTTAAATATTAATAAAAATTTAATGTTTTATGAAATGTGCTGAAAATATCAAGGATGGTTTTTGCCTAAGGAACATAGAAATGTATTAATCTAGGAAACTTAGATATGCCTTTAAGATAAGCTCCATCATGACAGCTCAAACGAACAATGGCTTCCCTTAGCAAAAATAATTTAATAAAATAGATAATAAATGATAGTTTATTTAAAACATTAAGCAGTTTATCAAGTCTAGCTCTTCAAAAGAACCTACTGTAACTATAGGACTACATGGTGCCTTTATTGATTATATTATATATCAACTGTTTGTCATTTAGTTGAGGATATAAGGCTTCCCACTACAATTAATATTTTATCAAGCCTTAAGGTCATGATTAACTCTACATGGTTCTGTCTACTTGGATGAGGTCTAATGGCATCTTAGCAGACTTTCCAGACATTCAAACTGAATGTTCTCCTTATGCTGTGAACCTGTTCTCTATATTTTGACGTATGAAATATTCATTCTAATGGAATTTAGAGAGAAGTAACAGGAGACAGAATCGTGTTTAAAATACCATAAACAGAGCTGGATGAGTTGGAAATATACTGATGGAAAAATAATACTAATATGTTTTTTGTTAGGATGGAGTAGAGAGTAAGATAAAGAATACCAAGTCCACAATACTAATTGATGTGGTCTGACATAACCAGGAGGTGTAAATCTAACATAATTGATTGAAAGGGGGCTTGGTGGGATTTCCTTCACTTATTCCCTCTATTTTCCATGTAGTCTATTGCACAGGACAGGGTTTACATTTCCAGCGCCCCTAGGCACAGCAGCTTCCTCCCTCTTGTAACTCTCTAGTTCCATTTGCCCCCCAGCTGGGAGTCTGTGAACTGCAATATTTCCTTTTTTATGTCAAGGAACATTTTGAAGTGTGAAATGAGGCACCCTTCAGAAAGAAGCGCCCCTAGGCGGCTACATAGTTGGCCTAATGAGAAATCTGGCCTTGAGTATTGGTGCAGTTTTAAGACATAGAATAATTTCTCCATATAAATAATACATTCCATACACAAGTCCCATTCCTATAAGGTATTGTGGGAAAAAGAACAAAATGTTTTTAGCAAGATAATATATCTTATATTTCAAATTGCTCCCTCCTCCCTGGACAAGGTGTAAAACAACTCCATGACAATATCAATGGTTTACTAATCCCTACGCCAAAGAGCTTACAGTCTACTTGTATCAGGGTATATGCATACAGACACATTATGGTAAAAGGGTAAATGATGTAAGAACAAGTTCTAGAACTTCTCTAGACCCATTATTAGAGCCAAGACGATGAGTTGCCGGAATAGCGAGAGATGAGAAGAGAGATAAAAGAAAGAGATGAGCGCTGATTAGCCTTGAAGCAGAGGAGGACAGTTTAATAGACTAATCTTGACATAATTGGAAGTCAGATGAGGAAATTTAGCCTAGAAGAAGAAGGAAGACGTTTGATGAGAAGAAGATGATACAAGCAGCTGAAATAAATTAGAGAAATTAGATGATGGTAAACCAGTGGGTAAGGTGTTGCAGAAGTTTAGGTCCATAATTTGTGACTCACATCCTCCATCATCACCTCCTCCCATGCTCATATGCAGTACATTTCCAGAGCTGTTCTGACTCCTTGCAATTTCCTACCTTCAGACCCTAATCTTCAGATATTCAAACAATCTCAACCAAACTAAGGCCTCCATTCCATGGCTCTTGTAAAAATTGAGCTCTGGACAAACCACCCTAGGTGCGAGTCAGTAAGTTCTACTGGATTTTATTTCCCGGGAGCCATAGAACAGCTCCGGTACTTAGCTTTCAAAATCTCCTGTAGTTGTGTCAGCCTTCCTTTTAGGGGAACCTTGGTTATTTTCTTATGGGAGCCATGGAATGGAGACCTCAGTTATTTTCTTATGGGAACCATGATCCGCAACTGATCCGCATGTTGCAGATCGGGAGAGATCTTGGAGGGTTGAACTTGATGGTCTCCAAGTCTTTTCTCAACCTCAATTACTATGTAACTATGTAACTATGGAATGGAGGCCTTGGTTCTTTTCTTATGTGAGCTATGGCTTGGAGGCCTTAGTTCTTTTCTTATTGGAGCCATGGAATGAAGGCCTCAGTTATTTTCTTATGGGAGCCATAGAATGGAGGTCTTGGTTCTTTTCTTTTAAGAACTGTGGCTTGGAGGCCTTAGTTCTTTTCTTATGGGAGCCATGGAATGAAGGCCTCAGTTATTTTCTTATGGGAGCCATGGAATGGAGGTCTTGGTTCTTTTCTTTTAAGAGCTATGGCTTGGAGGCCTTAGTTCTTTTCTTATGGGAGCCATGGAATGAAGGCCTCAGTTATTTTCTTATGGGAGCCATGGAATGGAGGCCTTGGTTCTTTTCTTATGGAGCCATGGAATGGAGGCCTTGATTCTTTTCTTATGGGATCTATGGGATGGAGGCCTTTGTTATTTTCTTATCGGAGCCATGGAATGGAGGCCTTGGTTCTTTTCTAATGGGAGCCATGGAATGAAGGCCTCAGTTCTTTTTTTATGGAGCCATGGAATGGAGGCCTTGGTTCTTTTCTTATGGAGCCATGGAATGGAGGCCTTGATTCTTTTCTTATGGGAGCTATGGGATGGAGGCCTTTGTTATTTTCTTATCGGAGCCATGGAATGGAGGCCTTGGTTCTTTTCTTATGGGAGCCATGGAATGAAGGCCTCAGTTCTTTTTTTATGGAGCCATGGAATGGAGGCCTTGGTTCTTTTCTTATGTGAGCCATTGAATGGAGGCCTTGGTTCTTTTGTTATGGGAGCCATGGAAGGGAAGCCTCAGTCATGGAATGGAGGCCATAGACATCTATTTAAGCTGTCTCACACCTCTCCATATTACTCTATAACAACTATCCATCAAGCACTATCCTCAATTCATGTCTCTTCCACACCTATTACCTCTTAGACTGCAAACTCTCCCAAGATCTCCTCCTGTATCAACGTGTATAAACGAATGTGATGTCTCGTCTTACTAGCACTCTCTTCAAAGTGTCTGTACACATTGTATCCATTTTCAATTCTACAAATCTAATAAGTGATAGGGACTGAGATATACAGAACAAGGAGTTTGCTTTATCCTGTACATAATAATACTATAGATCTTAGCGCTGAACAAGTAATGGCAGGAACTGTAATAAATGTATTTAAGATTAATTGGATAAGTTCCTTGAGGAAAAGCACATACAGTATGGATTTATTGGCTCGCTATGTAGGTGTTAAGTGACCATAGCAATTGAATCATTATTCTTAGCTATGGGCAAGGGAAACGTAAAATTTTATAAATTCATTCAGTGTTTTTAAAAATTAGGAGAGGCTGTGAATCAATAAAGATGTTTAGTTCTATCTTTTATCGTTGGATCTCACTCTTTTATCTTGTAAATATTGTTATTTAAGTTGCTTAAAGGACCATGAAAAGCTTCACATGTTTGTGAAGTATTCAACAATTTAACAACATTAAAAGCTGTGTCCCCATTTGGATCTCTAACTTGTCGTGGGGAAGGGGGCTTTTGTATTTCAATGAAGCTGTGAGCTATACCATGAAGTGTCACCAAAGATGGACAGGTCATAGCAGAGAGGTCAGACAAATCACAGTCCACTGGAGCAGGAACTGGTAACCTACTCCGGTATCCTTGCAAAGAAAATCTTATGAATAAGCGCAACCAGCAAAACAATTACCTTGCGTGTATCAGTCCATAGGGTCATGGAGAATCGCAAATGACTGAACACCTATAGCACAACAAACAGCTGTTTAGGGCAGGAGCATAAAAACATTTTAAAAGAAAATCTTTGATGATCAGATTACTGCATGGAAGCCGACATGATTGTCATTCTTTCTTTTCAAGGTACAAGTGGGGAGTGGTAAGGGAGAGCGGGGGGGGGGTTACTTTCAAGCTGCCTTCTATTGACCATGTGACGGAGGTGAGGTGGGCAATATTGACATTTTATCTGAAAGCACAAATGAGTCATCAAATTCCCTCTCTCCCTCTCCTCCCACTCCTAAATAGATAATAAAACAGAACACATCTACTTAATCTCCAACTCAGCAGTAAATATGACATAATTTTGCAAAACCAAAGGGAAAATACTGTTTTATTGCAACAAAGAGAATTTTAACATTTTCGGGGAGCTTGGGGTTTTTGGTCCTTTCAGATTCTGCAGATACACATACTGCAGATACACATACTCTGCATACAGCAATGATGGAGGGCAGGCAGCTGGGTTCTAAAGAACCACTTGTAGAAGAGTGAAATATGAATAGATTTAAAAAAAATAATACAATTCTGGTGAAGGCTAACTACATACATTATTTTTTTTGTAGAAAAATACTTTTTAATGGACCACTGTAGTTCAAGAAAAAAGACAAATATGCATAAAACTAATAATGTTAGCAGCTGTGTAAGACGTGGACATCAAAACATGTTTGGGAAAACACGAAGACAGGAATCCATTTTGTGTTTGTTACATCACATTCTCAGAGCTGGATCATGAGGGTGTGTTTTTTGGCGGAGGGAAAGGTGAAGATTGAGTGAATAGAAAGTCTTTGTTAGATAATTGTAAAATATTTAAATTCAAACCACACACTTACCCCTCTCAATGGCCCAAAACCCGGAAGTTGCACCAATAGATGCAACCAGAAATGCAAACTTCCTTCTCTCACACACACAACTTCTGCCTACCTGTCACGGATTCCTCCAGATTCCAACAGAGCAAGCAACATTTATTAATTTATTTTAAATTAAAAGCTATTATTAATACTTTTTTCCTTCTTAATTAATTAGACAAATTTAGAGCTTTCAAACATATATTTTATTGTCCATTGCTCTTTTTAATTCTTCTATTATATAATGGTTTTTTTTGCTTCGTTTAGTTGTTTCCTACTCGCCATGACCACATGGACCATAACACACCAGAACATCTTTATGTCCATGGACATACTGATCCACTTGGTATTCATGGCAGAGATAATGGAGAGGGTTGCCAGCTCCTTCTCCAGTGGGCCACAGCATACAGCTCCTAGTATTCCTAGGTGGTCTCCCATCCAAGTACTGACCAGGCCCAACCCTGCATGGCTTCAGGGCGGTGGGACCTCTTGGTTTCCTGACTTGGAATGGAACCCAGGTTGCAGTGGTGGAAGCATTGAGTTCTAACCACTGGACCACCAGGAAACCTTCTTACTATATCTACAGGCGTCCAAATTACACTTTAGGACTCTGTTTCTTAGCTTGGAGCCTGGGTGTGCTCTGCATTTTATATTCTGCTAAGCAGTTGAGGATTGTGGGAATTGTGACCTCATTGGTTAGTGAGTTCAACTTCCAGCATTCTGGACAAAATGTTTTCCTTTAAACTAGATTGATCCTTTAAGATGCCAGCAAACAAATACAATTCTTCTTGATATTGGAAAGTTGTTAATTGTGTGTCAAGCAGCATATTCTCCAGTAGAAGAAACATAGCTATACATTATTAAGTTATGAGCAAAAATACAAATTAGGGAATATTAATTTACAGCTATGAATGTTAATTAGAACAAATGTGGCCAGATGAAAACGGAAGTTATACAATATGGATTGTAAGGGTCATATTCATGGCGAATTTGTCAATACATTTAGATATTCTCTTTTATAAAATTTCAGCAGGAAAATTTTGGGTAGTAAAGTAAAGGTTTAATGGGAGATAAAAATTATGTTTTAGGTCCTCACAATATAATCTCTATATATATATATATATATATATATATATATATATATATATATATATATATTGTGGCAAACTGCCCTTCTCTTCTCTCTTCTATGCATAAATATATATATATATATATATATATATATAAACACACACACATATTTATATATTTACTAGCGAATTGCCCGTCAAAAAATGACGGCAATGAAATTGTAAGGTAGCTAATGCTGTTTGGTGTATAATAATGAAATATATAATACATTAATAAATGAATATACTATACCTATTTTGAAGCATTGTGTTGAAGAGCTGGCAATCTGTTTTGATGTTGCTGCAGCATTAGTGGTGTGGAGCTGCTGTGTAAGCATGATGAATGTGTGCAATGTGTGGTATGAATATCCGTAGGTCCTTTGTGGCGTTTTGCGAGTTTCTTGTGGTGTTTTGCGAGTTTAGACTGCTGTAGCCTCGTTTTCGTTTTGTTCGGCGCTTACAGTTTTTTTTAGTCTCTAAACTCTTTTATTTCGATTAAAATGAAGGTCTAAGTTGCATTTTTGAGGTCCTGGGTGCTCCCTCATGGTGTAGGTAAGGTTTTTATGTATGTGCTGTGTGTATGTATTGTGTTTTAAATGTTGTAATGTTCGCGAGTTGCGTCCGAGTTTTGACAGGCCGTAATGTGTGTGAACGTGTGTCGTATGTTGTTTGCGAGTGTCGTAATGTGTGTGTCGTGCTCTTTGTGTTGCGACGTGAACTTTGCGAGGTCCTCAGGTGCTGGCATGGAGCGCCTATGGCGCTCCATGCCAGCAACTGAGACCCTCGCCCAGTGCCCTCGCTTCGCGAGGGCCTTGGCTCGCTGCGCATAGCGAGCCCGCAGCGTTAGCAACAACTCGTACGCTCACAACTATATATGTGATAGGGCATTTTATAATATTGTACTATGTATTGTACCACCCGTTTTTCTAAACTAAATTGTTTTTGGTCAGAAAACATTGAATACCAGTTAAGTCCCACCATACACTGTATCATAAATCAACATAAATATGTATAGAAGCATAGTCCTAGTCAATTGACCAAAGTCATAGCTTGACTAAGACCCCGAGAGCAGAGACTAAATCAAATTTGAAGGATATCATTTTTTAAAGGACTTCTTATGCCCCAAATTTACTGCGTTCTTTTTGAAAGGGCTTGACTTGATAATGGAGCAAATATTTCTAGAAAATATACAGATCCAAAGTCCTCTCCGCAATTTCAAAGAAGATTGACGATCCCTAATGTGCTGGTTCCCTTCACAGAATAATTTAATACATAATTAATAAATGAAAGTATGTTTCTTTTTTTCTTTATATTGTTATATTTTATTAAATGTTTTCATATTATCAAGGTTAGTTTTTCAAAAGAGGTTCCTGTAAATATAGAACTTTTATAGCCTTTAGATTGTAAGTTTTCAATCTTGGAAGTTGCTTTGGGAACAAGCATTATGTACCTAAGATTTTAAGCTCAAAGCCAGGGCCCTTCATTCTTGCCTTGTGATTTCTTTGTACTCAACCCCTGTATAGCGCTATTGAATATGGGCCCTATTCTATTGACCAATTCTCAAAACCACTCTAAAAATGGCAATATATTCTATTATCTACTCGCAATCCAATTACGAGTTCTCTGCCCACAATCAATTTGCGCCAGACAAGAATGCAAAACCGGCCTTAGAACTCCATTGGTTTTAGCACAGCTCAAGATTTATGAGTTCAGCCTTGAATTCGGAATTTGTGACCTGCAGTCAATAGAATACATCTAAACATTTATAGAAAAAAACAACCGCAGCCAAATGTGTGACCTTGAGGCATTTGCGAGCCGCTAATAGAATAGGGACCTATTGGCTCATTACAAATAACAGATACTAAAAATAATAATTTACAATTCACAGTCGAGAGCTGCCTTTAACGATTTTAGAAGACAATTTAATCTGTGTCTTTAATTAAATAAAAATGGTTGACATGGTCCTGCTAGAATTGTGGCATTATTATTAAGAAAAGAGCTTTCACTCAAAAATATTATTTAAGATATAGGTTTTAGAACATTTTTATTCGAAGAATTTAAATTGTTCTGCCACTTTCTACAATTCTTTATTTTCCACTCAAAATTTATCCCTTATAAATTCCTGGGTTACAATGGTTGGAGGCTCAACAAATTACAGAACTGCATTAACTTTATTGCTTTTTATGAGTTTGCTGGAACTGCTGTTTATTCAATCAAAGTTAAGTTGTAATTTACCTTTCTTGACATCCACTGCTGGCAATATATTAGTGGTGTGTTGACCATTAATTCTAGATTTTTACTCTTATACAGAAGATGAAGTATTTGGCAGGAATGAGAGAAGCAATACTATGATGATCTACTTTAATATATCTCTAAAATTATTAGAAATTGTATTTAGTAAATGAAATGTACATACGATCTATGGGTTTTCTATTTCCAAACATTGATATATATATATATATATATATATATATATATATATATATATATACAAGCATTATTGTGATATAACTGTTTTCCATTTTGGATTAACGTATTAGCAGTACTATGATTTTTTTTTTTATCAGCCCTATAGGGATGGTTTCTTACTAGGCTAAAAGAGACCTTAAGACACAATCAATTCCAAGCCCGCGAGTCACGGGATGTACTGTAGGCCGTAAATCTGCTGGCCTGCTGTGGGCCCGCAGCGTCCTAGATTACGGTGCTATTCACTTGCCAAACCCGCAAGTCCCTGCCCTATAGCGCACATCGTAAACCATTGCATTGTATGTAGCATTTCGGGTGTAAACATGATCAGTTAAGCAAGCCCGTAGCTCCTGATGCCGAAGCAGCCAATAGAAATGGACCACATCAACATTCCGTCAGTAAAACATGAAGATCAACTAGTGATTAGGGGTCACAAATCCACAATGTACAAAAAAATAAAAATGAATGAAGCCAAAGTTATAGTCCATGTGGGTGACCTCATATGTATTAACTCATTGATTCCTGAGATTGATATAACCCAGAAAATTACACATTAATAAATAAAAATGTATATTCCATATTTACGGGCTTGAGACTGTTGTGCAATTAATTCTAATGTCTTATGTTGTGTTTCCCATCATTTACAGTGAAGTATTGAATCTTTATTTACATTTAAAGTGCTCCGGACATGTCTTTAAGCCCTATGCGAGTCCTCCTTGGAACCCGTAACTTGTGGTGTGACTTTTGCCATTTGCGGCCTTGGCGGCTTGCTTAGGGAGGGAACTCTTGTGGACGTGAAAGATCAAAGGCTTGGAAGGGCTTTAACTTGCGATGTTAAGCATCGCAATGAATCGGAGATTTAACTGCCAAGTCTATACAATTAAATGTTAGATTGGAGTCAGTCTTTTAAATTATTAACTACATATTAATAGCCAATAAGTGGAGGAGCCATAGGCTATTTAGTGAATATGTGCCTTTCATTTTGATCATATTAAAAAAGAAGCCTTGAGCAAAAAAAAATTAGGTTGCTCAAAATCAGTCAAATTTATGCTAATTGTTGATGTTTTTTTGGAAGCTCTTGATATGGGAAAATGATTGATTGTGTCACATTTCTTTAAAGCCAATATGGTTTCCATTCCATTTGGTGCTATTCAATTGAAGAAGCCTGCAAGTTACGAAGCAGTAAATTGCACGTGTGAGTAGCAGTTAAGGGAGGGAACATGGTTAATTAAGCAAGGCCGTAACTACCCATTTAGAAACAGCCAATAGAAAATGAGGCCGCCATCATTACGGCAGTAAAATATGGAGGTTACATGTCAGTCAGTTATGTTCGGGGGTCCGATATGCGATCAAACTCGCAAACCCTCAAAATACGAAATAATAAAAATGAATGCCAATACTGTTCTAGTCCTTGTGGGTGTCCTGATATGTATTAACTCATTAATTCCGGAGATTGATCTAACCCCGGAATGACACATAAAAATATATGATTTATTATTGCCGATTTGCGAGCTTGCGACTGTTTAACAACTGCAAAGTTTTCAAGCCGTACCACATAAACTGTTTGGAACCCGCAAAAAAGACGCCAATTGAATTGCAAATTAACCTATGGCCTCACTTACGGGTTCCAGTAACTCAAGATTACTCAATTGAATCAGACCCATTGTTCTACAGATGTCTAATTAAAAGAATATCATCTATTATCCATTCCATTGCTCTCATAAGAAAATATGTGAGTGAGGTTCACGCGGTAAATCTCTTCTGACCTATCACGTCTACAAAAACCTATATCTAACATCCGAGAAATGCCATCCGAGTGCCCTAATATCACAAGACCCGAGAGCCTGTTCCATAACTATTTTACAAATCCCTATCACAAGCCTCCAGTAACAATATTCTACCACACTAAGGTTAACTCAGAAGTGTGTCTGAGTGTCCCAAATATTCAAAAGGTCTATGGATACTTCCAACCCCTGGTAAAGGCACAAAATAATGCCTCAGAGAAGTATGTATTCTTCAAATCCATTATTATGCACAAGCTAACACCTTAATTGTGTCAGATTTTAGGCTTGATTGCTCAAATCTGACACAATTAAGAGGCTAATACTATTAACCCCATGAGCCAGGGGAACCCCGGGATCCCCCCTCAATACCTGTTTCCTATTATGAGCCTGGGAATCCCCCCATTACCTACTATGAGCCAGCGGGATCCTCCGGTATTCCCGTTTCCTACATGATACCTTCTGCGAGCCGGGGATCCTTCATGATTCCCACTTCTTACTTGATACCTTCTATGAGCTTGGGTAACCTTCAAAATTTCCACTTCTTACCTGATACCTTCTATGAGCTTGGGGATCATTCAATCTTCCCACTTCTTACTTGATACCTTCTATGAGCTTGGGTAACCTTCAAAATTTCCACTTCTTACCTGATACCTTCTATGAG
Organism: Discoglossus pictus; assembly: GCA_027410445.1. Classification (NCBI taxonomy): domain Eukaryota; kingdom Metazoa; phylum Chordata; class Amphibia; order Anura; family Alytidae; genus Discoglossus; species Discoglossus pictus. The sequence goes on from CM050172.1 coordinate 97,883,569, forward strand.
CTTGGGGATCCTTCAATCTTCCAACTTCTTACCTGATACCTTCTGTGATCCCAGAGATCCCTCTGGATCCCCCTTTCATATCCACTAGCCCCTAGCCAATGGTCCCCAGACTTAAGCATAACCATGGAGGTGCTTAGAAACCCCATGGCACCTCATATTAATAACTTACCATGGGAGTGCACAACAGAGTCCCTTGGCACCAAATAGTAACCCCTATGCCATAGAGGTCTCAGTGGACCCCCACGGTATACTAAACTATAACCAATAAACAATAATAATTTGAAGCAATTGAGTATAAGTAGTGTCCTCAATGTTGTAGAATTTAATAAATTAATTAATTAATTAAATTAGTGAAAATTGAGTGTAAATGTGAATGTTATTTTAGACTTAATATGATGTTTATATAAAATCAATGTAATAGTCTCATATACATACTGATAAATAGAAAAAACTTATTCGAAATTTCTTGATAGATTTTCTGAGGGGTTAGCAATTAATGGCTATTATAAAACAACTGTCTTCACATGTACAGTTCCCAAAGAGACCAATTATCTATGTACATTTCTCTTTCATGTCTCAATAAACTGCCAAGATGTGCTATCTCATTAATAAACCAAACTTCTTTTCAATAATGTGTAGACCCCCAGCTATTGTCATCACGAACATTCTAAAGGAATTATTACTAAATATTGATATCCCAGTGATAGATCTAATAATAAATAACCTGTGGATCAAAGAGAATATCAAGTCACAACATGATGTTTTCTTGTGCTAACGCAGGTGCCCAAAAACAAAAAATAATTATAAATAATTTTATGTGTGCTCAGGATATGTTAAAGATACATGCAAAAATCAAGACATTTTTTATATGTATCAATTAAAAACATTGTCTCAATTTTATGCTTCTCTTTCTTTTCTTCTTTTCTTTATTTATTTTGGTATCCCAGAAGAATTATTGATGTGGATTTTATAAATATATATAAAAAGAGAAACACAACTCCTCATTTATTATTTTTTTTTTAAATTGAACAATGTTAAATTCAGTTAAAAGTGTTTTCCTTTTTAAAAATGATTATAGTAATATTAAGAGTATACTGTTTTAGCTTTTAATGCCAAAAACAATAAAATTGAGTATTATTTCCTGATGCATTTTATGCTCCAAATATTATGGTAAAACATGGCCAGATTGGAGCATTCACCTAATTAAAGTCAATGAAAGATTAAAAAATAAATAAAACTAAAATCTACATTTACTAGGAAGATCATTTATAATTTTTTGGGTGGAAGCGAGGTAAATGTCCCAACTGATTTGTTTTATGAAACCATCCAAAGAAATAATTTCATGTACAAGTACCATTTACATGCGATAGAAATTCTTGGCCCAGTTTGATACATTGAAATTACTTTTTCTGCTATTTTTGGGAGTTTTTGGTTCCATGTAAAATAAACATTATTTTATGGACAGCTTTATCTATTCAATATCATCTGAAATTAAACCATATCTCAGATTGTGGATTTATAGCTTTTCATTTTTTTTAGATTCAACGCAAATTCCTTTGATTTATATTAAAGTCCTGCTAAATAAACTGGTGTCAGAAATGATAGAGGACTTGTCTCATCTGTTATGCATAATACGTCAATCTTTTAAACTTTCCAGACTTTATCTGTTTGGACTATATTCCACTTCCTACTATCATCAAGAAATTCGTTACATAACATAAGCACTGATTAGAGGCATAATTAATTGATATTTAGGTTTTAAAATATTTGATTGACATTCACGCTAAAAGAAAAAAATAATATGACTTTTGGTGAATGAAATGAACAGAACTGGTATAATCTAACACTCCCTGATTGTACATTATTATTTTTTTTAAATGTGGAAAATGTTATTGTTTCTTTTGCATCAAATTAAGGGAAAAGTACAATGATCTTGGGTTCCCTGGTGGTCACCTCTGTGCCCTGGGTTTGATTCTAGTCAGGGATCAAAGAGGCCACACCACCCTGAAGGGTTGGACCTGGTCAGTACTTGCATGGGAGACCACCTATGAATACCAGGAGCTGACAACCCACTCCACTATCTCTGCCATGAAAACCAAGTGGATCAGCATAGTGTGTTATGGTCCATGAGGTCACGGAAATTTGGATGTGACTGAACAACGAAACCTCGGAATGATGTTATCTTCCGGTGCCATATTGTTATGTCTCTGGTTGTGCCTGTCCATAAACTTATCTTAGCAATGTTACTGGAGTGGGTTGCAGGTTCCTTTTCCAGTGGACCACATTTTGTCTGACCTCTCTGCCATGTCCTGCCATCTTGGGTAACCCTACATGGTATAGCTCACAGTAGAATTGATGGCATTGAATTGTGGTATTGGCAAAAAACTGCTTAGAGGACTGCAAGAAGATCCAATAAATCAGTACATTAGGAAATTAAGACAAACTGTTCACTAGAAGATTTGATCATGAGGCTGAAGTTCAAATATTTTGACCACATAAGGAGACAGGATTCCTTAGAGAACACTCTGATGCCGGGGGAGATTGAAGGCACAAGAAGAAAGGGACAACTGAATGACTAAACAACAACAATAACAATGATCTCTACTCCAAGTAATAACCATTTTGCCTTAGCAAGTTGATAAACTATAAAGGTAGATATTCTAATAATTTTTCAAGCATTGTGGTGACTTCAAGATTTATTGGCAGGGTGGTTTGTATATTTCTACTATAGATGGTAACTTTTATAAACTTCCACTATGTTTACCCTCTCAATCCCCTCTGTCCTGTCTAGCTTCTTTGGTTTGATTCTGGTAGACCTAAAGCCCTATTAAATTCGAAGCTCGTATCGGCATCGTGAGGCTGCAGGCTTGAAATTCGGCTGCGTTACAGAGCTATTAAATTAGACCATGCCGCGAGACGCAAACCCGTAAACCATTCTTGCGAATTACGAGTTTCGATCGGAGGCGCATTCCAGAAATAATGCAATATTAATAAATCAGTAAATATGATATTCTAGTCAATTATATGTATTAACACATTGATTGCCGGGATCGATATAACACGGAAATGTAACAGAAATAAAAGTATTTTATATTGCAGATTTGCGAGCTTGAGAATGTAGTGCTATTAATTATAAGACCTAACATCACTTTCACTTTAATTATAAGTACAGTAGTGTATTTATATTTGCATTTACAGTGCTACAGATAGGACTTTAACCCCCTTGTGGGTCCTCTCTAGTACCCGTAGTCTTTTTGGCTGCATTTGCAGGTTTGAATTCCAGTGGATTTGTTGCAATTTAATAGTGATTTTCGAACATAACAGATTGACACAACAAAGGATTTGCGGCCGCGGAGTTCAATTTTCGACATGCCGTAGGGATTTTTCACCCTTACCCTGCAAGTCATTGGCGTGTTGATTTACGAGGCCAATTTAATAGCCGCAAGTCTTACAAGCTACGTTAGGGGCTACAATTTTACACGTTGAGGTAATTTTATAGGGCTGCCAGAGAATGCCTCTTGTAGTGTAAATTACAATAAAGGGCCAATGAAAACCAGAGAATTGCAAGTAAACATGGAAATAAGGAATAATTAAATGAATAATATTTAATATAAAAATGACATGTTTTCTTTATGTTTTTCCTTTAAGACAAAATACAGACAAAGGTCTCCTCCATTCTGTCTCACACGGAAAACCAGAATAAACCCTTGCTAGATAGATAGATAGATAGATAGATAGATAGATAGACAGACAGATAGAGATGTCCCGAATAGTTCGCCGGCGGACTGTTCCCGGCGAACATAGCATGTTCGCGTTCGCAGCGAACTGCGAACATATACGATATTCGACCCGCCCCCTATACTTTATCATTGAGCAAACTTTGACCCTGCATGTCACAGTCAGCAGACACATTCCAGCCAATCAGTAGCATACACTCCCTTCCAGAGCCTTCTAACTTATGGACAGCAGCCATTTTGGAATCATAACTAACTTGCAGTCTTACTGAGAGGAGGCTGAGTGTAGGTGATACTGCATCAATAGGGAAAACCATAGCTAGGCTACTGTACACAGTGTGCAATACAGTCCTGAAGGACTCTTTTGATGTCTGCTGCAAGGAAACCCCTGTGTCTTTCCTCCCCCCTTATCATCATCCTCCCCTCACCTTAGCACCCAACCCTAACACCCCTCACACTTATCCCTAACACCCCTCACCCTAACCCTACCACCCCTCAAACTTATCCCTAACACCTAACCCTAACACCTAACCCTAACACCCCTTACACTTGAGAGGGGGGAAAGAGACACAGGGGAGGATGATGAGGGAGGGGGGGGGAGAGACACAGGAGAGGATGATGAGGGAGGGGGGGGGGAGACACACGGGAGGATGATGAGGGAGGGGGGAAAGAGATACAGGGGAGGATGATGAGGGAGGTGGGAGGATGATGAGGGAGGGGGGATGAGACACAGGGGAGGGTGATGAGGAAGGGGGGAAAGAGACACAGGGGAGGATGATGAGGGAGGGGCGAAGAGACACAGGGGAGGATGATGATGGAGGGGATGTAAGGTTATTTATGCCCTTTATGGATTAAAACCAGACTCTGCATCAACTATGTAATTTTCCGTGGGAGTTTTGACATGGATCCCCCTCCGGTATGCCACAGTCCAGGTGTTAGTCCCCTTAAAACAACTTTTCCATCACTATTGTGGCCAGAAAGAGTCCCTGTGGGTTTTAAAATCCGCCTGCCCATTGAAGTCTATGGCGGTTCGCCGGGTTTGCCGGTTCGCGAACATTTGCGGCGGTTCGCATTTGCGAACCGAAAATTTTATGTTTGCGACATCACTACAGACAGATAGATAGATAGATAGATAGATTAATAGAAAAATAAATAGATAAATATGGCTTCAATGCAAATCAAACACCTTTCAACAGTCATACAGAACTAAAATTAACAATAACTGTGTTAATTTCAAAATTCTTTATTAATTTTAAATATGTCTATAAAGCATGTCCATTTTTTTAGACAATCACTTTATCAAGTTATATTAAATTGGCTGATCCTGGACTCCACATGGATAGACCAATGTAAGTGCTTAAGTTCAACGGCACCTCCAGGCACTATCTAGTTCAAGTTCTAGGGAGGAAAGGTATGGCAAGTCTGGACAAGCTATTAAAAAGTAGTTAGTAGATAGAGATATATAGTTAGATAGATAGATAGATAGATAGATAGATAGATAGATAGATAGATAGATAGATAGATAGATAGATAGGAGATAGATAGATAGATAGATATATTGTTAGTAGATAGATAGATAGATAGATAGATTGATAGATAGATAGATAGATAGATAGATAGAAAGACAGATAAATAGATAGATAGATAGATAGATAGATAGATAGATATATCGTTAGTAGATAGATAGAGATAGATAGATAGATAGATAGATAGATAGATAGATAGATAGATAGATAGATTGTTATTAGATAGATAGATAGAAAGATAGAAAGATAGATAAATAGATAGAAAGATAGATAAATAGATAGATGGACGGACGGACAGATCGATAGATGCGGCCTCAATGCAAACCAAACACCTTTCAATAGTCATAGATCATTAGTTGTTGATAGATAGATAGATAGATAGATAGATAGATAGATAGATAGATAGATAGATAGATATATAGATAGATATACAGATAGATGGATAGATAGATAGATAGATAGATAGATAGATAGATAGACAGTTAGTAGATAGATAGACAGACAGACAGACAGTTAGTAGATAGATATACAGATAGATAGATGGATAGATAGATAGATTGATAGACAGATAGATACACAGAGGGATAGAGAGATAGTTAGATAGATAGATGGATAGATGTATAGATAGATAGATAGATAGATAGATAGATAGATAGATAGATGGATAGATGTATAGATAGATAGATAGATAGATAGATAGATAGATAGATAGATAGATATTGTTCATTCAATAACAAGTGGTATTTCCTTTAGTACTATATGCCTACAATTAGGGTAATTAGGAAAGTCCTGTTGTAGACTCGATCATTAGCTGTTCTTTCAAAAAGAAACGTACCCTTTTTTTTTTTTTTGTCAGCCCCATTTTGAAACCTTGTTAATTCACCACTATGAATATAGAAGTTTCATACACATTGACATAATTAATGAAAGAGGCAGACAGCATGTGCTACCAATTAACACCACAGGGAAAAGTAAAATTGGCTTTCTTGTTTTGTGTGGTGCCAGAGCTAAGGACTGTAACACACTGCAGATAAATGGCGAGGCGTCTAATGAGCTGCACGATCGAGTCAAGGAACAGATAAGGAATGTTGGCTAAATACCGGCTCTTGTTTGGACTGTTAAGAATAATTGATGAGCTTCGTTAAAAAATTTGGGTGAGGAAGAGTCAGTCAAGAAGCTAAAAACTCAGATTTAATTACACCTATTCTTCGATGTACCTTTTCAATTAAAATATAGATATATTGGAAATTCTTTGAGAATTAAGGTATTGAGTTGTTTTGGTTACATGTGACGTCCTTGTGAAAGTATTACAGTCGGTTTAATGTGATAATTAAAGGTAAAGGTAAGAACTATAAAATTAAAGGTAAAGGTAAGTATTACAGTTGGTTTAATGTGATAATTAAAGGTAAAGGTAAGAACTATAAAATTAAAGGTAAAGGTAAGTATTACAGTTGGTTTAATGTGATAATTAAAGGTAAAGGTAAGAACTATTAAATTAAAGGTAAAGGTAAGTATTACAGTTGGGTTTATGTGATAATTAAAGGTAAAGGTAAGAACATCTGTCTTTAAATGTGTGCCACTTGTGGAAATTGAGGAAAGGAGTGAGACAGAAGGAAATGAGGATGAAGAGAAGAGGGAGTGTGGAAGAAATGTGAGTAATGAGAAAGACCTAGATACCGTGACCACTTCTGGAGACCAGATCTCCAAAAGGATATTAATAAATAAGAGACAATTCAGAGGAGGGCTACTAAAATAGTGCATGGTCTACAAAACAAAACCTAAGCAAAGGCTACATGACATTAATGTGTATAGCTTAGAGTGGAGAGGGGTGATATGATAATACATTCAAATATATCAAGGTATCTTATAAAGTTCAGGAGGGAAGTATCTTTAAAAAAGGAGGAGGTTATGAATTTGGTAAGTGGTTCTGGATCACTACCTCTTTTGGTGAAGTGGCTTGTGTACTTCAATGAAGCTAGGTATTATCACCCAAGATGGGTGGGTCACCAACCCATTATCTTTGCCAAGAAAACATTATGGATAAGCACAACCAGAGACAAGAAGTGACTGGTGTGATATGATCCATTGGGTCATGGCGAGTCGGAGATAATAAGTGAGCGAACAACAACAAAGTGGTTTAATGGTAATATGTACTACTTTACAGATAATATAGTAGATAAGGGAAATAATAGTAGAAGTGGTAGAGAAAAACACAGTCAATGAATTAGAGATAAGTATAGGTCTAGTGAGGAACACATCAAGATGGATATAGATTGTAAGGATGATTTACAGCATATAACCCAACATGATGTCGTGTCATCTTATACTGGTTGAGGAATACACAGTATACCACTAAAGTATGTGTGTACATATGACAGCCCAGGTAGTTTGCAATACAAAATCCATCATATTGTTAGATATACATGTTGGTTAGATCACTAACAAGAAAAGATGAAACATAAATTCAGAAAACATCTCAACATTACAGGAATACACCTAGACATGGAGGTGACCCAGCATGGATTCCAGTCTTCCATTCATTCACATTCACCAGCATCCTCTCCTACTGAGCATTATTCTTTAGTGTCTTTCAAACCTCAAAATTGTCTTGTAGCTGCTTTCAAGGTGCTCAGATAACCAGCCTCCATGATGGCGATGGATTTTTAAGCCAAGCATTTACAATTTAGATAAATAGACTGGTGGACCTTTTGGTTCTTATGATTGTCAAACCTATGTTTTTCAATGATGGCAAAGAAAATGGGGAGTGGATTAGAAGAGGCTGGATCATAGAAGAAATGTGAAAGAGAAAAGGAGTATTGTAAAGAAGGAGGAGGAAGATAGGAGATGGAGGAAGGTTAGAAGAATGAAAGAACGTCTGGGATACATAGAACATGTATTTTGAGAAGTGTAAAAAATGAGACAGAAATAATAAAGGGGAGAGGGTGGGCAGTTGAAAGCAAGAGAAATAAATACCATACAAAAGAGAGAGAGAGATGATAGAATAGTGAGAATTAGAGGTGGAAGAAATGAGGAGAAAGAGGAGAGGTATTGCATAGAAATATGGAAGAAGTTTTGAGAATTGAGAGGAAGGAGATGAAGGATAGTAGTGAAATGGTATAAGGCCTAAGACGAATAGGGTGGAGGAGACAGGTGAGCAACAGAAGACTGAGTATTACAAAATAAAAGAGGAAATTGACGGGAGAAAGTTGAAAATAAGGAAAGGAAGTGAAAATACAGAACCTGGCGAGAAGAGAAAGCGTGGTGTGATAGGTGAGGGAGGAGAGTGGTGATAAATGGAAGATGGAGTAAAATAGAGAACAGGAGTATAGGTGGAAGAACGAGTAATGTTGTGGGAAAGAGAAAGTGGAGTGATAAAGCAGAATGAGATAGGGGAGAAAGTCTTGTCTGTTATTATTTTTGTTGACTAAAATGTTGTTGTTATTTAGTCATTCAGTCCTGTCCAACTCTCAGTGACTCTATGGACTTCAGCATGGCAGGCATATTTGTCTCTGGTTGTGCTTATCCATAAGGTTTTCATGGCAAAGACACTGGAGTGGCTTACCAGTTCCTTCTCCAATTGACCCCAATTTGTCTAACCACTCTGACTTGACCATCTTGGGTGACCTTAGATGGTTTAGCTCACACCTATCTTGAAGTAGACAAGCCTCTTTAGCATGGCATGGCAATGATTCAGAAGAGGACTAACATGTGCAATGCTCACAATCCCAGATAAGAAGAGTTTAGAAACAAAGTCTTAGAAGAAAAACCATCATCTCATCATCAAAATCTCCCACAAGATCCAGGATAAATAACGAGACAATTTTATTCTTTGTCTATTGTATATAGCATTAGATCACTGTGCAAGCTCCTTGGCACTAGGCCTAGTTGTATTGTAAAGGTGGAAGGAGCTTGGAAACGAAAACTAATCAGCTGTATTTTACTGTTCAACACAAACAGGACCCTCAAGGAAAGGAGTTTGCTTTTTATGACTACTTGGAAAGATGCAGAAGTGCTTCCTTGTGCAAACCTGATTCTAAAAGGGGGATTACTTATTTTGCCTTTGCTTCGCAAATCAAAAATTTTTTTTAAAATCCAGATAATACCTTTTCCTGCAATACAGGGAGTCTGGTGGGACGAGTATTGAGAAACAATTCTATTCCTACTAAGATATGACTTATTATTATTATCATTTATTTGAAACGCGCCAACATATTCCGTAGCGCTATACACGGGTTACGATCAGGGCAAAAACAATAGCAGTATGTTGCAAAGGACGGAGGGCTTATGGTGTAATTTATACTTCAAATATTCACTTTTTGGTACATATGCCCATGCTTAATTAACACATAATGATATGCAAAGGATGATTGGAACAGCCTTCCAATGGGCATAATATGGACAAAAATGGTGCACATATTCATGCCTGGGCTACACATAAGGTCACCCCGCAGAGTAACAAATCCAACCTAGATATATTGGAGACAGCAGATGAGCTTTTTGGTTCGTTTTTACCATCAAATCTGTATGCTTGTAATTGAAAATGTGTTTAGTTAGTGGAGATTAACAAGTCTAGGTTAGTTTTACTAGTTATTTAGCGGTGATGTACTACGATTACATTCATTATTGAGTAATTGGTTGAAGGAATATGGAATGTTTTTTTGGCTTTACTATGAATATAGTATCCCTGGGTATCAATTTACTTTTATGTTTTTTTTTATTTTAGTAAGAAGTGCTTATAAGCTCTGTTTTACTGCACAAAATCATGCAAATAGTCCCTGTATGGGTCGGCCCACTGCAGCTCACGTAGACACAGACTCCATAGTACTGGGTATTCAGTATCTCATTCTAACCAATCAGTGACCATCTCTCTGCAACATTCCTCAGACATGGTCACTGATAGGCTAGGACACTACACTGCACCTGTGAGCTCAAATCATACTTGTTCCTTTTTATTAATAATTTTTATTTAATTTAAAGGATACTGCAGGAAATGTACTTATACAGTAAATGTGTTGGTTTGAGGCAAACATTTTTTATGTAAAAAATCCCCAAATAAACAGTTTGTCATTTTTTTTAAATTTTCAGGCAGTTGATTTTGAGATGGAAAACCCCTGAAAATCCAAAATCATAAAATTTGTAATTAGTTGTGGTCAATCAGAGGCAGTGACAACGATGTATCCATTTATGGGGATTCAGTCTCTGCAGCAAAGCATCATGGGATTTGTAGTATTTTGCCCCCCCAAACACAACTCTCCCCCCATAGAAATAAGCAGCTTGTCTGCTCCTCAGTGCACTGTGCTGCTATTGGATGGAAAATTAAATGTACTTGATGCAGTTTTTCTATTGGTTAGTACAGGGTGCCTATGTAGGCCCCTCTGTGGGCGTGGAAACCAAATTATATTTTAAAATAAATCTGTATGTGTATAGAATGCCTCAACTTCTGATATAAGCCATATGTGTTAGATTAGAACAAGTTACCATCAGAGACACTTCCATATACTTTTAAGTAATATATACAATAGTATATTTATGTTGATTTGTAATTTATATTAATTTCTTCAGAACTAATCAATTATGTCTTATAGCTAAAATATGGTATTAGTAACTGGAGATGGCGACTAGTAAATTTACAAAGTGAGAGCCAGGAAAGTGCCTCAACACTTATGGCTAATAGTGATAATAAAATGTCCAGGCGGCAGGATCTGATATTACACCCAACTGCAAATACCTTATTGTGCGGGCTCCTTACAGCATTAAGGAGGGATAAGGACAAGAATTCTTATACCATACTTAGATTTGTATTAAATTCACTTTGGATGTATACTGCAAACAAATTATATATTAATTTAGGGATTTCATTTATTGTCTACGCTGCAGACCCATAGAGAGATTATTTGTTTGATTTTAGGCAATACAAATAGAGTTTATTACAAATTCTTAATAAAATAAAGTACATAAAAGTAAATAGATACATAGGGATATTATATACCTAGTAACTTCCACAATCCTTGAGGCAACTCAAATTTATAATTAAATAATTATTTATTATCAATATTTGTAATACGTAATACCATTTAATCTTCCATGTTCACTTGATTGGCAGCTGCGCCCACCATTCGGCTAATGGGAGCAAGTTTAATTTATTGGGAGGGCAAGTAACCTGCCCCTTCCTGGATGCATGAACACAGCTAAGTGTTTGTGTAATCAGTACCGGATCCACATTTTTGGAGCCCCTAGGCAGTGAAGAGGAGGAGACCCTGCGAGTGGATACATAAGGTATGCACTCACCCATTCCTGCCTTTTCTGCGCGTGTAAGTTCTCTTTCCTGTTGTAACTCTCTTGTTCTAAGTGGTTACCCCATAGTAGCCAGTCTATGAGAGGCAGCATTTCATGTTTTTTCAGCCAGCAACCATTTTTTTTTAAGTGGAGCCGCTCTCAGTGACGTTTTCCTGAGCGGCTGCTTAGTTGGCCTAATGGGTAATCTGGCCATGTGTGTAATATATTTTTATATATGTGTTCTATGTTCTTTCACTGGAGAAGGTACTGGCAACCCACCTCAGTATCTTTGCCAAGAAAACCTTATGGATAAGCACAACCAGACACCAGATATTCCTGGCATGCTGTGGTCCATAGGGTCACGGAGAGTCGGACACAACTGAATGACAAACAACAATAATGTTCCTACAAACCTGTTTACTTCATATTTTCCCCTTATTTACCTCCTTTATCCATATATAGGATTATTTATGTTCTACCAAAAAGCAGCAGGATTAAATATGTATAATAAAAGGCAAATACCTGCTGCAAAACGTACCACAACGTCCTGGGTAATTTTACATCATTATGTTTCATTTTGACACAAAAGCAATTATGTTAATGTCATAAAGTGGGTGTCTCTAAAAATATAACCTTTATTAATCCACTTGAAAATCCTAAAATAAAAATGTTTAAACCTGTTTCAAATCCTAAGGCGTTACGTTTTGGTAGAAGCTCTAAATAACTAAAAAAAAAGCTGAACTATATAACTATTTAGTTACTTTTCTATATGGATTTTATATATATCCCCTTCTGGATCGCTACCTTGTAGTGCTAAAGGGGGTTGTGCACCTCACTGAAGCTGTGACCTATACCATGTAGGGTTACCCAAGATGGGTAGGCCATAGCAGAGAGGTCAGACAAATCTCTGTCCACTGACGAAGGCACTGGCAACCCACTCCAGCACCTTTGCCAAGAAAACCATATGAATCAGAACAATCAGAAACACAGACAGTGTGTGCTTTGGTCTATATGGTCACCAATTGTCGGACACAACTGGAGGACTGAACAACAACAATCACATATTACAATTCTTGAACTACGAGACGTCGTCACACTTTGCGTGGTGCTTAACACTATAGGATATACTTTTTTGTTTAAATGATTATCCTTTAGATGTAAGATAGACCGTTTTACACTACAGTGACTCTATACTTTGCCCTGCCAGGACCTGAGGACGAGCAAATCCTGTCCCTAGATTTATATAAATAACATTGATTGAATGATCTAGTGGTGATTATATTTATATGTTTGTGCATTTTCGCCAATGTTGGCCAATCACACACAATCAGTCACCAGCAGTTCATATGGAGATTCCCGCTGACCCCGACGCAATCAGCTGATTTGTTGTATTTTGTGCCCCCTCCTCCACATAACTATATGAGATACTCAGTGGGGGTCTTCATCCCTCTCCTGTGTAAACTGCTTACAGACATTTTATTAGCTATTTATTCCTCATATTATCCATCTGCAATTGTCAGGTACTATTATAACAAGATGTGCAAACAAGGGACTTGATTTACTAAGCTTCAATGTAGGCCAGTATTTATTAAGGACAAAATTGTTTATTAAAAGGCCACAGAAAGCTATTTTTTTGCATCTGGAATAGGGTACATGAAAATGTTTTGTGTTTCCTTTTTTTAAGGCAGTTCCCACTGTTTTGAACAAGAACCCTGTAAGGACCACCCTATGTCAGCTAATCGGCAGCATGGGGTATATTTATCATGTGCGGGAAAGTGGGGCCGAATAAACTTTCTGTCGTTTCTACAGAATCTTCTTATTGAGCTGGGATGAACCTTAAAGGGTTATGGAAGATCCCTGGTTGTTACTAGGTATATTATATCCCTTTTTACTTGTATGTACTTTGTTCTATTAAGAAGTGCTTATAAGCTCTGTTTTTTCTGCCTAAAATCAAACATTAAGTCGCTGTATGGGTCTGCCCTCTGCAGCTCATGAAGACGCAGACTTTGTAGCAGTGTCTCATATTAACTAATAAGTGACCATCTCTCAACAACATTCTGCAACAGGACGTGGTTCATGATAGGCTAGGACACTACACTGCATATCCAGCCCTACAGAGTCTGTGTCTGCATACACTGCAGAGGGCAGAGCCATACTATTTTTTTTTTGTTAGGAAATAGAAACAGAGCTTATAAGCACTTCCTAATAAAATAAAGTGCATAAAAGTAAATAGATACCCAGGAATATTATATACCAAGTAACATCCAGGGACCTGCCATATCCCTTCAATTCTGTATGACAAAACTATAGAAAATGTGGATATTTAACTTGAATTTTATATCCTCACTTTTCTCACTGCTTCAGAAATAAATCCTGTGAGTCATGGCTAATAAGATAACATATGTATGGATGGATGTTTAGTCATTCAGTCATATCTGACTCTCGGTGACCCTATGGACTGCAGCACGCCAGACACATCTTGTGTCGGGTTGTGCTTATTAAAAGTTTTTTGGGGGGGCAGATATACTGGAATGGGTTGCCAGTTGCTTATCCAGTGGACCGCAATTTGTCTGACCTCTCTACTATGACTTGCCCATCTCGGATGATCCTACATGGTATAGCTCACAGCTTCATTGAAGTACACAAGCCCCTTCACCAAGACAAGGTAGTGATCCAGAAGGGGAATACAATCTGTATAATCTGTGTGAATAAAACTGTTTCTTAGAAGTTTCAAAGAAATTGAAAATATTTTGTTTTTCATAAGGTTTTAAGCAAAAATAACAACTTTTTGCAATAAAAAAAAAATATTTGTATTCCGTGTATATTTCGCTTTTGGATTGTAACCTCTGGATAATATGCAATGGGTTGGGGGAACCCCAATAACTGCCCCCCGATGTGAAGCCTCCAGTGAGAGGTCTCCAAACCTGCCTTGGCTCAGGTATTTGGGTTTTTATTTTATAAGTTTCCTTTATTGTTATTATATTTTTTATGAAGTTACAAATTTACAGCCTTATTAAATTGCGATTCGGTAAATTTAAAATGGCTCTATATAAGCACACAGCATATTTTATTTACAGAAGTTTTTAGCTAGTGAAGACCTTGCTTTTGGATAGAAGTTCACTAACTAAAAACTTCTGTAAATAAAATATGCTCTGTGCTTAAATAGAGCCCTTTTAAATTTACTGAATCGCAATTTAATAAGGCTATTAGTCAAAAAAGCACATTTTTAATTAATAAGATACATAACGAATGTCCAAATGCCTCCTTCTGGATCGCTATCTTGTTATCTTGTTATATTGAAGCTGTGAGCCCTACCGTATAGAGTCATCCAAGAATGGCAGGTTATAGTAGAAAGATCAGACAAATCCACTGGAGAAGGAACTGGCAAACCCCTCTAGTATCTTTGCCAAATTAATAAGCACAACCAGAGACAAGATGTGCCTGACATGCTACATACCAGAGGGTCACGGAGAGTCAAAAGTGACTGAACTACTAAACAAACAAATAATTGTGGTAACGCAATGTCAGCTGGTATCATCACAGTCCAATCGTTCTTTTTAGTATAACTAACCAATTCCTATCATAGTTGGTTCCTTTTCCATCTCTAATTCTTAAATAATCTAATTACAAAGCTAACGATTAATTTGAATGCATAAGAATGGCGACTTTTACTATGCGCCAATCAATGCAGCGCCACTACCACCTGATCACCTAACAAGCTCATTAAATGTCTTATTCACTATCCCTACATTTTAATTAAGGTGCGGTTCATAAATCAATTATAATTGCAATGTTTCGGGAGTTATGCGGCTGCATATACTGATTTATACTATATTGTACTATATGGGAATCATGGATATTCTTCAATATCGAATTATTAATACATGTAAAATATGACAAATGCCCATAAATATTACTCAATATTTGTCAATAAATGTAGAAATAATGAAGATCCTATAGTCTGCCACCAATAAGTAAGAGGAGCTAATTCCATAGAAAGCTGAGGCTTAAATGGGCATAGAAACCTGCCTGCCAGTAATTAAAAAAAGGCTTCAGAGACTCGGATTGGTAGTGAGTCAATAAGATACTGGAAGGTTGGCAAGGGTATCTGGAGCCATGCAGACTGCAGTGCATCCGACAGCTGCTGAAGAGTTCGTGGTGGAGGATCCATATGGCAAACATGGAGATGGAGGTGGTCCCCCACAGGTGCTCGACGGGGTTCAAGTCTGGGGACTTTGGAGGCCAGGAAATACTTGGAAGTCTTTCTCATGCTCCTCCAACCGGTTTCGGACAATTCTGGCCATATGACATGCTGCATTGTCCTACTGGAAGATCCCATCCGCTCCAGCAAAGACAGTAAACATGTAGGGGTGGATGGATAGATAAACCAATCGGTTGAGAGTGCCTTCCAGAAGTATAAGTGGACCGAGACAATGTCAAGAAAACATTCCCCAGACCATAACGCTGCCACCACCATCTCTGCAATGGTTGCAGAGTGTTTGTTCTCAGAGGTTTCATGCCTGACGCGCCAATGTCCGTCCAGTCGATTGAGCAGAAAACTTGACTCATCAGAGAAGACAACCCTTTGCCAATCAGAAGAGATCCAATGTTGCTACTGTTGTGCAAATTGAAACAGTTTTTGACTATGACCCCTCGTCAGCATTGGGTTGGCTGTACTGTCGTTTTAGACAAATGTCTGGTAGCCCCCTGGTTCATTTGGATGGAGAGTTGATCAACTGTAGAGTGTCGGTTACCCCTCACACACCTTCACAGCCGACATTCACCTCTGACATCTTTGGCACGTGGTGCTCCTCAGTTTCCGTGCTGTTTAATGGTGTCGTTTGTCCAGTCACGGGACGCTTTAACCGCAGCAAGACACGAACAGTTCACAAACTGCTGTTTCTGACACTCTTGTGAAAAATAAACCCCTTTCAAAGTCGGATAAATTCCA